>JAHWFO010038597.1:0-136686 GCA_023313115.1 Rhysida immarginata | reverse complement strand
TTCATGTAAAAATAAAATTATTGCGATATCTTTGCACGTCTTTTTTTAATTCCAAAACGGTACTTACTTAAAAAACATGCCTCGTACAATGTAACAATGTATGAATTTTCAGTGCACAAGCTTTCTTTTTAGGAGGTGTTTTTAGTACTCTGTGAGAACTGCGTCATCAAACTGAAACATACAATGAAAGTTCCATTGTATGTCTCAGTTTGATGACGCTGTTCTCACCGAGTACTAAGACCTTATCTTTAGGTATGTTGCATAAGCCGATTAGATAATGTTTTCTTAATATAAAATCTATATACAGTATATAAAAGAAGAAAGTCACTGAGTGATCTACGCACAGCCCAAACCATAAGGCCTAGAAACTTGAAATTTTGTACAGAGGTTCTTTACAAAATGTAAGTGATCAGTAAGAAGGGGTTTTTCGAAATTCAACCCCTAAGGGGGGGAAAGGGGGGTTGAAAGTTTGTTTGAAAGTCCGTTCATGCAACGACATCTATTAACTAAAATGCTGCTAGCTAAATAACTGTTAGCGATTTCCTTGTCCTTCTATATACATAGAGAAGGATGTGTGTTTGTGGGTGGGTGGGTTTGTATTTTATACAAATCTACAGTTTATTTTTCGATCTTGATGAAATTTTGCATACTTGACCTTCAAAGCATGAGGAAGGCCACTGTCTACCTCAGATTTCGACAAAATAATAATTACCGATAATAAATCGATATTCATGATGATGGCAAGGCATATTAATGAGAAATATCTCATCACCAACAATGCAAGGCAAAGTTTGTGCAATAATAGTTATCAACAGTTGTATCAACACGCAATGCACCAACACTATGCAAGGATCAGCAATATATATCTCATGACCAAAAATGCAAAGCAAGGTTTGTGCAATATAGATAAGTTTAAATTTGTAATAATGCATAGAATTACTGTTATTCAGGCTTTTCTTAGAATTGAGAGTTCGTTGTACTTAACAATTTCTTGAAAATCTTTAAAAAAGATCATGAACTGGAGACAATGGAGAGTTAGCAGACTATTGAGAAAGAGTGGATAAACGACAGAGGAAGCACTCCTTTAGCTCCGCGCTATATTGAGCAAATGGTAAGCATGTAATTAGAAGAATCGGCGACTGCTACACTAATCAAAATGATGAATGGGCAAGCTTTGCTTCAAGACATCGAGAGCAAAGTGGGAATTGCAACACATCAAGTGTGCATCTAAAGTAAGATTACGTGATTAAGAAATTATTTAAGCTAGCTGTGGTATACTTGGAGAGGTCCATCCTTTGTGAGCATTATGAATTTTTACTAAGCGTTTTCATGTGTTTATTTTTAAGATATTGCAAAATTTTATCAAAAAAAGAGTCCGAGCCACGCCGGGTTATCACCTAGCTTATGTGGTAGCACAGCAGATCCAAACATTTCATAAAAATATATTCTGTCTATATTCTGTGAATGTGAATATTTTAGAAACTGAGATGTTGCTAATGCGATGATTGAACGGTCGTTTCCAAGAATAATGAGCATAAAATGATGATGCAGTGACAGGACATAAATAAGGAAGCGTTCTCTTGAGGAGAAAAAAGAGTCACACGTGTCTCCCTTGAGCTCCCTATCAAACGTCCAGACAACTGGCTAAAGTTTATGTCTCTTAAAAGGAAAGAGAAAGAACGAGTATTGGTCAGAGAAACTCTGCAGCTAAAACAGAAATAAGTTATACGGGCATTGGAAACATCTGAACAACGGGAGTTTCGAATAGAGCAAGAGGGTATACGAGCTTCTACGTCAAGGGCAAGAAAAATGTGGATTCAAAATATCCAGTAATGTTTCCCGGCGGTGAAGATGTACATTGTTTTAATCTGAGGCAAGTCAAGAAGAGTTTAAATAAAATCCCGATTTACCACCTAGAATTTCTGTTTTTCGGATATTTCGTAAAATGGATAGTCCCTTCTCTCTGTGTTATATTGATTGAGTTATTATTTAACCAATTTTGAGTTATAATTTAACCTTTTGATATTATTCTGTTTATCTACGCCGGTCCTCTGCTAATTTTTCTATATGTAAATATGCCATCTTATTATTTTAGTATCTCAAAACATTTGACTCAACATTCGTCTTTATTACTCAGTTTGCTTTTAACTTTAGTGTAAACTTTTTAAAATAAAGAAATTAATTTATAATGAAAGTGGAATTTGGATGAACAATATTTTAATAATAATTTTTTCTTTTGGAAGTAATGACTTATAGAAAACAATTTTGATAATAACAGGATTAAAAAAATTCTTCAAGATAGCAATTTATATAAATTTTGTTAGAATTATATTTTTTTTTATTGTTCATGGGTTATTTGGACAGTTTCTTTAGGAGACTACTTCTGTGAAATTAATAGTTCATGACTAACCCGAAACTATGCATAAATGCACGAAAACCTTTGGTCCCCACTAATTTCCACCCCCGAAACTCAGACTCCCGTGTGCTAATCAAAACTAAACTAAATAGTGAAGGTGCACATGCTCATAGTAAGCTACATTCCGAATTTCAACCTTCTTCCTCAAAAAATGCAGAAATTATGAAGGGACGGACAGACGGACATTGAGAAACCAATAAGTAGCTCCATTCTATTTAATAACTGCTGAAGATGTCCAAATGGAAGTTGAATTTAGTGAATAACAAGTGAAGAAAAAAATGTGTTTTCAAAAACAACGCTTATGTCAAAATAGGTACACGTAGCGTCATCTCTTGAGCAAACAAACATAAGCCAATTCTATTTCATATTAATTCCAACCGCCCTTTGGATTTTTTTGAAATTTTTTTTAGATTCATGCATTGTCACCGACTTTACGTTTGTGTACAAAATTTCAGCAAGATCGGACTAGTGGAAGGGGTTGAAATATAGATCACAAGATTTCATCCACCAAACATGACCCAAATGGCGAAAGTTATATAAGCGTTGTAATAATAATAATAATAATAATAATAATAATAATAATAATAATAAAACGAAATAAAACGCCTTTGGGGAGTTAACAGAGTACACATTGTTCCTATCATTCTTTCCGCCACGGGTTATTCCACACTCGCTACACAAAAGCCTGTCAACACTAAATTTATACCCACACTTATACAAAACCTTACAGAAAGCCACAATTCTAAACACATGTCACATAGTAAGGAAATTCCTACACTCAAACATCAATACTCCCACGAGTGGATAACTTTCCCTCCCTCGCATTTGAGTCCCTTGGGCTTTGGCCCTCTTTTGGGTCCGCCTCTGGGATTGACTTCCGGACTTGATCCGAGTTTGGTTTCCCCAAACAATGACAATAATAATAATAATAAATACAAAAGTCAACAGTATTTTAAAATATGGACTTTATTATATAATTGATATTGATTAAAATCTTGTAAATATTTCAAGAGGAGCTTTAGCGGTGAAGCAGAAATACATTTATACATTTATCAAGGCAAGTGGCAGATCCTGCGGTCATCTATTTCTACCCCTTTATCTGCACTTTTTATCTTTCCCAAGTATTTTAATCAAAAAATGGATTTTCTCGAACGTAATATGTAGAAAATGTAAAAAACCTCGTTTCTTCTTTCCTTTCTCATCATTTCCGAACGTATGATATATCATATGCCATATGTTGCCATAGTTCTGCCATGGACCGTGTGTTGCAATATGCTTGGGACAACAGTAAATTTTCAGGCGGACAAACTTTCGAAATTACAAACGGTGTATTTCTATCGCTGCCCGTTTAGTTTTTATTGATTTTTCAAATATACCGGTTATTTTTGAAACACCCGGTATGAGCACTTGAGCAATCGTGTGTCGACAAAGCGATTTCACGTGCGCGTGCCGATGTCAATAATGCCTAAAACATGAATAGAAAGTAACAATATATGCATTCTTGACAATCGATTGTTATATGACATGCCTTTATCTTGGTATTCTTTACAGTCATTGTGTTAGCATGTGAATTCGACTTGAAGGGGTCCACGAAAAATTCTGAAAAGTTGATACGGCCGAGCTAAGACTTTGATAGTCATATTTCTGAAAACAGAATATGAAAAAGTTAATCCGTTTTCAAGTTATCGTGCAAACGGCGGACGGACGGACGGCCGAATAAACGTACAGACCAAGGGCGCATTCTTATAAGTAGCTTTTTGCTAAAGTTCCTAATAAAGTGTTATATAAGATTTTGATATCTTTGTTAATATAACTTTTATGTGCTAAATGCAGAATTTCTTATTAATTTTTTGATAAAAGGTAACAAATTTATGGTTATTACATTTAATTGCAAAATTACCCTTTCCAATCAAATGGATTCGGATGGATCTTTCTTATATTCGCATTTCCAATAGGAAAAACATTCAGGAAATTGATTTTCCTGTTGCTGAAAACACCTAAATCTGAAAACTAATATTAAACTTTTAAAAGGAGTGATGAAACCGGTGGATTTAATTTCTAATGGAATACAGCGAAACTTTCTGCTGGTTTTTTGCTTGCCTGAAAATTAATTTCATTGGAACTATTTACCATTTCCATCGTCTTCCTGAAATGCAAATTAGCTCACTCAATCCCTCTTCATTAATGTCGGATCTGCCTTTCTGAGATTAATGTAAAAGGCCAGAAACATTTACATTTTTATGCCGAGTGTTCCGAAGCATGAGAAATGTGTTAAGAATTTCGGATTTACTTTTAATGAATTGAAAAGCAAAAAATAAAATAAGTCGTTGATGAAACAAAACCTAAGGAAGGAGAAGGAGCGGTTGGAAGGAAGGCTCTAGGTTTGTGTTGAATAAAAAATGATTTATGTGTGTGATAAAAAAAAGAAAAGTGGCGATTGAGGTTCAAGGTGAAACAGCAAAATTGCAAAAGTAAAGCAGGAGATGAGTAAAGAGAGCTTCGTTTTATAACTCGGTGAAGAAGTACCCGACAAAGAATGGCGCATCAATACAATCGAGGGTCAAAGGCGAGAAAGTAATAACGCCTCCAACAAAAAAAAAGGAGAGGAGATCCTTATTAAAGAACAACACACCATTTATTTCAATGCACCCTTTCTTGCACGTTCCTTAAATGAAATGAGATTTCATTAGAAAAAATCATCCATTTAATAACATATAATGTAAAATAATTAGAAAAGGTGTCCAATAATATAGCGACCTCAATACTGTCTTTAATCATTTTTTTAATTACAGCTACTTTGTAATTAGAGAAAACTAGAAACTAAAAGACTTTGAGAGACATACATAAGAGAGACATAGGGGGATTAAAAGAGGCAAATCAAATAGGACATGTTCTTATGCAGTTATACGAGATAGTGTTATTGTGGATTTTTGGGTGTTTTTCTCCGTGTTAAGTCATAGTTCCGCTTACTATAGCGTCGTAATTCCTTTACATTGTTTTGGATTGTAGTTGAACTTCTTTTATACATGATATGGCTACTTTATCCGAAGGATGTAATATGTTTTCCGCCTGCATTCTAATCTTTCATAGAAGGATTAATAGGAATACTTATTTCACTCTTAGAACACTACGTAATCGAATAAAGGAATTTCCGATCGACGAGTGTTTAGCAATATATTTCTTCGCCTTAAAAGAACGGAGACTCTTCATCACTCGGTATAACTTTGCAACACAACGCTCCCGAGATGGATGAAACTTTTGCTGTCGATCCGACTACTGGTTTCAAGAAAGTTGCTAGGCAATTTAACTTTCCAAATCTTCAGTCATGGATTCTGCAGACAAATACCGATTCCAAAACACTTTTGTTCAAGGACTGGTAAAAGGTGGGTCCTATACGCTGTTACTGAACATAGACATGAAAGAACCTTTTTTTCTTTGAAGCATATTGCGGACTGATGAGTTTAAGTTTCCCCATTGAGGTTTCACTCCTGGACTGATGAATACGATCATTCTCACATTAAGAAGTAATTATCTTTTCTACACAATTTTAATGTTAACGTTTGGCCAGGTGTTGTTGGTGATATGCTGATTTACTGCTTGTTCTACCAAATAATTTAATAGATCTGCTTGTTTGAAATTTCAGTAAATGACCCACTAACTTTATTGGAACACGTATCTCCAAATGTGCGCAAAAATATTATCTTTCATAATAACGAATGCCGTTACATTATGCGAGTTAGAAAATTTCTTGATGTTAAATTTCATGATTACGATGACCAAGAAATTTCATAGGCATATCACCTCATAAGAAAACTAAATACACGTAACGCATCCATAACATTGAGAGAAGAAATATTATTAAGTATCATCAGTGTTAAAGAAGTGAGACGAGCCTAAATGAGGACTGGCAGTTCGCAATTTAAACATTCATGATGCCTCGATAACCATTTTACTTTGCATAAGATTATATGCAAATTAATTTTCTGCTTTTGACCTTTCGGGTTACCTAACCTAACCTAACCTTTCAAGATTGATATCGGTGTTCCTAACATCGTGCATTATATAATTTTAATATCTATCGTACTTAAAGTATCTATCGAGAAGTTATCTCCCAACAGGCAGTAATCCAACACACAATTGTCCGTAAAGGACAGACACTAAGATCAAATTCCCCTGCGACAAGATCCGCCACTTAACCATTTTGCGAACGACAAAACCTGCGTGTCTGCGCCCCCCGGGCACCAATAAACTGCAAAAACAAATGCATGAATATTTAGAATGAGAATCACATGAGGTTCACAATTGCTTTGTGTTGTAAGCTATAACCACCATAAATATCAGAGCTAATCAACACGGAATATTTTATATTTAGTATAGCTTTTAAAAAAATAAAAAGAAACCTATCGGAAATTTCATTGTGAATTTCTTTCCCTGCAAGCTGCCAAATCAATAAATGTTTCTGTGAAATCTTTGTCATTCAGCACATTTTAAAGTTGACAACAAGTTTTTCGTCAGTCTTTTCATAATTTAAAGTGAATTTTGAGCAAAGTAAAAAATAGTTTCTTTAAGTTGTTGTTATTTAGTAATATTAAGACTTAAACTGAATTTATAATGCACGACATATGCTTTTCCAGTAATAACGAAAAATTCTCTCCACTCAAACTTTTCGAATAATTTCGCAAAGAAAATTTCTAGCCAGAGGTGAACCTTGGAATATAAATAAGCTATTTCCATAATGAACAACTAAATGCCCAACACACTTTACGGAAGTCCTCAGGCAACCATTAATGATCATTAATGATTATAATCAGAGTCGTTTAGCTGATTGAATCAATACCTACTCGAACTGCTGCTGACAGAAAACTAACACCTCTCTTTCAATTATTTCTGAATAAATAATGATCATAATGATTTGACTCTTAATTTCCAAAAAAAAAAAAGATTACGCTCAAATTTTATCAAAAAATGATTTTTTACTCGAATATTTATTTGAACTCTTCAAAATTAATTCAGACTGATAACGATGTTATCAGGTTTACTGTTCTGACTTAAATGTTTTATATATATTTATTCTGAAGAATCAAAAAAATCTATTTTGCTAAAAATAAATTCTTTTCTATTTATTTCGTGAGATCTAAAACAGTTAATACAGAAAGGAGTTTTCTCCATACATTTAATGAATAATTTGCAAATTGATATAATAATCAAGCCCAGTTTCCACTCTACATTATAATAGCCTACAGAATCTCTACAAATGCATGGCAATATTTTGCTTGCTTGTAATTCCAGTTTTTATTTTCGCGATTGCACTGACATTTTACAGACTTATTCTCAGACTTATTACTACACCCTCTTCATTCGCTTTCAATCAGGGCAGAAATTTTGATGAATTTAGCCGTTAGATATCACTACTCATCGGCGGTGTCCATGAATGATTTTGCCATAGTAAGTGATGTTTTCTTTGATTATTCATCCACTTGACGAGTGGTTTTGCCCCTTTTTGCTTCAAACTGAAGATCAAGGAAGTTTTTCACACAAAAAGCACACCAAAGGGCTGTTTTTTCAAAATTAAGTGAGCCTAAAATTACGCGTTTTCAAAAAAGACGTATTTAATTAAATTAATTATTTTATAAATGAAATATTGTTGCGTGTCTCTGACTATTTCAGACAAGAGGAAGATATCAGTTTTAAAATTTTATGAATTTCTTATTAATTTGAAGCGAGAAAGAAATGGCTAATGTTATTTCCAAACAAAACAACTTCATTTTTCGTTCTTATTGTCAATTTCAATTTATTGTAAGTTTTAAAAATTTGTCCGAAGATAAGAACAGTAAACTATCTTCTCAACGAATTTTTTTAAATTTCTTGAATAGGAAAATTATATTTTAATAGGAAATGTTGTAATATTAGATAATAAAAATTTTTGATCATTACCAGTTTTATTGTGTATAGAAATTTAAGGTGCAGACCAAATAATTAGCAACCGACAAAAAGTTCGATTTATTCTGTTATTATTGAAAATAAAAATATATCAAAATTTATAGTAAATTATAAAGACATAGCAAACAATTTAACAAAATATTATCATGTTCTGATAATTAATTCACTATTTTATTAGATACTTTCTAAAAACACCTGGATCAGAATATTAGCAACTTCTAATAAATGTCCTGATTTTTTAAAGTATTTTTTTTGGTAGCAATTTAACGTCCAATGAATTGTCCATTCGACGAATTACATAAAATCACGATTTCTCATGGACATTGAGGGATTGATACGTTTTGAGGAATGTTTTCCCAAGCTTGTTGAATGGCTTGTTGCAATTCAGCAACTGAGGAATACTGCTTTCCATTCTTGTAAATATCCCTAACCATTATACCCCAAAGGTTTTCAATGAGGTTTAGGTCTGGGCTAAGTGCAGGCCAGTCTAGCAAGTCAATGTTCTTTTCTTTAAACCAGGCTAACGTCGACTTGAAAATATGAATGGTCGCGTTGTCTTATTGGGATACGAAATTTTGGCCAGCTATTTTGTTGCATGTGTGCACAGATGAGTGTTTAACATTGCTTGATAACTTTCAGAGTTCATTCGCCCTTTGATTACCGCCAAATATTTTTTCCAATATGAGCAAAACCATCCTCATACCATTATAGCATTGCCTCCTTGCACTCTTTTAGAAAAAGTAATTGTTTCACTTCGTATTTCATATCAAAAGTATTTCTGACTGTCCGGACCATCCAAGTTAAACTTTTTTTCGTCACTAAAAATAACACTTTCCCACGCCTTATCAAATGTCATATACTTATTAGCCTATCTTAATCGGGCTTGTTTATGTTGTGGTTGCAGATGAGGTTGACACTTCATATTCACAAACTTTGCATTGCCAGAATCATGCAAAATCCTGGGAACGGTAAACTTTGATGCTTTTTCTTGCAGTTCCATTGAGATTTGGCGACTTGATAAATGATCCTTTGTTGCCATCTTAAAGATTCGTCTCTTTTCTCTGGGTGTAATTTTGCTTCTCCTTCTTGAATTTTGTTTTCCTTTGACTGAATGCTTTTCATTGATGCATTTACAAATTGTAGACTTGTTTCTACTTAATCGACGACTCATTTCACTTCGCGACACTCCTTCATTAGTCCTTCCATAAATTTGACCTTTTTCCCGATCATTCAGGTCATTTTTGCCACCCATATTGAAAAAAGCACTTCTAACTGATGTGCAATAAATAGCATTCACAGTGAAAATTCTATAAGCAAATATTCTACTAATTTATCTGTTCTATCTACCCTCCTTACCCCTGGTTGCTAATATTTCGGTCCAGCTGCTCAGAGAAAAATTTGAATAACTGATACAAAAATAATTGAAATGTGCTAATATTTTGTCCAATTATTTATTTTTTCGTTTACATTTGCTATGAATTTTTTCAAGCATTTTCGTTTGACGACAACGAAAACAAGAATGATTTTACCGCCAAAGCGGATAAAGGGAGCACATTTTCATGTTAAAGCATCGTACACGGATATATTGACTTCATCAACATATCAAAACACTTGATATCAGAAAATAAATATATACGAAAACTAAAATGTAAATTACTATTTGAGTAAGCTAATGTATAGAGAGAATTTAAACGAATAAACTTGAAAAACTGAAAGGTAAATGAAGAAGAAGTTATTCCTCATATATTTAAAAAAATAAAAGTTCTTTAATTTGTAAGAATTCCCACATAATGTTAAACGAAGTGAGCCTCAATTGCTAAAGCGTTGTGTGTAAGCATCTATTATTTTTTCAAATTAAATTACTAAAATGTTTCGACATTATCATCTACTATAGAAGCAAGCGATTAACTACTATTAATTAGCAATATGTATAACAGTAGTGAGTTTTAGATAACATTAAGCCTAATAGCATTATGCTCTTGATACAAATAAGCTATGGATAACAATAGATCTAACAACTCGTAATGAGTTGGTTGATATATTACACGCCATATCTTAGCACTGAAAGTTCTAACAATACTAAATTGTACCACTAGGTCACATGCAACAAAACCAATTCCTACTATCATTATTTTCTCGTTATATTCACTCATGGCACGTTGTTACGAGTTATTTGATATATTACATGCCATATCTTAGCATTGAAAGTTCCAAAGGTACCATATGGTACCACATGGTACCATTAGGGCACGTGCTACTAAACCATTAACCATTATCATTATTTACTCGTTATATTCACTCATGGCACGTTGTTACGAGTTGTTTGATATATTACATACCATATTTTAGCATTGAAAGTTCCATTTTGTACCATTAAAACACGTACTACTAAACATTTCACACCAACATTATTTACGCGTTATATTCATTCATGAGACATCCTTGCACGTACACGTGCCATTAGACCAATACCTGCTATCACTAGTTACTCTTATATATTCGTTCATGATATCGTGTGACGATTTGTTTGATATATTACATGCCATATCTGGTTATAGGAAGCTTTTAAAGGGGTATCATAATGGTACCATTAAAGCACGTGCCATTATAGTACGTACTTGTTCGTGCTCTGACCCGTATTAATGGATTGGTGAAAACAGACTTTGAAAACGTTAATTCGTTTTCAAGTTATTGTAATAAATACTAAGCTCCCTAGGAAAAAAAAATTCTCTTGATTTAGACACTGAACTGCCCTTTCAATAATCGTCAAACACTTGCATCCTGCACGCTTACCATCTCATTAACGTCCAGAGCACGCGCACCATCTCATTAACGTTTAGAGCACGCGCAGAGCCGAACCCATGTATGTTTTCCCGAATGCGAGGATAGTTCGTGTCTTCCAGCATTTCAATACGTGCACTCTTTCTATTGCAACACAATGAATTGTGGGACGGGCGGACAGACGGACAGACGGACAGCTGGACAAACCGATCACATAAGCACATTTCTATATACAGAAAATGTGCTAAAAAGTATTTTTCAGAAGTTGCTAATTATTTGGTCTGCACCTTATTTTTTGCAGATTTCTTGATGTAAACTAAGCATTTAAGAATGTTTATACAGCGTGTCCAAAAAGTCTGGTAACATGGCAGCTATCTCAAAGCTCTGTTATGTGTGGTTTAGAAATCTGATATGTGTGGTTTAGAGGTAATAAGGGGGTGGGAAATTTATTGCCGCACTCAAATTTGACTTTGACCTCCAAATTTAAGGTCATCCATTTACTAACTCGAAAACTATTAAAGACTAGTATTAAAGCCCGTCATACGACGATGCCACAACAGGCGAATCTGTAAATTCGATTTAAATTGTAAATTTCGCCTGTGACAGGACTGCGAATAATAAATAAAAATGTTTAGTTAATTTTCAAACCTGCTTTTTCGTTAAAAAAAAAAAAAAAGATTTTCCGCTATCAGGTGGATGTCCTCAATGGTAATACCCAAGCGACTCGAACCCGAATGATCAATGTAATCTAGTCACATACTTCTAGGCCGACCCCTTGGTCTCTTATGAGACATACCTCCCCTCTTCTTCCGCAGCCTCCACGGTCACTTGACCTATGATTTTTTTTTTCTTATGAGCTTACGACCAAGTTTATACTAATTAAAGGAACACTGAAAACACTAATCCACATGATAATTTTTATTGACTCACTGATGAAAGAAATTTGGTTTCCGAAATGTACATCTGAGTCAATAAAAATTATCATGTGGATTTGTGTTTTCAGTGTTCCTTTAATTAGTATACTGGTGTCCACAGTTTCTGGCTTTTGTTGTTTAGACCAAGTTTATGTTTTTGCTCCCCCCCCCCTCCCAACCACCGACTTGGAAAATAGCAACTGCCTAAGAAGACGGTTTTACGGCATCTGTATATGAGGCCTCTCAATGCGGAGAAGTAGCAGTTCAGCAGCTAAAGACTGCTTTATTGTGATGTTGAATACTATCTAGTAGGGAACATATGTCCTATCTCTCAGAATCTCATTTCGGCGTTATTTCGGTCATTACCCAAGACTCATGACCATATAAGGGAATGGAGACAAAGATTTAAAACAGACAGCTTGGGTTTCTTTCTTAGCTCAAGTTTTTTATAAAGGATCACCACAGTTCGCGTCAGACACACATTGCTGCACTGATCCGAGTATCCAATAAATAATGTCATTGCTTTTAATTGTATTCAAAAGCCCGGCGTACGATGGTTACTTCAATACTGGAACTGCATGTTCGATTCTATTTTTAAAAAATTACATCTGTGATAGGATTGTGATAATTGGCAGAACTGCGGTAATTAACAGTATTGCGAATAGTAAAAAAAAGTCACTGTCAACAAGAGAGCGATACTAACACAACGTGTCCTATTACAATGGGACAGAGTCACTACTGTCAATTTGACAGGTAAAACCTAACACAAAAACACATTTACATCTGTTAGGTGTAAACTTTGCTCTTCGGGCTTATTTTTTTTTACCTCCCTCATTGCTCTATTTCCTCGGCAGAGCATTTTTGGGGGGAACGACCACTATATTTTAAAACTTAAAAAAAATTAATTTTACACATATAATGAATATTAAAAAATGAGGAAAAAATGTTATGTACTTTTGATTTTGATTATTTTCGATTTGATTTTTTATTTTTTAATATATGAATTTTTCCTTTTCATTAATTCATTTAACTGAAAAATTATTCCTATATAACGAATATCGTAAAATGTAAAAACTAATGTTACGTACTTGTGACTTGAATTGTTAATCAATTTCAAAATTTTATTTGAATGTTATTATTTATTATTAAAATTAAAAAAAAATAAGAATCGTATACATGTACTGAATTTCGTAATTTAGAATAGCTAAATTACTTACTTAGGATTTAATTTGATTTATTGATTTGTTTTAGTGTGCTATTTTTTAAAAGTCAATAGATGTATATAGTTAAATCTATGACGACTATATATTTTTGAACCGTAGCCTATGAAAATTATAAGATTTTTTTATTAGTATTTTTCGTCGGCTGCGATTTTTGGATTTTAACAATCACTGTATTTTCATTTGTTGAAAACAATGAAGGTTGTATTGTTGCTCGTCACTATGGAAAAGGGCACGAGCAGGAGGATTTAGCATTTTATATATAAGATAGAGAAAAATTTCCTATTACTACCCTGTAGAGCAACACCAGATTAGTCTAAAACAATTTTTAATCACACCGTTCCCTTGAAAGATTTTTTGGGCTGAGGTATCTAATACATTTGAATTGCAGTGAAGTACCTCTATTAGGAAATTTTCAGCATTTTTTCTGCCTGAAACAAATAGAAATCAGCTAAATGAACAGATCATTAGTATCCTGTAGGTTTTGCTCAGACCATGGATGTAAAGAATACTACTTCTATTCTATGCATGTAGTATTCTATACATGTACTATTTTACGGGTACTATTTTACGGTACTATTCTACGGGTGGTGATCAAAAAGTATGGTTACAAAGGCTGCAGTGAAACGTGTACATTTTATTTCATACAACCTATACAGCCAACTGACAGTATGAGGTTGTTTGTACATACATTAGGTTATTTTTCGATATAGTCTCCATATCGGTTTAGGCACTTGTCGGTTCGTGGGATGAGTTTGAATATTCCCTCCTGGTAAAAATCCTGTCTTTGCGTGTTCAGCCACGTTGTCGCCTCCTCGTCTGAAGCCAATCGTCGGTCTCCTAGGTGCTCATTCAACTGATGAAAGAAGTGAAAGTCGCTTGGAGCGAGGTCCAGGGTGTAGGGAGGGTGTTCGGGAAGTTGCAAATTTATGCGTTAAATCTCGTAGTGGATTATAATATTTTTTTATTGTGTAATAATGTTATTTTTATTCAAAGTCTGTAATTAGAATTAAGCAATTCATTGTTGTAGCACGTGGACCATTGTTGTCGCAAAATTCTTTTTTTTTTAGAACGCGCGTGATGCGTGATCTTGGTCTCGCGCGGCGATTTCCTTCGCAGTTAATTAACTCGGTCGCGAGATGTTGTACGGTCTGATTGTTGCGCAATCAGTGTTCTATTTTTTAATTGCATAGTATATTCTCTCGCATTCCTCTTTCCCCATTGGTCTTGCGACTACATGTCTCCATTTCTCTTCTCCATTGTGCAGCCCACGATGGCCTCTCTCGTTGCTATTGTTTCTTTCTTATTGCTTCAGCTTTGAGATAGTACCTAAGCAATTGCAATTACGTGTCTGCCGATGTGGTCCTCGCGTCTCATGGGTATTAATGTTTATTTCAACCCGTCGCTCGTTTGTTTGCAATTTCACGAAGTCTATTTCGTTCGGAAGGTACAATCTCTGCTGTCTTTCTACATATCTGAATATTTTATCTGCAGAACCATGCGTCTAGGCTGATAACTGTGCATAGCGAGTCGCCGCGGCTGTACTACCACTCCATTGAGTAATTTATCCATTTTGTACTAATACTAGTGCGAGACACTGTGAGTACTTGAATTCATATTTTCTTTCGTTAGCATATAATTTTAACTTCTACCATGTTTAACTATAGAATACGTTTTGCGTTCTAGTTTCTTTTACTGTCATTAATAAAATATTTTATTGTTTACTATTAAAGTGTTTGTGACTCATTCCTAGCCATAAATTCCACTTTAAGATTCATATACGCCTCATCAGAGGGTGTTCGATGATGTCCCAGCGAAACTGCTTCAACAGCGTGGTGGTCTTCTGGGCTGTATGAGTCGCGCATGTCGTGAAGTAGGATGACGCCCTTGGTGAGAAGTCCTGGCCGTTTCCTTCTGATTGCTTCGCGCAATAACTGAGCGGATTTCTTCGCGAGAACAATTTTCCAAACGAGTCGTCATTTGTGGTAACCTACAACTAGCGCTGTAGGTGGTGGGTAGCTTAAACTCTGCACAGTTGCCGATCGCATGTATTAGAATTACCGCACACTACTAATTTCTCTATAACAGACGAAACTCCGGGTATATAGGCCTTGTAACCTTAGTTAGTTGATCACTCCTCGTACTACAAGGAGTACGACATAATTGTTTAGGAACATTGTATGGTTCAAATGGAACAAAAAATGTCCTATAAACATTACATCTAGTTTCGATCGTGTGTGAGATATCGACGTTTGTCTATTTTATTTTATGTACGAAGAAACCTCCGATTGCAATTGGACGGATGCCCTGCCCAATTTGGTAGAGGAGTGCCAGACTGGTTGAATGTCAATTATCCGGACAGACGGATCGGTAGAGGTGGTCCAGTGGCTTGGCCTCTTAGGTCACCGGACCTCACCCCATTAGATTTTTTTCTGTTGGGAACACCGAAGGAGGAGGTCTACAGCAATCCGCCCACCACTAAAGATGAGCTCATTGCATGCATTCAAGCTTGTAGTCGAGCAATTACACCGACCAAATTGTGGCAGCTACCAGCTCAGTTGTCCGAAGATATAACCAGTGCATCGGAGTTGGGTGCAACCATTTTGAGGGGCTTCCTCGACATTGATTTGTTACTTTCTTCTTATTCTTATTCCTTGTATCATTTTAGTTTGTTTTGTACTTCAATGTAATGTTCTGTTAGTATGAAAAATAAAAGTAATCTCCACTCTCAAGTGTTTTATTTATTTGCTTTAACAACTCTACAAGAAAATAGACAAACGTCGTTATCTCACACATGATCGAAACTAGATGTGATGTTTATAGGACATTTTTGGTTCCATTTGAACCACACAATGTTCCTATCAATTATGCTGGATAAGTTTGGGTCACTCTATATACAACCTGTGACAATAAAGTTCGGTGAATGACGTCAAATTCCTAACGGTCCTAAGAGTGCACCATCGTCGTATCCTGCCCCAGACAGGTCGAGACATGTTTAAACAAATTTGAGAGAATCAGCACTGCGAGTGTGTTTATTGTGTTTTATACAGGACATTGAAGAGAGAAGGCGTAGTACGCGCGGTCGAAATCCAAAATGGATCAGCGAACGAAAGAGACTCATGAAATGATGACAACAGTTTACAAAGAAAGTGCTATTACTTTGAAGTGTGTTTATGAGTGGTTTCAACGGTTCCGAGGAGGCCGGAACACCGTAGAAGACGCCCCCCGAAGTGGCCAGACATCCAACGTAATGTTACGACCCAACTGAAGGCTATCCCTAAAAACGACTACGCCAGGAGTTTCCAGGACTTGTACAGGCGTTCCCAGAAGTACATTACCATCGACGGGGATTACTTTGAATGATAGTAACTGCTGTTTCATGTAAGCGAGCAATCCACTCTCAATATGCCATCATTCACCGAACTTTATTGTCACTTGGCCCAGCTACGTTCCGGAGACGCTATTCATCATCTCAGCGTCTCTGCAAGGTAATTGGAAGGGATACAGACAACATCTCGTACCTCTTCACCTTTCCCCTTGACATCGATGACTGGTGGGCGGACGGGCCTCTTTCTGAGGCGTTTACATAAGTGGGGCAGCAGGTTGTATGTAGTATTCATCTATATATGTAGTATTCTATACATCCATGGCTCAGACTCGTTACTTTTTATTATGCGTCGATAGGTGACGGTATCAAGAACGTTTCTTCTCAAGGTCAGGACACGATACCACAATTCTCTGCAAGCGCGGCCATTATGAGACTAAATATATAACAATCATACAGACTGTGTGTATGTAAAACAATGAATGGAAAGATTATTGAAAATTTGAAGCCTAAGCCTCAACTGATAAAATAAGAACTAACGATGGTAAAATTAAACTATCGGTAAAATAGATCTAAAACCAATTTTGAAGCGATTTTCTTCAAAAAAATAATTTAACAACAATATCGATTGATTTAAAAATTATTCTATTACGTGCAAAAGAATGTTCAAAAACATTCCATTTAATAATAAATTTTATTTAATTATAAAGATCTCCAAAAATGTAATACGAATAAGTTATCCGATGAAGCAATTTAAACAACGCAATATCAAAACATTGCAAATCAAAAAAACATACCCAAAATGGAAAAATATTAAAATGCCCACAGAGAGCATAATTTTGGGAAAAGATTAATAGATGGAAATAACTTAGTAAAAAAATTAGATCTGTGTGAAGATTGGCTAATTTTGTAAAATAGTTTAAATATCATGTGATATGTTAATTAGGTTTAGTTTTGTGAAAAAAACTTTTCGTATAATGCTGAGGAAGGATGCTGGATGGAACGAAACTGAAATTGTTTTCTAACAAATATTAGGGTTTAGGTTTTTTATCTTTTGATGAAGTACATTTGGTTAAGCATCAAATTTTATAATTGGACTAACGTTAAAATTGCATATTGAACATAAGAATCATTTTATTGGATGGCATCAACCAAGCGATAGGCATGGTCCCTGGTTCGGATCCAGGTCGCGGAATTTTTCCTCCCCATTTCAATTTGTCCTTCATGAATGTTCTGTGAGGGTTTTATCCTACGCCATACTTCAGCTGTTCAAATTATTGATGAAAAATAGGAAAGAAAATTCTATAATTTCAAATATCTTGAAATGTCTTTTGATGTAAAGTTGAATTGGCATAAGATATGCGGAAAATAATTTTTTTTAATGTACCATATTAGTATTTATTGTCCTGTTTTCATTAGAAAGATGGTGTACGGTGCTTTTTTTGAATCACGTATTCGTTATGGGTTGTTAATTTATAAATTTGGAATAGATTTTAAGGATATTATTAAGATGCAAAATAAAATCATTAAAAAATAGCATGGTACTAACTTGCAAAACCATCCAATAGAAAATCAATAGAAAGAGATAAAAAAATTTAAAAATTGAAGATTTGTTTGAATATATGATATTTACTCAATTTTTTTTTCTAAAATTTTTTTAAAAAAGTAGGAATCAAGAGTATTCTCTTCAGAAAGGCTTAATATTTTATATGCCTCAGGCCTTAAATATTAAGGCCTTCTCGACTTTCTTAATAATTTTGGAAGTCGAGAAAGACAATTTTATTGCTCCGCGTTTGTTTAAGAAACTACCAGGATGGAGACTTGATCTTACTACTTTTTATTTAATTAAATACAGTTTTTTTATATTGGAAGGATTATATTAAACAAATGAATGTGAAGTGATTTTATACTTGGATATATATATATATAATTTTTATGAAAACGCATCTTTTTATAATGGCTTTTGTAAATTTTACTGACTTTTAGTATTATTTAGGCTCAGTCGTAATTTTAATAGTTTTTCTATCAATTCTTTTTTTCTATTTTTGGCAATTTTATATGTATTTTCATTAACCCCGCTTTGGGCTTTTGCCTGTTGGGGGACAACATTGGGCCTCTCCCTCCGGTTTTTCTGGTCGGATTCTCCCGTTGTTGTTACATTATTATTATTATTATTATTATTATTATTATTATTATTATTATTTCAAGATTGGTTTTAAAGGTAAAATATCAATAGTTTAATTTTGCTATCTTTAGTTGTTAGTTTTTGTCATTTGAGATTTAGACTTTAAATTTTTAATAATTGATATATTAGATCCTCAACAAATTTTATATAAGGAAGCAAGAGTTCCTTCATGAGAACTTCTGAAGATACTTCATAGGAAATTAATACATAAAAATACAATTATAATATTTCAGCAACACTTCATTGTTGTTCAAACTTTGTTTTGTTATTCTAGCTATCTAAAATTGCTTTTTATGTAATTTATTGTAAAATTGTTTGAGATGAAAATAATATAATCTGAGACGAAATTTAACTGGTTTTAAAAGTTCGTGGTTATTTTATTCAATTTTCGTTTTACGAAAATCTTCTATATATATAAAGAAGGATGTTTAATTTTATTTTTTCTGAAAAAACTTTCAGTTTTAATTTTTGTGTTAGTTTTATTTTCTGGTATTCACTGGACGCTTTCTATACTTGAACTTGTTTGTGGGTTTGTTTGTGGGTTTGTTTTTTATAGAAATCTACAGTTTTATTCCAATCTTGATAAAATTTCGCATACATGACCTTCAAAGCATGAGGAAGGTCACTGTCTACCTCAGATTTCGAAAAAATAATAATTATTTATAAAAAGTCGATATTCACTGTTATGGTAGGGCATATTAATGAGAAATATCTCATGACCAACAATGCAAGGCAAAGTTTGTGCAACAATAGGTATCAACAATGGCATCAACACGCAATTCACAAACACTCTGCACGGACCAACAATATATATCTCATGACCAACAATGCAAGGCAAAGTTTGTGCAACAATTGGCCCGTCGTGTTCGCATCAGCAATAGTCTCAATGCGCAATTCACCAATAACACTGAGCACAAAATTATTCAAAGAATTATAACAATGAACATAAAATGATGATGCAATGATAGAAAGTTCTTTTCAAAGAATTATAACAATGAACATAAAATGATGATGCAATGACAGAACATTCGTTTCCAAGAATTATTAACAACTAGAAGAGGTATCCGGCGTTGCCCGGGATAATTACACTTGCACAAACTTTTCCTTTCATTGTTAGTCATGAGATATTGATTGTTGGTCCATGCAGAGCGTTTGTGAATTGCGTGTTGATACCTATTGTTGTACAAACTTTGCCTTGCATTGTTGGTCATGAGATATTTCTCATTAATATGCCTTGCCATAACCATGAATATCGATTTTTTATCGATATTTATTATTTTTCCGAAATCTGAGGTAGACAGTGACCTTCCTCATGCTTTGAAGGTCATGTATGCGAAATTTTATCAAGATCGGAATAAAACTGTAGATTTGTATAAAAAACATACACACAGACCCACAGACCCACAGACGCACAGACCCACAAACATCCTTCTTTATATATATAGAAGATGAACAGGAAATGGATATAATAGACGATATAGATAGGCAGCATGGCCTATAGATATTCATGGTCATCGAGCTTCGGCCTTTTTCCTTGGTTTCGAGAAGCTAAGGAAAACAGATCGCACTATTCCCGACCGCAACCTGCGATAGAGATTTTCATTGAAACTGAATACGAAAGTAAAGTTTCTGTCTGCCGATAGGGTGGCGCTGTAGGCGCAGTTGGGCAGATTGTACATGCAGCGCCACTTTTCAATTGAGTTCCCGCCCTATCGGGAGCAAGAAACTTTAGCTTCATTTTAACAATGGAGCTCGGTGACCATGAATATCTATAGACCATGATAGGCAGTCTCTCTCGATGAGGCAAAGGAGGTACACGCGTCTTCCTTCAGTTCCCTAACAAGCGTTCAGACGATTGGGAAAAGTGTGTGTGTGTTTCTTTGTGTATGCGTGTGTGTTTACCTACAAGCGTAATTATCTCGGGTAACGCCGGGTCCTCTGCTAGTTGTATATATTTAACATGAAACTTGTTTAGGGGATGCCACATTTAGCATCAAAAGGGCAGTTTCATTTTCGTGTCCTGACTTTCTTTTATAGACCTTGTTTCTTCTTGCAACAGATTTCACCACTACTAGCCAAGTCAAATGGTTATTCGCAAGCATTCATAAAACGCATTATCCCCAAAAGCATTAAACATTTCCAGAATTCAATTACTCAATTACCTAACCTCGTTTCCACCCCAAACTCTTGGGTTTGTCTTACCTTTGGAGGAGAATTCATTTATCCTCTTGAAAAATTCCTGTCAGCGAGAGGCGTAAAAAAAATCGCAATCCACACGGCCAACTCCATTCGCTATTACTTAAATCCCACCGTCCATTTCCCGCAACAATTTCGACGCCAATGGGATATACCATCTTCAATGCAATTGCTTCTGCGTCAGAATGACATCAAGAAGTTTCCATGAGATATAAGGACAAAAAAAAGATATAAAGACGTCATACACGAAAAAGGACGAAAAGAAAAAACAAATTAAGAAGAGAAACTCTTCCCCGGAAGATAAGATGACTCTATGAAGCATTTTACAATACTCTAACAATCCAATGAGAATAGCCATATCGAAAACATAGAGACTTTCAAAGCCCAATTTGATTCGTCTGATTATGTTAAGATTTTGTATAAATGACGTTGTAATTCCTCTTCCTATTACTTTCAAAAAGCTGTGAATAAATGGTGAAACTAGTCAGTTCCTTTAAATTTTCTATTGCGTATTGTAAGACCTTAGTATCTCAAGTCCTTCAAGTCCTTAAGTTATTTAAATTTACAAGTAAAACATGATTCCACAGCACATTTATTATTTTCGTAAACAGAAGAATTCTAAGTCGTAAATATTCTTTCCGTGCTCATCGAAATTGCATTATCTGTAAGAAATACGAATATGGTCGTTAATTTTTCAGTTTAGGGCATACATCCTTATAAATATTTCTAAGAACAAATTTCAATTTATTGAAGGCGAAATGCAATTATATTTCCATATAATTAAGAGAGAAATTAATTTCCCGAATAAAACGAGATTAATTTCTTTGGCCCATTATGGCTAGTAGTATTCATTATGACTGCCTTGAAGAATTTGATCATTATATCGTCATCTTGATTTCTCATTAATCACGTATCTGAGGTTTGTTCGCTAATGACCTCCCAAAGGAAACAGTGTTCAGGCTTTTCCCTGTATATCTGAAGTGAAGCAAGATCCGTAACATTATCTATTGCCTAAAGCTCTATTGGGTGAAAACATTAGCTGCCAATAGTCAGTGAAAATCGAGTACAAAGGAGTCGTTGATTTCCAGAGAAATTTAATTCGCTTGTTTATATTAAAGGAATTGCAGTGGGTTGGAGATGGCGATAGACACAGACATAGATTTGAGAGAGAGAGTGAATGTGCGTGTGGTGTGCTTGTGAATTACTTCCAACACATGAGATTTTCCTGAAACTGACAAGACTCCTCTAGTCATGCAAACCTGCTAAGACATTATCGTGTGGATTAGTGGAATTTGATATGAACAAATAAGTTGAATGTCATAAGTTATCCAGGCGCACGATAGAAAGCTGCAGAAAACTTTAAAACGCAGGTGGGGGCGGTTAGAAACTTCTTTCGCTGCGTTTCCTCCCAATTTCTCCTGGATATACAATTTTGACATGTTATCTGCTGTTTATTTACCACAATATTTTATAATTTTTTTTTCATCGCTATGAAACCTAAATAACAGGTTAGTGCTGCAAAAATTTGAAACTAGTCCATTTTTAGAGCTTTATGCAATTCTTGTTTTTATTTCGTTAATTAAATTTAATTTTAGAAATGTAATTCCTTATTACAAAATGTTTATTACATATTTTCTATATACTGTATATTAGATATATTTTAAGTTGTAAAAATAGTTAACTTAATGTTACTAATTCTTCACCTTTGGTTTACTCCGGAAGGTAACCACTTTCCATTAGTTATATTTTATCTAATAGAATAAACTCAAACATATATTGGTTTAAATTTCATTATACACAGCAAAGAAATATGACATACAGTATAGTTCTCTCTTATTTAGGAATAAATTTTCCATTTCATTTTTTGCAGGCGATTATCTATTTAATTCTTCTTTCTTATCTAAAGAATAAGTTAAAACCGTAAATGATATAATAAATTTAATATTTTATATAAACATATATGGAAACACTTTATTATTTCGGATAAAATTTTGTGTGGTAGAGAAAATGTATTCATATAAATACATAAAATTTTATTATTATATTAAAACGAAGAACTGTCTGTCATGGATAACTTTTTTAATTTACTTATTCTTATTTTGATGTAAGAATATTTTTTTACATCAGGTCAGGTTAAAATCGTCCCCGATAAAATTTTGAATTATCCGACGTATTTTTTTGTTTTTAGATTATTCAATTCTTTAGGAAAGATTTTTTCGAACGCGTCCTGATCGATTTTATACACTGCAGTGGAAATATTTGATAACGCTATGGGATTATTAACAGAATTTTTTTAATATTATCAGCTAAATTATGTTTTTAAGTTATCATTTAAGAATGAGTAAAAGTTATCATTTTTGATAGTAGATGTTCGCTTTTCATGTTTTTGATGGTGGAAGATAGTTAGAAATAGGTTTTCATAAAGCTCATAATATAAATTACTGTAAGAAGTAATCACAAAACATGATAGACCTGCTTGAATAATTTTCATTCCAATTAAATGTTTGAAGGGTTTTTCATAGTTTAATTTTAGTATTACTGTTTATTAAATTCTTATTCAGATTATTAAAGTAAGAACACAATTAGTATTTTCGTTATTCATTGTAAATTATGACTGTAAAGATTAATGAAGTTTTAGAAGAAATGAACCATGACGCTACTATTTTTGAAAACCTGTCATCGTACCTCAATCGATTATTGGCCGTCAAAATGCGAATAACAGTAATAATAGTTATTAAAAACAAGTACATTAAGACCCCGACCTACGTTACTAATTGGTTCCTGAAAAGTGTGACATAAGTCAAAACATTCACGATTCACGATAATAACCGAACACTGTTGCATTTTTTATAATTTTTTTTTGGGAAAGCAAATCGCATTTTTTGACGTAAGTGCGAAACAAGCGACGTAACACCGAAACAGTTCGAGGCCAACGAGATAACAAGGCCTGGAAGCGAAAGAGTCACCTGATCAACTGGGTTCTAGCAACTGCGTTCTGATCTCGTTGACCTAGCAAACAGTGGGTGTTTTCGCGAAACAGCCACTATTCCCACTATTCCCACTTTGTCGTTCGAGCAACGACCACTGGTGAATTCATGGCGTTCGAAAATTCAAACTGAATTCACTTTTTCCTCCTACTTCCTGTCACTTTTCTCACCCACAAAAAAGCCAGTGGAAAAAGTGAAAAATGACTTATAATGAGAAAAACTAAAACCAGATCGAGTTTTTAGTAAATCAAGTAATCAAATATTGAATAAACTAAAACCAGAATGAGTAATATTGTATTAAATTTTATGTTTTTTAAATTGCGTTCCTAACCAGTTGTAAAATTGATTTTTTAAATTACTATTTAATCAATAAATTTTTAGTTTTAAAAAATTATAAAATAATTTAAACAACCATAAAATTGCATGATTATTCTCAAAAAATGTGATTTATGTTAATTAAATTATAGAACTCAAGTGTATATTCCGTATGTAATAACCAATTTAATGTTAATGTATTTGCATGAAATTTGTGTACCTATTTGTTTTAATTTATTTTTAATCTCGTTGTTTCTCTGCTAATAGCATAGTAAAACTAAAACTAGATCGAATTATAATATAATTTGCAACCGAGAACAGTATTCTACGAATTGTTTAAAAGCGATTAAAAAAATAAGTCTTACAAAGTAAATTATTAAAGTACAGACTTTTAAAACTCAAAAAAATTTTTAATATAGACTTTTTTACGTTCATAATTTATCTTGATTTTACCAAATTATTATTTTTTTTTTTCATTTTATTTTTGCACGATTATATAGTTTTAAAATATTTCCTTCGCCTTGTTCACCATATCTTATCAGTTTTCTACTTATGTCTTCACAAAGCAGGAATAAATTACTCATGTACTCCTGAGGCCCCACCAGCTCTTTATGGAGTAAGGGGCCCCACCAGGTTTTAAGCATTGGTCTTCATGCCAATCGCCATACTTCTTTTATTCACTGAGGCGTTCGCGATTCTCTCGCTTTTCGTGAATTCACGCCAATTCCACTCGATTCACGGGAAATTCACCAGTGGAAAAAGTGGCTGTTTCGCGAACGCACCCAGTCGTGGAAATTTATAAATGACGTAAGTGCGAAACGACGTAAGTCGGGGTCTTATTGTAATTAAAATAAATGTTTTTAAATGGATTTATTGGCTATTATTTATTGATATAAATTGCTTTCTGTACACGGGAATGGGGCAGTATTTTTATTTTTATTTTATTTTTATTTTATTTTATTATTTTTTTTTTTTGACAACCCGTATATAACAAATACACTCCGTCACAAAGCATTGCGACGGTTTCAGGCTCCAGTATTCTCAGTCATCAAATCAAGCTGAGAAATAATGCTGGAGTTTGTCCGTCGCCATCTGATGTCAACAGATGGCACCTTCCGCAATAGAGAGACCTCTGTTTATATATGATCCCTGATTGCGGAAGGAAAGAGAGTAATCGGCGCAAGAAAATGCACAGGGGAAAAAAGGCGGTTGAGCGGGAGCTCAAAACGTGGATTCAGCTACCGAGTTTGGAAGGGAAAGGTCGTTAGAAAATAGTGGGTCTTTTCAATGTATACGGCCGAAGAAAGGCTTAGCGACTACGGGAACTTTAAGAAGGCCAGTGAGGAGGAAAGGAAAGAATTGAACGCGTGTGCAAGCGTGAGAGACTTGCAACCCAGCGTGAACTGTGCGAATGCAGCGCATTGCTCCATCGTAATAGTGCTTCTTTAGATTTTTCTCCAGCTGCCAGTGACCCGAGTTCGTCTATGAAGGTTTCGTCGCGAGTGGCCATTACTACGCCAGCGTACGACTTCAGGTCTTTCAAGGAGATCGCCTGCTGAACCAGAGGAAGGTAAATTCGTTGCTCCTACCGAGCCAAGGACAGCGTTAAAGAAATTCCACCGCTCCTCCTCGCCTTCCGAACCAGAGGACGGAAAATTCGTTGCTCCTACCGAGCCGAGGACAGCGTTAAAGAAATTCCACCGCTCCTCATCGCCTTCCCAACCAGAGAACGGAAAATTCGTTGCTCTTACCGAGCCGAGGACAGCGTTAGAAAATTTCCTCCGCTTCTCGACGACTACAGAACCAGAGGACGGAAAATTTGGTGCTCATACCGAGCTGAGGACAGCGTTAAAGGAATTCTACCTCGCCTCAACGCCTACCGAATCAGAGGACGGAACATTAGTCGCTCCTATCGAGCAGAGAACAGCGCTAAATTCCGGCCAAGAAACGTTTTGGAATTCAAGAAACTTATAATTCAAGAAAGACGATTCCTGTCGCCGTCGTGCGAGACGTCTCTAGTGCTGGTTGCTTCAAGTCGTCTCTACAAGTTGGTGATTGCTACGGCGTCTATCTAGAAGAGGAATTGACGTCCTTTTCGCCAACTGACGAAATTGTTGGCATTTTTCCCTGGACCAGTTCAGCATTCAGACGGGAGAGTGTAGGCACTACTTTCGAGGTAAGCCATTATTCCTATTAACTTCTCATGCGTAAGTAAATAACGTAGAAGTTCGTTTTGTTTAAACGGTTCAATAGCAAATAATTGAGACCCAGCAAATATTATATAGCTCTCGCTCTCCGCTCTTCCCCTGGGATACATTGTCGTAACTGCGTTGTTTAAATTTTGAGCGCAATTCTTGGCTTTAATTCAGGGTTGTAAAGCGGACGCCTAATATTAGCCATTTGTTGGTTTAATTTTTCTTATAGTGGAGCTATGTGTAAAAAGAGATGCTTTGCTCTCGAGGGGCGAAGTTAACAGTTAAAAGTCTAAGCTTAAAAAATGGATATGGGTCTTCTCCTTTGCTATACGTTGTTGTATACAAGCGTTGCTAATTAACTAAGTTAATGCTCTTATCATTTGTATTCTGCAGCTTCCCGTGCGGACTGTGTTCGGAAGATCAACGCGTTGCGTAAACGCTTAAGGTTTTGGTAGTTAGCTGCGGTTTGAGAGAAGCGATATCCAGGCTTACCTTTACGAGGATTCAAGCAGGACTATATTCATTTTTGTACAACTTAATTCTTATTGTTTGTTCTAACTAACCGGAATGGGCCGGAAAAATATTTCTATGCATAGGACATGACGAGGAATCGTAACGCATTCCATTTGCTAATGCGGCTCCCTTCATCATTATCCGTTGGAAACTATTACTTGTGAGCGAGGTATTCTCGCATCAAATGTTTTGTAGTGGGGATTTTCAACGTGTAAGTGGAATTCTCCCTTAATCATATTAGACTGTTAAAGAGCGCGGCTTACCTAGGGGTAGGAAGCGCGCTCTGTTGCCACTTAATAATTATTTGTATTTTTAATTATTTATTACAATTAAAATATGTTTATAAACAATTCGAAATGTATGCTCCTTGATCACATAACTCCTTGCACTCACACGTTTCCACTGCGCATGTTCGTGACACACGTAGCCTCCACGAATTATTCTAGTATTTAAGAAATTACTTGTCCTATCTAAATGTACTGCATAATAAAATTCTAGCGCTCGTCTTCTGTTAATCTATCGCAAGCTCAGAAAGCATTAGACCAATTTTAATGCGCACCACATAAAACGCTGAGGTACAAACTTTCAGAGATATGCTCCAGGGTCCAAAATAAGTAGAAAATGTCATATCAACATGGGGTCGAAAACGCTTCTTACGACAGTTATAACTATTTGGAGGTGTCCTCCAGCAGACGAAATTAAAGTTAAAGCTTATAGGAGTTGCAAATTGTGATTTATTTCTACGGTATAACAAGACAATACACTTACTATAACAAATGGTCAAAATGCCCTCACTTAGATTCCATGGAACCCTGTACACGTCGCTACATCCGATGGAAAATACCAGCTGTATGATGTCGCAGCCATCTAGGATCCACTGACGAAAACTTGCAACAATTGGGCGATTCAGGCCAGTAACAGCCAGCAATAATGCTCCGAGAACGTTTCGAATTTGATGTTGAAGAGAGCACAATTTTATTCACACGGTTCTTTGAATTGTAACTCCTCTTCCACTACAGGACACCTTCAAACCGTGAAAATTCTAGAAAGAAGCGTTTTCGACACTAGGTTCATATCGCATTTTCTGCTTGTTTTGGATTCTCGAACATATACTGAAAGTTTATACAGACCATTGAGAAACACACTATATTTATTCTCATCGATATAGTTCCATTATGTATGTCATATACTAGTTATCACTTAAAATAATGATAAATGCCGCAGTTTGTTATAGTTCTTGTGAATCACCTGTGTAAATGGAATTCAATAATTACTCCTTGTTTAAATAAATCATCCTGTTTATCTCATACTAATACGAACGTATAATTAAGTTACATGTATAAAAAAATCATGGAAGTTGGTTTTTAGAACTGTGTGTGTCTTCCTTCCTTGACATAAGAGATATCAGTACGATATCCTAATTTGCGCAGCATACCTTTTCAATAAGAACAGTAAAAGAACCCATACTTTATTTATCCTTTATAAGAAAAGGAATTTGTTTACTTTGTTTAAGATCCTGTGCAGTTGCACAGAGATTCTCTAGCTTATGAATAATAATATCTATAAGTACACATGATATAAAACTATATATTCAAAATGCCATTATCGGCTTGAAAGAACGCCATAAATATATAGACATATGTCATTTATAGTATGAAAATTAAATATCAAAGCAGTTGGTATGAATATAGGATGTGAGTACGACCTTAACTTTTTCTTACGTATCTAAAGACCACTTAAAGAAATTGTTTAAGGACGGAGGGTTGAAGTGTCTGGAAATTTTATGAAGCGAGTGACGGCTTTAAATAGAATTTCGCGCTAATCGAATTTTCGACCCTGAACAACCTATGGCTCCTTTTTTTCTCCCTCATCTCCGGTTGCAGTTAAGTGATTTAACTTTGAAGGAACAACCCGGATTCTTTAAGAAAATTAAGTAGCTGACTTATTTTATCTCGTACAGAATGTTCGCGTTGATTTCACCGCAATTTTTCCCCGTCAGTCTTAATTGAGATGAATGTATTTAACCATAGTGCCGCTCAAGCTTTCAAATTACTTAAAACTAGAAATCCCTATCACAAAATAAACTTACCGTTAATGAAAATCTGCAGTAAGTAATCTAAAAATATACTAAAAGCGTTTTACAATCATTTGTATCTTTGTTTTTTTTTCGGTATTTGGTTGTTGAAAATCTTAATAAATCTTAAGGCATGAAATACACATAGTAACTATTAAAAAAGATATACAAGTCCTCTTGATTAACTAATCTCCCAATATCACCGCGGTAATCAAAACCGCTTTAATAAAACATAGAAGAAAGTACCCAAACCCGGGCCCCATTTTGTTTTTAAATTTTAGAAAACTCATATTTGTACACAATGAAATCAAAATATTTACAATACATACCCCATTTATTACTACAATATATATATTTTCCTCGAAATGATTAGTCAACTTTTTTAAGTGAAAAAAAAAAATTTTTCGAAACCACTATATTTTGTAGATTTGTAAAATTGGCTCCAAATGTGGGCTCTTCAAAAAATATCTAAAAGTGGGTACAAATAACAAAAATAATTGAACTTTAGTTTATTGATACAAAAAAATAGTAAAGAGTAGTAACATAAGAAAGGACTTTATCATTTGAAAACTGAAATCAAGTGAGACAATAGTCAGATATATAAGTGTCTTTTTTCTGCCCCCGCACATTCTACATGAACTCAAGAGGCTACAAAACAAACACATGATCCAAAGTCTCTTGTAGTTTTCTAGTTTTACAAGGAGCCCAACTTGGAACCTTTAGGGGGCCCAACGTAGGAACCGGTTAAATTGTATTTCAAATGCTGATAAAATTTTAACCATTCAATTTAAATCTATTGTACTATCCTACATCAATAGCTTGTAATGTCCCCTTCAAAAGAATATAATCATTAAAAGACTTACCAACGAAATATCAATGTTTGATAACCAAATCAAGTACACCAAAAAACTTTGCTAAGCACTGTTTTCAGTAATGGCCACTGAACAAGGACAATTGAAGATGACGACACTAATGCTTGGTTGGTGCTACGAACTACTAGTTTTTTGGCATTACCTAGTGTCAGCAATGCTGTACAGAGCAGTGAACCAGGGGGCCTGCGTTAAGAACCGGGTTTGGGTACTTTCCTATAATAATCATAAGTAAAAATCATAATTATTCCATTATTAAGTACCGAAAGGTGCTTTATGCTCTCAGTGTGGGGAAATGTGTCTGTCTGTCTGTCTGTCCGTCTGTCTGTAACTCAAACTCCTCCGAGGCTATGAAAGATTTTAAAAATCTATTTTCGTCAGTCCATGAATATGGTTCATGACACGAACCACTTACAAATATTATCTAAATCGGTTCATTGGCACCTGCACAAATGGTACCTCTATTTTCCCGCTAAGCAATTTTCAATGGGAAGGCATATTAAGTAATATATCAAACAAAACGTAATGACGAGATAGAAGCAGATATAAACTACAATTTTCTCCAATTAATAAATATGATTCCGGGAATGAACCATTTAGAAAATGGGTAAAATCGAAACAATATCACGTGCTCTAATGGTACCCTTATGACACCCTCAAATGTTTTCAATGATAAGATATGGCATATAATATATCAAACAAATTGGGATGATGTGTCATGAATGAATATAACAAAAATTAATGATAGTCGAAATTGGTTTCAAGGAACCTGGTTTAGTGGAACCATTATAGTTCATTGGAACCTTCAATACTAAAATATGGCATGTAATATATCACACGTCTTGAAATGATGTGTCATGAATGAATATAAAGTAAAATTAATGATAGTCGAAATTGGTTTCAAGGAACCTGGTTTAGTGGAACCATTATGGTTCATTGGAACTTTCAATGCTAAAATATGGTATGTAATATGTCAAACGACTTGAAAGGATGTGTCCTGAATGAATAAAACGTAAATTAATGATAGTCGAAACTGGTTTCAAGGAACCTTGTTTAGTGGAACCATTATGGTTCATTGGAAATATTATGGTTCATTGGAACTTTCAGTGCTAAAATATGGCTTGTAATATATCAAACGACTTGGAATGATGTGTCATGAAATAATATAACGTAAAATTAATGACAGTCGAGATTGGTTTCAAGGAACCTGGTGTAGTGGAACCATTATGGTTCATTGGAACTTTCAATGCTAAAATATGGCATATAATATATCAAACGACTTGAAAGGATGTGTCCTGAATGAATAAAACGTAAATTAATGATAGTCGAAACTGGTTTCAAGGAACCTTGTTTAGTGGAACCATTATGGTTCATTGGAACTTTCAGTGCTAAAATATGGCTTGTAATATATCAAACGACTTGGAATGATGTGTCATGAATGAATATAACACAAAATTAGTGATAGTTGAAATTATTTCAAAGGTACGGGGTTTAATGGTATCATAGTGGTCCATTAGAAACTTCCAATGTTAACATAGGGCGGTTTAAAAATATAGTTCCGCGAATGGTTTAGTTTAACATTTCGGTACTTGGTTATGTCATTCCTTAATGGTTTATTGATAATAACACTAGTCAACACTTTACAACTTTTTTTTGTATCTTTAAAAAAAAGACGCGTTTATTTATAGTATTTAATACGTTATTTTCAAATATGCGATAAAAATTTTTTCTTGCACGTACAGATTTCTTGTGTTTCAATGAAATATTTTAAAATTATTCAGTTTTGGGGGCTGATAAATTCCATTGCGATCCTAAACTATAGTTGCTTAAACATTTCCTTGTACTTAACTTGGAAACGAGACATGAGAGAAAAAAATTTAAAAGCAGATTCGAAGTCTACAACCCTTGGCAAAAATTATTCGCACTAAACATGCAAAGCTGAATTTACAATCTTTGGTAACTTTTTAAATTATTAGTATTAGTATTACATCAAAACACAAATTATACAAATAGTTATTAAAATTCTTGAGCATATGTGACAAAAATTACATTGTTAAAATAAAATTTAAAATCTCAAAAAATATTTAATAACATTGCTTAAGGAAAAAATTACTCGAACATACCCAACTTTGGAAAAAATTATTAGAACATGTCACAATATGCTAATGAAATTGTGATTTTTAGGCTCAATGGAAGAAGTACATTTTATAAATGCAGGTAGTAACACTTTACTGCACAATTATTAAAATGGCCAAATTACGAGAGCTAAGCCATAATGCAAAAAAACAAATAATTCGCTTGTTGAAAGAAAGCAAATCAAAGGGATGTTTTTAACTATCTTGGATGTGCCCTTTCAACAGTAAATTACACACGCGAAAAAATTCAACAACTCAGGAACCACAGAGAATTTTCTTGATAGGGGTAGAAAATGAGCAAGAGGCAAGATCAATCATTAAGAAAAATTTGCAAAGAAAATAGAAAATGTACATCCAAGTAAATAAGCATGAAGTGGAAAAAGTGCCATAGTAACGTAAGTGATAGAACTGTAAGAAATAGATTAAATGAAATGTGTTTTAATTTCTGCAAATCCAAAAAAAGCCAATGCTGACAAAGCATCACAGTAAAATTTGTCTACAGCGGGCTAGAGAGCATAGAAATTGGGCCGTTGATGATTGGAACAAAGTAATATTCTCTGATGAAAGCCGTATCAACATTGGGGGAGGAGATGACGCTGTATACAGGGTGTCCCGTAAGTCGTGGTCGTAAATTTAATGGTATGCAAGGTTTTGTTTTCTTCTTTTTTCTATCTTTCTTGTTTTAGTTAACTCTCTTCCTTTTTTGTGTTTTGCTTTGTCTCCTATCGTTTTTCTCTTATTCTTTTGATGGAGGGGGTTACCAGACGGGCCTCGCCTTAGCAAGGAACAAAAAAAACTCCCTATGAAGATAAGTCGAACAACGCACCCTTTCCGAGAAGTGATGATGATGATGATGATGATGATGATGATACGTAAAGAAACTAAACCTCTTCCCCTTGCCATGTAAATGGAATGTCCTGTTAATGTAAATGGATGGAAGTAGACCTGGCTGCTTCGTTGCCTGGACGGTGTTTGACTGTTTGAGTGAGACTACATGGCTGCAGCAGGTTACAGCAATGCCTAGTTGGCGGATATGCATTTCACGTACGGTCAGGGACACGTAACCAAACCGACGACACCCTGATCGTCGCATGTTCATCCGTCTTCACCAGCGTTGACATGACGCTGATACATTTAACATAACCCCCCGCGAAGGACGTCCGCGGACCTTTTGGGGCTGCTGCACGGGAACAGACCATACTGCAGCGTATGGAAGAGGATCCAACCACCAGCACAAGACGGATCGCCATCGCAGAGGGTGAGTCGTACCATTGCTTGGAGAATTTTGCACGAAAATGGTCTCTACCCATACCATATCCAGAGGGTGAAAGGCCTACGTGCATAAGATTATCCTCCACGACGAAGATTCTGCAAGTGGTTGCTGCGATAGTGCATTAGGTGTCCTCTGTTTCTGATATTCATTCTGTTCACTGACGAAGCCTGCTTCACTCGCGAAGGGATCTTTAATTTCCACAATTATCATGAGTGATCTTATGCTAATCCTAACGCCATCAGAGAAACACATCATCAGGATCGATTTTCCATCAATGTGTGGGCAGGTGTAATAGGGGATTGTATCATTGGACCGTTAATTCTTTCGCAGAGGCTCACAGGAGCTGCCTATCTCCAATTTCTGCAACAGGATTTCCCTGAGTTATTAGAAAATGTTCCTCTTGCGATTCGCCAACAAATGTGGTTCATGCATGATGGTGCATTCGCTCATTATCAACTGGCTGTGCGGAATCACCTGACTGTCAGCTTTCACCACCGATGGATTGGTCGGGGTGGACCATGTGCATGGCCTCTTCGATCTCCGGACTTGAACGCATTGGACTTTTGCATCTGGGACTATCTAAAAGAGAATGTATATGCGCAATGAGTGAATACTGTGGACGCCCTGCGCCATCGCGTGGAGAACGCTTTTGAGAACATGTGAGTTAATGCTGGTTTTTCCGAAGGTTTGCGTGCCTCTTTGAGAAGAGCTGCCGTGTTTATGGTGGACATTTTGAGCATTTGCTATGAGTAGAAGGTACACGAGAAACTACCTAAGGAATGTTTACGGGTTGCTGCTTCATTTGTCAATAAAGTCACTTTTTCTCAGAAACGGTGCGTTGTTCGACCTATGTTCATAGGGAGTTTTTTGTTCCTTGCTATTGAATATGCATACCATTAAATTTACGACCACGACTTAAGGGAGGCGACACCCTATATTTGTTTGGAGGCGACTTGATGAAAAATTTAACAAAGAGTGTTTAAGAGATTCAGTTAAATTTCCTTCCTGTGTAATGATTTGGGGTTGTATCTCAAACAAAGGGCCAGGAAAAATAACACCAATTAATGGAAAAATTAATGCAGGTGTGTATGAAGAAATAGCAGACTATTTCTTAATTCCTAACATAGAATTACAGTTTGAAGATGAAAATGTAATTTTTCAAGACGACAATGCATCTTGTTACCGAGCAGCATTAATTAAGAAATGTCTTCAAAATCATAACATTAAAACGCTTGCCTGGCCAGCACAAACTCCTGATCTCAACCTGATAAAAATATTTGGTCGAAGTTGAAAAAATTGATCAATGAAAATAAAACTACCAATAAGAAAGCTCTAAAAATTGCAATTACACAGAGTTGGTTTGAAATTGGGGATGATGATTGTAAATGTTTAGTTCAAACAATGCCAGATCGTACCAAACCTGTAAAGGCTAAGGGAGGTGCCACAAAATAATGTATTTTATTTTGATGTCATTATTTCTCGTTTTGTTTTACTTGTTCTAATAATTTTTTCCAGTATTAGGTATATTCGAATAATTTTTTCTTGAAGCTATGTTGTGTTATACTATGTTGTGTTATATTTTTTCCCAGTTTAAATTTTATTTTAATAAACCATTGACGAATGTTATAATCAAGTACCGAAAGGCTAAATGAATACTGCTACATAAACCATTGAAGAATTGCGTTGTTTATATATTCCATCTGTAAAACTTCTAATTTGTAATTTGCGTATATTTAAAATGAATTAGGGCACGTGCTACTTAACCAATATCCACTATCATTATTTACTCGTTATATTCAGTCATGACATGTTGTTATGAGTTGTTTGATATATTACATGCCATATCTTAACATTGAAAGATCCTATGGTACTGTATGGTATCGTATGGTAACATTAGAGCACGTGCTACTTAACAAATTCTCACTATCATTATTTACTCGTTATATTCAGTGATGACACGTTGTCACAAGTTGTTTGATATATTACATGCTATATTTTAGCATTGGAAGTTCCAACGGTACTATATGGTAACATTTGGTACTATTAGGCACGTGCTAGTAAACCATTCGTCACTATCATTATTTACGCGTTATATTCACTCATTACAAGTTTATACGAGTTGTTTGATAGATTACATGCCATATCTTAACATTGAAAGCTCCAATGGTGCCATATTGTACCAAATAGTACCATTAGGGCACGTGCTACATAACCGTTTTCCACTATCATTATTTAATCGTTATATTCACTCATGGCACGTTGTTACGAGTTGTTTGATATATTACATGCCATATTTTATCATTGAAAGTTCCAACGGTACCATACGGTACCTTACGTTACCATTAGGGCACGTGCTATTTAACCATTCCCCAGTATCATTATTTACTTGTTATATTCATTCATGACACGTTGTTACGAGTTTTTTGATAAATTACACACCACATCTTTGCACTGAAAATTCCATCGGTACCATATGGTACTATTAGGCACGTGCTAGTAAACCAATTATTACTATCATTATTTACGCGTTATATTCATTAATGATACATCCTTACACGTACACGTACTATTACACCAATTTGTGCTATCACTATTTACTCTCATATATTCGTTCATGAGACGTCGTGACGATTTATTTTATATTTTACATGCCATATCTGGTTGGAGGAAATTTTTAAGGGGGTATCCTAATGTTACCATTAGAGCACGTACTTATTCCGGCTATCTCAGGTTCGTACTTGTTCGTGCTCTGTCCCATATTAATGGATTGGTGAAAACAGAGTGAGAAAAAGGTAATTCGTTTTCAAGTTATCGTAATAAATAAATAATAAGCTCCCTACGAATAATAAAATTCTTTTGATTTAGAGTCCGTTCTGCCCTTTCAATAATCGTCAATCTCGTGCACCATCTCATTAACGTTTAGAGCACGCGCTGAGCCGAACGTAGATACTTGTTACGCGGCTATCTTCGAACTAAAGTTATCAGTTGGCTAAACAGTATTTAATAACATTATATTCTTTCATGGCTCGTCGTTACGAGTGGTTTTATATGTTACTTACTACAGGGCGGTCCAGATTAATATATACAATCTTTGAAAGCGCCGTGTGCGCGTCACGCGCGACTGACGCAATTCAAATTGCGCGCGTTGTGTGAGCAAGGGGACGCGAAAAAGGCGGGAATCATGAGGAGCGTCTATATCAAGATGGCGGCGCAGCGATAGAGTCTGGAAGAGAAGGTAGAGTGTGTGAGGTTGTACTCAGCGACCAACTCAGAAGTGAAACGTCATATGGCAGCTAAGTTTGGGACACCCGGACCTTCGTTGATAACGATCAAGAGCGTAAACAAGAAGTTTGATGAAACTGGCAGCGTTGAAGAGTGTAAACGCAGTAGACCCAAGACCGTTATTACTGACGCCAACAAAGTGCGCCTGCAAAATGAGTTGGCCAGTTCTCAAGAAAAGGACAAGTCGCAAAGGCGGTTAGACATTTCTCGTACGAGTATTCAAAGAATCCTGAAGGATCTGAAACTGAAGCCATATCATCCCCGCTTAACAAATCACCTGCTTGAAGATGATCCCGACAGGCGATTGGAGTTTGCCGAAACTTGGCTTACAATGCTGGAGGACGATCCTGAGTTAGCACGCCATGTGGAATGGAGCGATGAGGCAAAATTTGACGTCTGAGGATATGTGAACCGCCACAACTGCGTGTATTCGCGTGCAACCAATCTACACATTGAATTGGAGGTAGACAACCAGAGCCCTGGTGTCATGGTGTGGGCCGGCGTAAATTACGATGGACTACTCGGCCCGTTTTTCTTTGAGGATACAGTAACAAGAGACAGCTACCGTGACCTTCTGGTGAACACTGTTCATCCCCTATTGACGCAACGGGATGATTTTGACACAATGTGGTGGCAGCAGGATGGGGCACCACCGCATTATGCTCTCACTGTGCGGAGTTGGTTGGATCAAACATTTCCAGGTCGGTGTAGACGCGGTCCAGTTGAGTGGCCCCCCCCCCCCACCCCCCAGATCACCCGAGTTGACCCCACTCGATTTTTGGTTGACCGCCATAGGATCCATAACATTTCAGAGCTTCGGGAAGCAATAATGGAGGAATTTCTCAAAATTCCTTAGGCATGTGCAAGAAGGCCTGTGACAACGTGAAGTTGCGATTGGAAACTACATCGCCATGGAGGGCTGCATAGTGGACTACTCCATGGAAAACAGAGTGTGACTCTCTTCTTCGATCCTTTGACAATGTATTCCACTATAGTTACATGCAGGTATTTAAATACTTAAGGCATACGGCCTTGTTAAAAATTGCATATATTAATCTGGGCCATCCTGTACATCATAACATGGAAAAATATGGGGGGGGGTATCGCAATGGTACAATTAGTGCGCGTTTCACTGTACAGATTTCGACCATCTTCGAACTCGTCCGTGCCATTTCTCATATCTATCGATTGGTGAAAACAGATTTTTAAAATCTTTCATACTTTCCGAGTAAATCGAGTTACGGACGGACAAGGCCAAAGCATAAAGCACCTTTCGGTACTTAATAATGTAATTTTTGGCATGGTTATAGAGTGATGCTTAATGAATATTTGTATAATTTTTATTTTGATGTAATACTGATACTAATATTTAAAAAAATAATCAAAGATTATGAATTCAGTTTTGTGTTCGAATAGTTTTTGCCAGGGGTTGTACATACTAATTATTCCTAAAAGCAATATCTGTGGTCCTAGATGCAGACGTATGTTGACTAGTGTAATTTGATATTGTTGTAAAAAAAGCAACACAGAGAAAATTCTTAAGTGTTTATTTAGACTGCATCATAGGTGGCCATTTTCCCGCAAATGACCCCTCCGTCCCACATTCCCGAAAATAAACCTTTCCCTTACAATATTCAATTTTAAGCTGATATGCCCCTTAATAAAGTATATATTCACTTTGGAAAAACGAAAAGAATTCTTTAAAGTGCTCGCACTGGAATTTTGTGTCCAATTGGGTTCGCCCAGGAAAATTCGATATTGCATCCTTAACATTTTGGAATATCAAAGAATGGCTCCTATGAGTATTGAATTATTTCTGTCTATATTAAAAAGTACTTCACAGATGGATTGAGAGTTGAGGAACTCTGTTTATAGCGTCATCAGCATCCCTCATCAACATGTAACCGTTTCAATAGAGTTGTATTCACTCACAGAGCGTGGAATCATATGCTGAATGTGGTTGTTTATATTGACAGTAACAGTTTTAGCAATCAGTTGAGATCTTATAATTTTCTAATATGTTTAGATAAGCATTATCTATAACTTCTCTGAAGTAAGGTACTACATTAGAAAGATCATATGAAAAATAAATTTTCTCCACTATCTTCACCTTTTCAGCAAAAGCTTGAGCAGCTGCACGCCCTAGAAGTTATATTCTCTTATTTGGTTTAGAATTTCTTATATCTCTCCAAAGATTTTAATAAAAAAAGAAATAATAAAATCTTGTAAACGTTCCAAGGAGCAGCTTTAGCAATGAAACAGAAAGACATTTTTACATTTATTAAAAAGAAATTAACCCCCCCCCCCCCCCGGTGGGGGGGGCAAGTAGCAGATCCTGCAGTCATCTATTTTTACCCTTTATCTGCACTTTTTACCTCTCCCGAAGTTTTTTTAATCAAAAATTGCTTTTCTCGAACGCAATATATGGAAAATGTAAAACAAAAAAAACAAACAAACTCGTATATTCTTTCCTTTCTCATCATTTCCGAACGTATGATATTTCACATGCCATGTGTTGCCATAGTACTAAGGACCAAGTGAATGCCACCCCCGCAAATTCGACCCCACTGGATCAGTTGAGCCTAAACTTCATATTAATGTAGATCTTCCCTAGAGGAATCTGGAAACTTAATTTCACGCCTTTACGTACCTAAATAGCACATAGATAAGTTGCCCTTTCTGAATCCCACCCCCGTAATTCCGACACCAGTGTACAAATCAAAACCAAGCTCAATAGTGCAGATGAACATGCCCATAGTAAGCTACATTCCAAATTTCAACCTTCTACCTCAAAAAATGTAGAAATCATGAAGGGGACGGACTGACATTATAAAACCAATACGTATCTCCATTCTTCCGCTACTCAATAATATAGATTGTGAGCACTTGAGCAATCGTGCGTCGACAAAGCGATTTCACGTGCGCGCGCCGATGTCTAAAATGAAATGATGTTTTCATAAATTCAAATGCTCCTTCGTTTCGTTTGACATCGATATTAAAATCGCCTATGAATATCATAGGTATTTCCGCATCCATCTCAAGCTCTTCATCTATTTACTTGCAGCTCTCAGTGTTTTTCATTAGTTTAGAAAACATGAACATTTTTAAATCAACACGTGAAGCATCTAGATGTGCATACAGTGTATAACTGTAAGCAATGACAGCGGTGACCAGAATAAAAATTTTCTTTTAATACGATGTCGGGTCGCAGGTACATTGTTCAGGAGCTATCACGTTTTAAGGTCAAGACACTTTATGTTAATGACAATAACACGGTTTCGTGTACATCATATGTGTCCTCTGGTTTAGACGCCAGCCAAAAGAGACAAGATAAGATGTAAACATTACGTACAATAATGGCGCCAGTTCAAAGCAAATGTTCGAAGTGACGGCCAGGCCACCAGTGGTGCGACATAGCTGACACCGCCGACATAAGGATTCTCGCACCCGGTGAAACATGTCTGGAGTATCTTGAATGGCACCAGCAGCAACAGCAATTCATGCTACAAGATTGTCCGCTGTGTCCACAGGTGTTTCATACACTAGGCACTAAATATGGCCCCATTCAAAGAAATCAAGTGGGTTGAGGTCAAGTGAGCGAGGTGGCCAGGCTGCAGGCCCACCTCGCCCAATCCTTCTTCCTGGGAAGGCGGTATTTAGAATGTCGCGCACTGTCCACGCAAAGTATGTCGGAGCTCCATCATTCATGTACCACATGTTTTGTCGAACATCAGACGGATGTTATCGAAGAGCTCGGGGAGAGTTTTCTACAGAAACCGATTGTAATTCTAGCCTGTCAAGTGGTTAGGCATGATGTACGGGCCCAGTAGATGATTTTCAATGACTCCACCCCACACGTTCACATTGAAGCGATGCTGATACCCGCGAGTTCGTGTTGCATGAGGATTAATGTCTGCCCAGACATGATTGTTGTGGGTACTGTGCACACACTCACGGGTGAAAGTAGCTTCATCAGTGAAGAGTACGTGTTTGGGCCAGTCAGGATCACGAACATCCTGCCGTAGGAACCATGTGGCAAAGGCAACACGAGCTAGAAAATCTATAAGACACAAAGCTTGCACATTTGACACCGGAAAGGGTGCAACAGCCTTCCACGGACAATCTTCCACACAATCGTTTGACTAGTACCAGTAGCAGCGGCAACAGCTCGAATGCTCGTCGATAGCTTGGCTTCAAAATGCTGCAGCACATCTTCCTCCAACATTGGAGGTCGGCCTGATGTAGGCTTACGAACGTCCACAGTCCCTGTTTCTCGGATACGCTGATGAAGGCGGGCGAACATACCTCTTCCTGGAATCCTGCGATTTGGAAAGCGATATTGATAGAGTCTTTGCGCAACATTATCCCTTCCACGTGATTCTCCGTAAATCATATGCATGTCCGCAAGTTCTGCCCAACTGTAATGTTCCATTTTCCGCTAGTGATTAGCAGCGATCTCAGTGCAGTAACTGTAACAATGCACACGCAGTAAACAGTTGAATCGTCCGCAGGAACGTGATAATTCAAGCAATAAACATAAAACGTGATAGCTCCTGAACAATGTACTTGCGACCCCACATTTTACTAAAAGAAAATGTTCATTCTGGTCACCTCTGTCATTACAGTTATACACACTTTTTCAGAATCACTTGTATATCGAGCCCAATATAGATCTTGAAGAACCGTTTAGGGTAGCGTCCATTAAACATAAATCGCCAACTCCGTAGTCAATCATTCTCCGTTTTATAATTTTGATACTCGAGAGGTTTACAGTATGCTACACTATTAAATTTCTATAAATAGCCACACCACTCGCTTTACGCTGCCTATTTGCTGTCTTAGATCGAAGAGTATTGTTCATGAATGCTTTTAAATCGAACCCTTGTATCTGAATCGGTTTGTCCTCATACATTCAAGTTTCGCTCAATGCAAGAAAATCTGACTTTGATAATATCTCATCTGTCTCGATGTCTATACCCTGTCTCAGCTTTACTTGAGAGTGACGTCACAGTTCTTCCGCAAGAAGAAATAGTTCGAATAATTTTCTGTATAAAAAGTTCGAAATTTTTTCTGCAATCATATTTCATTTTTTTCTCCTCGTTATAATAAAAAAAATCGGCCGATAGAAAAGCCATTTGACGAAATTAAAAAAAAAATTAAATAAAATGAAGTGCAACGTAGTCGAGAGTATTTGATTATACAATGGCGGCGTCTTGTTCCTACATGAAGAACGTGAAAGAGATGTGTCAGAAATGATGGATGATCGAGTTTCCACGAAGAGAATTAAAATATTTTCAACATTAATTTAAAAAAATGATATCTGACAAATACCATTCAACTATTCTACTTTCGAGAAATCCTGCGATTATAGGATGCCATAATAGCGGAAGGATACCATGTTGTGCACTATGTCGGTAAGCGAAATTATTCCGTGACGTCACTCTCAACTGAAGCTGAGACAGGGTATAGGTGATGTGCAATGCATTTAAATTTGCAACAAATATTGTAGCCTGGTCTACTGCGTCGTTGGGAGTCGTAACTTTTCTAACTTGATCGACAAGTATTTTAAGTTTATGATTTTTTTAATCTAGCATATTCATCTGTTATCTCTTTGATGGTCGAAGCTGTGGTACCCTTGCCGTGATGAAAATTGAAATCGTTCTTTTCATTTGTGATGTACAATCCATCAATAGTTTTACTCTGCTTAATACCACATACACCAACTGATTCTGCTGACCTTTATCGTAGTTGTACACAATTTCATCAAATGTTGCCCCTTGTGATCTGTGAACTGTGATTGCCCCGGCTGGTATTAACGGGAATTATCTGCGTTTACACTTAACAGACCCACCCAATGCAATATTGGCAGTCCGTTTGTGTATGGCGTCCAAGTATTTTGAAATTCTCTCAATTTGAATAACACATGTGGCCTCGACTTAACTCTCGCTAGTTTACCCATCTCTTCCATCGCAAAATGAATCCAGAGGTGAAGAATATTAGTAACTGAAACATTGTCGTAGTCAAAGTCAGCCTCGATTTTTCTTAGTTTGCCACTTCCTCTATTAACCAAACCATCGTGCATCATGTGATCATAGTTGGTATGCCACATTTCAATTTAATTTTCAACTGGCAGCAACTAATTTTTCAATAGTTTCTACAACACTCGTTTTATGCAACTTGTCTCTGTTACATCACACTAAAAAAGCCAGTTTAATTCGTATCTCCACCAATAATAAGCCCTAAATTTGGCTGTTTGACGATGTTACAATGTATAACGTTTCGGTGCGCAGACCTTCTTTATATAGGTGGTGTTGGCCAACACCTCCTAGAAAGAAAGCCTCACAACTGAAAAGTCATACATTGTTACATCATCATAAGTCGACCAAATTTAGGGCTTACTATTGGTAGAAATACGATCAACAATGGTCGAATTATGATGATGTAACAATATGTGACGTTTCAGTTGTGAGGCTTTCTTTCTAGGAGGTGTTGTGTTGGCCCAAGCCAGTCCTTCCAATACCACCTAGAGAGAAATCCTGGGCACGGAAACGTCATACATTGTTACATCACCCACGGTAGGGTATTGTTAATCGTATTTTTACCAACAATAAGCCCGAAATTGTCCCTACCGTAAGTTATTGGCAACACCTCCTATAAAGAAAGCCTCCGCACTGAAACGTCACACATTGTTACATCATCATACTTCGGCCTTCGTTAAACGCATTTCTACCAATAATAAGCTCTAAATTTGGTCGACTTCGGGGCCAACGATATAACGGGCCCCAGCCAACACCTCCTAGAGAGAAGGTCTGCGGACCAAAGGTGTATGCATTGTTACATCACCATCAAGCGGCCAAATTTAGGGCTTATTATAGGCAGAAATCAACACCACCTAAAGAGAAAGCCTGAGCGCGGAAACGTCATACATTGTTACATCATGATACGAAGTCATAATTTAGAGCTTATTATTGGTAGAAATGCGATTAAAGATGACTTTTTATAGTGATGTAACAATGTATGAAATTTTCGCGCTCAGGCTTTGAGTAGAGGTGGTGTTGCAGAAATACGATAACAATAGCCGCTTGATGATGATGTAACAATGTATACACCTTTTGTCCGCAGGCTTTCTCTATAGGAGGTGTTGCCCCAGCGCGGAAAAGTCACCTGACTATGTTAGTCCGAGTAACAATGTAATCTTCTTTGTTTCCATCTTGGATTTTAACAATCAGTATTTTTTCGTTTGTTTAAAATAAAGAAAGTTGGATTGTTGGCCGGACTAAGATGGTCAGGTGACTTTTCCGCGCTGGGGGCAATGCCTCCTAAAGATAAGGCCTGAGTGCGAAAACGTCATACATTGTTACATCATCCGAAGATACGTTTAATCGCATTACTACCAATAATAAGCCCTGAAATGCGATTAAACGTATCTTCGGATGATGTAACAATGTCTGACGTTTTCGCGCTCAGGCCTTATCTTTAGGAGGCGTTGGCTGGGGCCCGTTATATCGTTGGCCCCGGGCAACTCCTCCTAAAGATAAGGCCTGAGCGCGAAAACGTCAGATATTGTTACATCATCATCCGAAGATCGAGGCCAACGAGAGACAGGCCTGGGCACTTAAAAGTCATAAGATCATCGGGGTCCGGCCAACAATTCATCCTTCATTGTCTCCATCTTGGATTTTAACAATCAATATTTTTTGGTTTGTTAGAAATAATGAAGGATGGATTGTTGCTCGGACCCCGATGATCATGTGACTTTTGAGTGCCCTGGCCTGTCTCTCATCGGCCTCGCCGAAGATACGTTTAATCGCATTTCAGGGCTTATTATTGGTAGAAATGCGATTAAACGTATCTTCGGATGATGATGTAACAATGTATGACGTTTTCGCGCTCAGGCCTTATCTTTAGGAGGCGTCGCCCCGGGTCGACTTATTAGTAACAATGTATGACGTTTCAGTGCCGAGGCTTTCTTTATAGGAGGCGTTGGTATTGGTCTTTCTCGTCGGCTGCGATACAATGCAATATTATGCAATGACTGCCTGCATTGTTGTATGTAATTTTTGTTAACTTATCAGTGCTAACAACGTTGTTGATTATAACGTTCTTGTGGAGAGGACTGCTTATAATTAGCCAACGTAATGCATTGTAAACGCTTTCCCGACATAGCTTAAATCGTGCCTGGACAGATTTCCAAGATTTTTTTTTATTAACACACTTTATTCTATTTGCTTTGTCTATCTATTTGTTTGGGTGGAATTTTGTAATCGATAATAAAGTTACTTCCTATTAACATATTGACTTGAAAATTTGCGCACTTACTTACTCCTGATGACAATACATTAATCAATTAAAAAATCCACTAAATGATTAATAAATTAGTGGCAATTAATTTAATTTTTATATGACGAATATAGTTCAAGACTTTACCAATAGATAGCGTTAAAGTGTGTTTTTTTAATTTTATTTTATCCTTACATTATTTTAGTTTTGTAGTTATCAATGTATTTATCATAATACAGACTAAAAAATAAAATAAAAAATATAAAATAAAAACTTTGTAAGCACAGTTTCACCTTAAGAAGTGCAATAAAAAATAAAAATATAATTTAAAAAAAGGTAAAAGTATGGCGGCGCATTTAATATTAAATTTTAAAAAGAAAATATTACATAATAAAATTAACGCATCACCATACTTTTACCTTTTTTAAATTATATTTTTTACTGCACTTCTTAAGGTGAAAGTGTGTGCTTAAAATGTTTTGTTTTTTTTTCTGTGAGAAGACAATTAGGAGTGTAACATACAAGGATATGTTAAAGACTTTTGTTCTCGCAGATTCAGAAAGATAGAAACCTGTCGCATTTTGCAATTTTGTGCGGACTGCAATTGATAACGCATCCTTGGAACATGGATAGGGAGAGTAGAGTAGGTCCCATTTAACGCCGCTAGTGGATTTCTTCTTCTGGGGTTATGTAAAAAAACATTGTGTTTCAAGAAAATAAAACACGTCACTTGACCACCCGTGCCAAACGATAAAAGGATTTCTAAGTGCATGCTCACCAGAGCATTGGTTTGATGTCTGTATCAAGTACGGTTTCGATTTGATGTCTATAGAGCTGTAAATAGTGCGCACTTTCAATTCAAGTAAAGATAATAAAACTTTCAACTTTGTACTTTCATTCAATGGATTATCTTCATGTATGATTTAGAATGGAATAAAATAATTTGTAATCAAAATTTTGGACTGAATACCAAATTACAGAAAATTACAGAAAGTTTTAGAATTGATGATTTGCAATATGGAAAATAACTTAATAATTCATCAGGAAAGTTGCAAAAAACATTTAGCTAAGGCAATAATTTTTTTACTAATCAGGAAGAAGGTAAAATATATTTACTATCCGAAAGGCTGAGGCTAAAGCAACCACGGAACAGCTAAAATATATTTTTATTGCAATTATTAGTCAGAAAAATCTGCATCTTTCTAAACTATCTGGATAAACAAAAATAATGCTTATAATTAGCATATTGGAATAATCTTTACTCTCGTTTTTGTGGTCAGTAATTATGCAATTAAAGTTGAAATTTTAGAACTTAATTCTCCGAAATTGAGACTTAGGCATCATTCATCTTTCACGATGTTTCGATTTCTTCTAACATTAAGGTTCTAATTAGATTGGATATTCGATTAATGAAAATTTAGTGTTACCATGTCATGGAGCTTGAAATACTAATATTTAAGTAATTTTATATCTTTTCTTTAGCAATCATTGGCAGATATTTCTGTTTATCTTGGTAAAAGTGCTTCAAAGCATCTTATTAATTAATTTTTTGCGTTTATTTAATTGAAATTCGAGATTTTAGAATCGTCATTAGCGTTATCTATTTCGTGAAATTGATTTTTTACCCCTTCTTTTCAAATAGCCCGAATGTCTGCCAATGATTGCGACAATATTAGAAATGCGCCTGAAAGCATCATATTAATTAATTTCTTGCCTGTACATTAATAAAATTCGTTATTCTGTCACCATACTTTTTATATATAAATTCTTTATATAAATGGAAACATAATTTCGGCTTATCTTATATCTATTCGTATGTCTATTCGATAAAAATCTTATGCTTTTTAGCATTTAATCTAGCCTTTTAAAGAAGGCAAGGAAAAAAATCTTTCCGTTACAGATTTTTTTCCCATTAACAATGTTCCATGCTTAATTGAGTTTCGAAGAACATTTGGCGAAAATGTGCGTGACATTTGACAAGATTCTTCGTAAAACATTTCTTAACTCAGAAAAGTTAAAACCGTGCAAGAACAATTCCTATAATTAATCTGGGGACTGACTAATTGCAGTCAGACGGTAGAAACTCTTTCTCGAAGCATCTTACAGCTCCTATGAGACCAAATCCTTTAATCCTATTGAAGCTAACAAGAGGAACGATATTGTCTTCGCCCCGAGTTAATCTGACGCCCGCATGTAGGCACGTGTCACACTGAAACATGACAGAAGGACCAGGACAAAGTTTTGAGCTTTCGGATTAGCCTCCTCCCATCCCCAAACACAACAACTTGCACACAAAGACGTTTCTACGGTCGTTCAAGTGATGAGAAAGAAGTGTTTTGTGGTTGAATTTGGCGAATTTGATATCTTTTCATTAAAGAGATTAAAAGTTTGAATCAGTGTTGATATTTCCAGTTAAATTGATCGATAAGAAATGAGTTTGAAAACATGTATATTAGCTAGTATGTTGAAAAATAGGTGACAATACGTACATGCACGTCAACTACGTACTCCAAACAGCATTATATTGCATTACTGCAGATCTAAATGGCTTACAGACATTATTGAGAATAAAAAAGAAAAATTTCAAGATGAACCTTGGATCATAATCATAGGAGCGAAAGGCAGATGCTCATGTTCCCTGGTTCAGGTCCATGTCTTGTATTTTTTTTTCTGTTTAATGCTTGATAGCCCTTAATTCCAGAAAAATATCAACTTTCTTCACTTTTCAAATACAAGGTGTTCCGCAATAAAATTTCATATCTTTACAACGTAATCTTGGGTATTGACTAAAAGAGTCCAAATGAGCTTGGGTCCAAATTGCAATGGTTTTTCTCAATAAAAATATGATTCTATGTTAATCGTTCTTATTACGATAACGCCAGCATTTCTCAAGCTTTTATCGCACTCCATTTTGTGTGAAATAAATTCGACCCATGTATTTGACTGAGCAATGTACATAACAGATTTCAGGCGTCAAAGGATGACTAAATAAATGAATGCCGCATAAGGCGGTAGAAGTGACAACTAGGTAAAAGAGCGTAAATTAACTGAATGAAGGCTGCATATAGTATAGTTATCATCAATAACATCAATACTGTTGCACTTCGAAACATAGAGAAGGTTGATTACGATCTATTATAATGATTTGAAGGAGAAAGTTTACGAAGAAATGATCTTTTTCTCCACCAACGATCGTGTTCTATTTGGTGACCCTAGTTGTGGATTATTGCCCTGCACCGTATCTTGCACTGTAGAAGATGTCTGTAGAACGGCGAGGCTGATTTGTTCCGTTCCTGATTGCAGGCTTTCCAGAGACCCTGAATAGTTGTTGGACGACGTCGAGCAAGGGCTCGTTTCAATAATCCAAATTCACAGAAATCCTTCGGGGATGCATCTCGTGATTTGACAGGGATATCATGAAAGCGTATAACGTGAATTCCAGTTTCATCTTCCAAATCCAATTGAACGGCGGTCGAGGCGTATGACTGGAGGCTTTGCTCTTGATGCATCCAAACTTTGCTTTTGTCCTCTCCATACAATAAGGGGATTTTCTCGTGGAAAATTGGTCTGAAAACATGCTGCTGATAGTAAAGGGAGTTAACCTTCGCCTTACTGTCCACTCTTCTGATTGTGAGATTGCCGTTGTACGAGTATCCCGCAATTATCATAAATCCACTTGAAAAATTTTCCTTACATTACTTGGACTACTTCTGATATGACTTCTCTCCACGTGGACGATAGAAAATCCGTCTTTGGTCTACCCGTCCGTTCTGGGGCTGTTGTTCCATGACGTTTCCATTATCCGATACATCAATAACAGTGGAACGAGGCAAATCCAGTGGGGTAGAAATTGCTCAGTCAGACTTGTTGCAGATGTAGCATCCAATGATAGTGCCACGTTTGAAGTTACTAAGCTCTTCGTAACGACGCGTTGTACTCTTTTCGCTAGCTAAAGTCTGTCTAACATTGAAGAAACTCCTATATATACACTCACTCACCAAAGGTCATGGCACATCCTTCCAATCCGGTTCCCTGTCCATAATGAGACAGATCCCGCTGCTTCCATTCTCGGAATGCAGGTGCACAGGACTCTTTGATATCACACAATCATTGTAAGCAAAACTAGCTGCAGAAATGGTAGCACGCCAAGAGCTATCCGTATTTGAACGGGGGATGATTGTTGGCGCCAGACGGATGGGTGCCTCAATATCAGATGTAGCCAACACTACAATTTTCCCGCACAACCGTTGCAAGGGTCTCGAGAGTACACCCAACGAGGGGTTTCAACCTATGTCGGACAGCGGGTCACTCGGCTTGCAACTGCTGACTGAAGGGCGACAGTCGGCCAAATCACCTTGCAGTACAACCATGGTGGAAAGAAAACAAGGTGTGTGCAATTTCATTCTCAGTTATGAACAGTTTCGCGCATGACGTCATGTGGATTGCAAAATGTGCGCGTCATTGCCATCCTAACCAATAAGAAACAACATAGGTAACATTTAAATACTTACTAACTATTAGGGGAAGTCTTGTATTTAGCAGAAAATGGTAATTTAAATTAAATACATTTTAATATTAAATCTTATACGAGCGTTACATGGGTACAACCAGGGACGTCCCACAACTGTGTCCGTGAAGACAATTCGGCGAACCTTGACTGACAGCTGCAGGATTTGGAAGCAGGAGGCCACGACAGGAGCCACTCTTGACAGCTGCACATCGTCGGCAACGCCTATCCTGGGCCAACCAACATTCACATTGGACCGCTGAGGACTGACGAAGGGTTGGTTGGTCCGACGAGTCACGGTTTTAGCTGTATCGAACCGATGGTCGTGTCCGTGTTTGGCGCAGGCCACACGAAGCCATGGACCCCGCTTGTCAGATGGGGACCACTCAGGCAGGTGATGGCTCCATACTGGTCTGGAGTGTTTTCTCGCGGCATGCAATGGATTCATTGGTGCATCTGACATCCATTCTGCGTGCAACTTCCTACGTCGAACTGCTTAGAACCATCTGCACCCCTTCATGAACTGTTTTTACCCCGCGGGCGACGGCATCTTCCACACAAGGGCCCATGTGACACGGCAGTGGCTGGAGGAACATGCTACCGACTTCACGACACTGATTTGGCCTCCACGTTCCCGAGATTGCAATCCCATTGAACATTTGTGGGACGTCATCGAACGATCTGTCAGGTCGTCACCAACACAACTGGTAAATGCAGCATCGTTATGAAGTGCAGTGGAGGCGGCATGGTTTGCAGTGCCTGTGGATGTGTTCTGGGGACTGTGAGACTCTCTTCCACGACGGGTTGCCGCCGTTATCCGGGCCAGAGGGGGCCCAATACGTTATTTGGCAGGTGTGCCATGACTTTTGGTGAGCAAGTGTATATCTGCTACGAGCAATAGTTGTTATGTAAATCGGAAGATACCACATTTCGAAGGGGTGTTCTGATACTTCTGCCAACTTAGAGTAATACTATTTTCCTTTAGAGTAAAAAAAGTTTCATCATTCTGATAAAGCTTATTGAGAAGAATAACACTTTCGGTTCACACATTTTATGCAGTGCGGGAGGTAGTGCTGTCTCCGACGAAGTAAGCGCGATTCTAAATTTGACCAGTTTTAGTGCTTTTTGATGAATAATTGCGTTAGGCTTTTTGGTTTTTAATTTTAACTGCAATTTTCTGGTTGACTTATTTCGTGTGCCATCGAATCACATTTCTTCTTCATAGACTTTCGAAAGCCTCTTTTGGCTAAAGAGAGTCATTCCTGTTTTACAAGAAAGACAATGTTTAGACACTACTGTCTTTATGCAAGATGGTGCAACACCCCACATTGCACGATAAGTGAAGGAACTGCTTCATGCTCATTTTGGAGATGATCGGGTGATTTCGAGAACTTTTCCAACTGCATGGCCTCCTCGTTCACCGGACTTAAACCCTTGTGAGCTCTGGTGTGGGGAGTTATTTGAAAGATAATGTCTATGGAGGAAGAATACGGACTGTCCCTGAATTGTAAGCAAGCATAACACGCCATATCATTGAGATTCCTTTTAACATGGCATTGACACAAATGGAATGCACATTGAACAAATGCTCTGATTTTATAAATTTCTCTGCTTCTAACTTCTTTTTGTTATTATTCATGCGCCATATTTTGACGTAGCGGTCAAAATGTGAACTAATTCTTTTATTGCAAAATTCTCTTCCTCATGGTCTGTATAAATAACATGTATCTCAAGTTTCGTCAAAATCTGATTACCAGAACGGCCGCCAGAAAGGTCTAAATGATGTCACTTTAATTATAACCACCCTGTATTTGAAAATATAGTAATTAAATGAAAAATAATTAACATATGTTTCATATTTGCAGTGAAAACAACAATCTCTCATTTTCAGATAGTGCTTACATTAAATTTAAAGGGAAGAAACACCCCTTGAATGTAAAATATGACTCATCCGTGTTGTCTTTCTTATTTTAATACTTGAATAAGATCTTGTAAACATTCCAAGAAGGAACTTTAGCTGAGAAGCAAAAACACATTTTTAGGAGCTTAGCAGAAAGCTACTTATAAGAATGCACGCTTGGTCTGTACGTTTATCCGGCTGTCCGCCGTTTGCACGATACTTTTAAAACGGATAACTTTTTCAAATTTTGTTTTCAGAAATATGACCATCAAGGTCTTCGCTCGAATGTATCAACTTTTCAGCCTTTTTCGTGGACCTCTTCAAGTCGAAATCACGTGTTAAAACAGTGACTCTAAAGAATCGATTCGTCTGGAATGAATAAACTATTACTTTCTATTCATCCCTTAAGCATCATTGACATGGGCACGCGCACGTGAAATCGCCTTGTTGAGGCTCAATAACTCAATCACTCAATGGTATTGCGTTGAACCATGACCTCCTTTATTATTACAGATCCGTTTTAATGGCAGATTTTTATTGGTGTGTTTGGACACAAAGAGTCGCTCAGTTTTGCCACAGAAGCTATTATGGCGCTGTTAAGCTCCCTTTCTGATTGTTTGCTACAAACGAAAAAATACGGATTATAAACAGGGTTGCCAACTTACCGGTATTTAGATGGAGTATTTATTAATTATTGTTGGATATTGTTATAATACAAGCGAAACAATGCGCAAATGTAATAATTATTACACGGTTGGCAACGCTGATTATAAAACCCAAGATGGAAACAAGGAAGATTACATTATTGCTCGGACTAATAATCGGGTGACTTTTCATTGACGTTAAAAACAAACAAAAGTATGGCCTTGAGTGTTCAGCCAACACCACCTAAAGAGAAAGCCTGAGCGCGGAAACGTCATACATTGTTAAAACGTCATAGGTAGTCATCTTTAATCGCATTTCTACCAATCTATATATATAAAGAAGGATGTTTGTGGCTGGGTCTGTTTGTCTGTACGTTTTTTATACAAATCTACAGTTTTATTCCGATCTTGATAAAATTTCGCATACATGACCTTCAAAGCATGAGGAAGGTCACTGTCTACCTCAGATTTCGGAAAAATAATAAATATCGATAAAAAATCGATATTCATGGTTATGGCAAGGCATATTAATGAGAAATATCTCATGACCAACAATGCAAGGCAAAGTTTGTACAACAATAGGTATCAACAATGGTATCAACACGCAATTCACAAACGCTCTGCATGAACCAACAATCAATATCTCATGACTAATAACGAAAGGAAAAGTTTGTGCAAGTGTAATTATCCCGGGCAACGCCGGGTACCTCTTCTAGTCTTTCTATATATACGAGAAGAAAGAAGGATGTTTGTTTGTGGGTTTGTTTGTTTGTTTTTTATACAAATCTACAGTTTTATTCCGATCTTGATAAAATTTCGCGTACATGACCTTCAAAGCATGAGGAAGGTCACTGTCTACTTCAGATTTCGAAAAAATAATAATTATTGATAAAAAATCAATATTCATGGTTATGGCAGGGCATATTAATGAGAAATATCTCATGACCAACAATGCAAGGCAAAGTTTGTGCAACAATAGGTATCAACAATGGTATAAACACGCAATCCACAAACACTAGGCAGGGATCAACAATATATATCTCATGACCAACAATGAAAGGCAAAGTTTTGCAACAACAGGTATCTACAATGGTATCAACACGCAATTCACCAATAACAATGAGCACAAAATGATGATGCAATGATAGAAAGTTCATTTGAAAGAATTATAACAATGAACATAAAATGAGGATGCAATGACAGAACATTCGTTTCCAAGAATTATAACAATGAACATAAAATGATGATGCAATGATAGAACATTCGTTTCCAAGAATTAGTAACAATGAACAGGAAATGGATATAATAGACGATGTAGATCGGGCAGTCTCTCTCGATGAGGCAAAGGAGATACACGTGTCTTCCTTCAGCTCCCTAACAAGCGTTCAGACGATTGGGTAAAGTGTGTATATGTTTCTTTGTGCGTGTATGTGTGTGGTGTGTGTGTGTGTGTGTTTATGTGTTTGGCACGTTTTAGCAGTGCATAACCTATTACAGTTTATTTTCAAAAAACACATCAGTTTATTTAACTTCTTGAGATTGTTCTGTTTACCTACTGTGTAATTATCCCGGGCAACGCCGGGTCCTCTGCTAGTTTGTTCATAAAGCACGTGCGAGTCGCTCCGAAAGTTAATGCTTGCTGTGGCATGATATGCCACATACACTATCTGGCCATTCGTTACAGAACACCCCACACCAGTAACTTACGTGTGGACTTTCTACTAATTTGCGATACTTGTCGACGGGAATCTTGCTCCATTCATCCTTCAAATTGGCTCAGTGGTGTTCTTTGGGCGGCATGGCCTGGCTATCAACCGGCGCTCCAATTCGTCCTAAAGATGCTCAAAGGGGTTGAGTTCTAGATTTTAGGCTCGCCAGTTAGGTTTCCCTACACACTTTTCCTCAAACCAGGTGTTAATAACGCCTGCTGTATGACAGGGAGCATTGTCGTGCTGAAAGAAGTATGGGCCATTACCAAAGCTCTCCCAAAATGTAAGCAACGCAGAATTGCCCAGAACTGTTTGGTGCACTTCGCCGATAATATCGTTTGGTGCGCTTCGCCGATAACATCGTTCGCTGGGCTTTCGCAAAACTCACACGCATCCATCGGGCCGCCACAACTGATAGCGGAATTCATCGCTCCATAGGATGGTATGCCATTGTTCTGGAATCAGTGGCGGCGTTCCTTGCAGCACTGTAACCGACGGGCCTCATTGAGATCTGTGATATTTGGCTTGTGAACTGCTGCTCATCCATGAAAACCATATGTGACAATCGGTGGAGGATACGATGTCGATCGAAAGTTCTGTGCCAACCTTTCTATTGAGGCGTTTCGGTTTGACATCACCTCACGTTTAAAGCATAGACGGTGTCGATCTGTAAACTTCGTAGGTTTACTGGGTGTGGGTTGGTATGTTATAAACCCCTCTCGATTCCATTCACTGTCGAGCAGGGTATCTGAAATTTACTGGAAATCTTGCGGATCGAATGCCCAAACCTGTGGGCTCCAATGATCATCCCTCTTTTCTCCCCACTAATTCGCATCGTCTCTTCATATTGACTGCAGTAACTGTTATGAGGGTATTCTAACCCATCAACGTCTTTTATAAGTTGTATGACGTGTACGGAAGATCCCATGCGCTTTTGCAGAGAATTCCGGTGACGAATGGCCACATAGTATATTCATTGAACCGTTTTTCCTTAGAAAGACGACTGTCATAGGAAAGAAGTACCTGGATTTACTGAATCAACTGGAACATCTGCAGACAAATATCTGATTTCAACAAGATGGTGGTTCGCTGCACTGGTTATGAGAAATCTGGATGAAACATTCCCAAAATGTTAAATAGGACAAGGTGGAACTTGACCTGGCCTCAACTTTTCCGTGATATCATGACGTTCGAATTTTTCCGGCGGATGTATGTACATCACTCTTATCATCGAGATCTCTGTGCCCGGATTGTAGAATCTGTTTATGCTGTTACTGCGTATATGTTGCACGGGACTTTGGTGCAAATCGAATTCAGACTAGACATTTTTCGTATCGTCAGAGGGACTCACGGAACTAACTTAATTTTAAAAAAATCTTGATATGACTTGATTTAAAAGCGAATATAATTTCCGTATTTTTATTGAATTATGCAAATTTCCGGATACCCCTGCAAAACAGCGTTACGTTTCCTAATTTATATTTCATTATTTCTGAGATAAAATAAATATATTCATTCTCAAAATTTAAATGGTTTAAAAGATTGGGGTATTCCAGTCCGCAGAAATCATTCAGTAGGCTTCATAAACATAATGTATGCAGAAAACGAAAAGGTGACAGCACCGCTGCATGCAAACTCTGGTCTGGTTACGAAGCTTGTCAAATTGAATTTCTGTTTCTTACTGTATTTGTTTGAGTTAATTTTGCTTTAGAAAAGCTTTCCCATTGCTGTTTTCCCACTGTCCAGATGAAGCCACTTGAAATCTTCTCAAATCCAAGTTTTTTATGTTGTTTTTTGACATTGATACCTTTGTTTTCATTAATTACGGTGGAAGGAGCTCACCTTAGTTATTAAAAAGTCGGAAAACATTAAAGAAGGTTCAAGGTATTCACTGGCCAACAACATGTTTTTACTTCTTTCGATTTTTATTTGAGTGACATTAATTTCAGAATCGTCCTAGGAAATATCATATTGCATTCTTACTCTCAGCGGCCGAATATTCTTACGTTTCATTATAACGTACGTAATTAAAACCGGCGATTTAAAATACGAAAAAACATCTTTCGTGATTAAAATTATTTCTCATTATTTGAAATAAGAATATGATTTTTTTTACTATTGAATTAGAGGTATCTTATTAGGCTATAAATTATCTTCATGTGTAATTTTCAATAGTTTGCCTTTTTAGTGTACACAATTTCCAACACCAGTAATAATCATAATGGAACAGACTCTTTTTGACATTAATAACCAGACGAGTGACAGATTATATAGATAATTGAAATACATTGGCAAATAAGCAAATTTACTGTTATAGAAACTTCACAATTTAAAACTTCGAAGCATTCTTTTCAAAATCATTGCCAAACTTTGCCATTTTATTAGTAACTTGTTCTGTCTAACGGATCGTATGTATTGTGATCACTGTTCACATAAATAAACGTTAAAATTTCAAAATTTGGTTCGTTTTTTTAAAATCTTACGCAACAGATGCTGTGAATTTTTTTTTATGAAAAGTGGCACTTCAATGATTCATTTTGGGCAACTTATCATACTACTCTAAAATTGTTTTGTTTGCAGCAACAAAGAAATCTGCGTTGTAATTTACTTCTGCATTACGGTGTAGGGCATTTTAATAAATGTATTGATCCTTAGATCAATAAAAAGATAGGTCTTCCCGATATTTTATATGACATCATTTATTAAGCGACAATGAAAGTAAAATCACTCTAGTTGTATAATCAAGGAATGCATAATGTACATCTGAAGACTTTGATAATAATAAATGGAGCTTTGATTATTATGATCAGCTACTGAAATACGGAAAAATTTTGTAGACGACTGCTTTTGAAGTAGAGAAACGGAGGTTGAATTATAAATAAAAAAAAAATCGGATATTGCGGTAGATGTCCGATTTTTTAATCATGCTTTTGTTTATGTCGGATCAACCTTTTAAAGAGAAATTTTAAAATGCAATAAGTCGCAAAGTATGGACGGTAATAATTTAAACGTACAAATTATAAACAGATGTTGCCTTGCAGAAAATTGCACAGAAAGAAATGGAATTTTGGTTCATAATGAAAAAATTAAATACCAGCATAGTTACAATTTAACCTTTAGATGGCGCTGTAGGGATCTGTGTCCTAAAGCTCTATAAATACAAGTATGGACAACTGACGCCATTTTTGGACTTTTCGTAGGTTCACTCACTATAGACTTGCTTATTGAAATTCGAAAATGGCTCGTTTTTTATGTAATTTATGTATACTTACGATGAGCGTAAATTGCATAAAAAACGAGTAATTTTCGAGAGTTTTAATAAGCAGTTGAGCCTACGAAAAGGCAAAAAATGGCGAAAATGGCTTCAGTTGTCCATACTTGTATACAGTATATAGAGCTTTACTGTGTCCTACAGCGCATGAGGGCTTCTAAGGTCTCTAGACCAGCCGGGATTATCGAGTCGCGGGTTCGAATGTAAACGCCTGATCATAGATTTTTGTATTTGTCCTGTATGCATGTAAACAGTTAGGTACTTATTGATGAAACAAGCTAGGTACTTGCCAAAGCTGATATAAAGAAAAGTCTCCAGATCTTATAACTTTCGATTTGTGCATATGGTGCTATCTGAAATCAAAATTGTTGGGCAGATATTGGCGCTCTTCATTGGCACGTTGAAGGAAAATTATCCGGTATCATGTTTCTATACAATATATTTATTTTTATCTCTGTTTTTAATTTTTTCTTATAGCTTTTATTATTAATAATAAGAGATGCCTCCAAAAAGTTCCGTTTGGTAGTATAAAAAAAGCAAATATATATTCAGAAAAAAAATTATTAAAAAAAATTCTCCATACCTTGAACTATTTTTCTACATAATTCCCACCATTTTGAAGGCACTTATTATAGCGTGGAACGAGATTTTGTATCTCTCTTCATAAAAAGTTTCCGCCTGTGATGTGAAAAAGTAGTGACAACTTCTTTTAACCCGTCATCGTTGTTGAACTTCCGGCCACCAAGAACGAATAAACAAGATGAAAGTCGCTAGGTAAAAGAGCCAGAAGTTATTATTATAGTTATTATTTTGACAAATAACGAATGGTATCAGATACTTCTTACGACCAAGAGTCGACGTAGAATGGGAGACCTTCATAATGAAGTGAATCAACATTTTTTTATTTTTGTAAATGACCATTTCATAGCGTGCCTATAATTAAATGAAATGAACTTGTGCATTCAAATTTATTTAACTTTATTAACATTTTAGCTTCAATATTTTTTATTTTTTATGCAAAAGCTTGATTTGGTTTATTTATATAAGTATGTCATTACTTTTAAGCAAATACTTCCTTAGGAAATTTTCCTGCACCTGTACAAAATGAAATATTTAAACAATTTTCCGAAATGATATCAATTTTAGAAAATAAAGTAATTTTAAAACTGATAACAGAATTTTAATGCTAGGATTATATACAAGGTGAACAACAATGAGTGTAACAAAATCTCGGCTTTTTGTTGGGAGATAATTTTAAGTGATTACTTGTGTATGACTTTAGGCTTATTTCGCTTCGTTACAGAACATAAGAGATCAATTTGGAAAGTTTAGTAGTAAATCCGTATATGTTGTTATACTCATTACAAACACAAGTGATTGTCAATTTTTATGGACCGTATTTTGTTTTGTTGAAAAAGCCAAATTTAATACAATTATCCCAACAGATGGATTGATCACTTGACCTCCGATGGATTGATTTAAATTCTTTAGACTTTTACTTTTGGAATCACCTAAAGAGCTAGTTTAAGCGTTGACTTTAATACCCATGAACAGTTACTCAAACAGATAATAGATACGGCCAATTAAATTCGCAATAACGATGCCATAAATGATTCGTGTTTATTATTCCATGATTCGAAGGTGTCGTGGTTGTATTCAGGCTCAAAATGTACATTTTGAGCAATTGTTACACTAAATTGTATATTTCATTAAAATTAAATGTTAATTATAAGTTCATAACATATGCTTTGTTTCACTATATCTACTATACAAACAGATCTCTGTTGTAAGTACGTAGCTACATGAAATACGACCTCTGTTCATATGATATGTTTTGCTCAACCTAACTTACACAACAAGCTATTAAACTTTGTTACACTCATTATGAATTATTCTGTATATTTGATTCTACCCCCAATGAATAAATATTCGTTAGTGTGACCATGAAGAGTTCATTAGTCCTTTAGCGGTAATTTTCAAAGAATCGGAAAAGGTAGTAACCCACTAATCCATAATCCTTTGAAACATTCCAGCAATAATTACTGGAAGCGACGTTAAAAGATGCTGATCAAACACACCAAGGAAATGACCCCACATAGATCACAAATGTCAGTTAAGAATTTAATCTTTTTAAAAGTTAAAACTTTCCTAAAGGGATCGTCCTTAATTTTTTAAAAACTGTGCAAGTTAAGAATGAAATGAGGCCTGTCAGGAAGAAATTCATGGTATGCAAAACCTGAATTTTCTTTTTGCATGATTAAAAATTTCATGCAGTCTTTGACTATCTTCTAAAATAAGGTTTAGACAGGTAATATAATGCTGTTAAATTTAATAACTGATAGATGGCCTCTGATATTAGCGATCAATCATCTGCAAAGAAATAGTAGTCTAGGCAGTGTTTTTAACCCTTCTACGAGTTATTTTGTCACGAAGCCCTCTTTCGTGTAATTTTGTCGTGTATGGAACTATATTTTATACATAATTTGCTGAGATGCTTCAAAATTGACTAAAGTTAATATTTATTTAAGATGAAATACTTAAAGAGCTTTTAGTAACATAAGTAACAGAAGTACGGAAGAGGCTTCTATAAACGTTGAAAATAAAGTATTAGATTTAAGATTGAATTTTAAATTTTTTATAATATGAAGAAAATACCTGTATTAATACCTGAAAAAATATTTGAGATACTAAAATTTCGCTGATAATATTTTAGTCATTATTATCCTTTCAAAACTTTCCCGGGAGCAATATCTCAATTCTATACAGTTCCAATTTTGCAATAACACGCCTTATAGCACTTAAGTTTAATCAAGCCTTAAAGTTCTTCAATTTATAATTATGCATCAATTAAATTTCATTCCTGATAAGATGAAATTATCTCAGCATAACGAGAAGTCTTATAAAACCTGTGGGTTGGATCTGATTTTCGCAGGTTAAAGTAATAAATTTTGAGTGGATATATCTGCTTTACGCAACAAAAGGGTTAAGGAGAGGGGCTAAAATCAATAAAGTTAACAATGTATGTTTATCTTACTGCGCATCCATTCACTACGTACACAAATCGGAATACAATTAAATTAACAACGCTAAAATACTTGTCATCGTTGTCCTTTTGTTTAGAAATTTCTTTAGATACTACAGAAATTTAATTTTCTTAATCTTTAAAATACGATTTTAATAATGCGCGGGCCTATAAGAGCCGACAGTTTACTGAAAAGAAGGGAGAACGATAAACTGGAAATGAAACAATAAGAATTAAAATGTTTTACCACCACGATAGATAGAAATATAAGGCGTGTCTCAAAAATATAGAACACCCTTTAATTTTCTTAAGTTATGGGAAACTTTTAATTGATACATAAAGCCGTAAGAAACTGTTGTAGAATACAAGAAAATATTTTTTTTCCAAAAGCAACAGGATTCAGTATATAATATGTAACAAGCAAATCAATACAAATGAGCTGTCTCACAATGATAGGACCACTCATTTGAAATCAAAAGGAGTTGAAAATGAAAGCAAAATTATGTGATTAATTAATGTAGAAAAGCTCCTTGCTTCTTGATTAAAGTAAATATTCTTTGTCTCATTGATGATATAAGATTCTTTAGTGCGTCTATTGCTATTCCATTCCATCCTTCAATAATTGCCTCCCTGAGCTCTTGAAAATTAATTTATTGTTTCCCGTGCTCATATACATAATGCGCCACAATGGCTCAGAGTTTTTCCACCAAAAGTCGAATTTTCTCCCTCTTAAACCAGTCCCGGCTTGACTTGGAAACATGTACCGGTGATTTATTTTTCTGCAAATACTATCCTCGAGCTGCTTATTTTGGCGCCTGGCGATGTAACATTGGTCATATCATCTCTTGGTACTTTTCAGAATTTAGGTGTACTTTTATGTCAACCAAATCCGTTGTACCATTGATGCCAAATCCACGCCAAAGCATTATGCTTCCTCCACCTACAACATCATAGTAACGAATTATTATTCCGTTCATATGAAATAAGTACTTAGAATTGTTTGTTAGCTTGCTCTGCTATCGCTTGGAGAATATCTCGGGGTGCTTTCGTAAATCATGCCAGTAGAAGGTCTTGCCATTAGAACCGTCAAGGTTACATTTTTTTTTTCGTCTGATCACACTATTTTACCCCATTTTTTATCCCATGTTTGATATTATTGAACAAATTCTAGTCATGTCCTTTTATTTTGCGATGTCAGAAAAGGCTGTTATTTCTTTTTTTTTGCCATGATAGAAATGGGGATTGTATTAATTCCCGTGTGAATAGTATCTTTGGGCACTTTAGGTAACAGTTCACTTCGAATTTTCTGTATAGAATATTGTCCACTGCTGACTAATTTGACAATTTGGCGCTCATCTCCAGTTGACATCTTTTTAGGAAGCCTAGTTGACTTCTTTTTATGAAAATATTTATCATCAAGGACCAAATCGTTGTGCACAACATGTCTGGACCTGTTTATCTGCTTGGCAATTGCGGTTTCTCTGACCTTTTCTACTTCATTTAATGTTTTTTTTCTGTACATGATTGTGCATTTGAGTTCAAATGTCCTAGTGCCAGGAGAAAACTGGACTGGTCCTATCATTATAAGACAGCTCAGTGCATTAATTTGCGTGTTACATATTATTTACTGAATTCTGACATCTGTTGTTTTTAGAAAATGAATATTTTCTTATATTCTACAGCAGATTATTACGGCTTTATGTGTCAATTAATAGTTTTCCATAATTTAGGAAAATTAAAGGGTTTTTTATATTTTTGAGACACACCTTACCTTTTCGTATTTAGCCAGAAAGCATTAGTCGTGGATAATTTTTGAAGTTTTATGGAAAGCACAGCCAGCTTCTTTGTTTGTTAGATCACTTGAATGTTTCTATGATTGCTGTAAACGTGTCTACGAGCAGAACATTGAAAAGCAATGAGCACTTAATGGGGAGAAGAAAATGGGGAAATTCTATTAAGCAAATAATATGCTAAAAAACACCTCTTAACGTTCTCCTTTTGCCAAGAATTTTGTTCAAATTTAAAGGGCAAATTCGATTATATGATTTTATGCGTAAGAGAGAAACTGAAGTTTACTTTTTAGGAAGTTTAATTTTTAGGAAGAGATAGATGAAAATTTGAAATATTCATGCAATCTAAAATTGACAGCTTTTTAAAAATAAAAAAGTTTTGCTTCTAGCAGAAAATGTTTTTCAACATCTTTCAGCATTACGAGTGGATATGAGAAAGTAATGCCATTTATTTTTTAAGGAAGGAAATACAAAGCCAAAAAAAAAAAGACTGAGTACATGCACAGACACTGCATAACAAGAATTCTTCCTGCGCACGCGCACTACGTGCTACCAGTTATTTTACAAATTACCGCCGCTATTCCATCGTCTACAGTAGAAGAACAGCGAGCTGTTAAAAGGTTTCTTTTCGCAAAAGGAAGAAACACGCTGAAATTCATGGGGAAATGGTAGAAGTTTACGGTGTCGACGTTATGGATTATTCCAATGTGCGAAATGGTGTAAAATGTTTCGGGAAGGAAGAATTAGCGTCAGCGGCAATACCCACCATTATAGAGGACATTAACAACACAATCAGAGAAAACCGTCGCATTTCCTTGAAAGAAGTGAGTAAACCGTTTCACATATCCTATGGTCCTGCATGGGATATGATGATGAGAAGCTTGGATACCGCAAAATCTGTTCGCGTTGGATTCCAAAAAGTCTGACAACAGAACAGAACGGTAACATAATGGCGTGAAGTCTGCAACCTCTGCAGCGATACAATCAAGGGGAAAATGCGTATCTGAATGATATTGTCACAAAAGACGAGTCCTGGTTTTGCACTTCACACATGAGCCTAAAACTGCAAGCACAGTGTGGACATATCCATATCCACATTCTCCAGTTCGCAAAAAAGTCAAAGTTTCTCCTTCACCTCGGAACATTATGCTTACAGTTTTTTGGGATATGCAAGACATCTTACTCGCAGTTCCTGCCTCGTGGATCAACCGTCAATGCCGCTACCTATTGAGAAACGTTGACTCAACTGCGGCATGCTATTCGGGATAAGCGACCAGAAAGAGGAAACGATGTTCGACTTCTTCATGGCAACTCACGCCCGCATTTGGCCAATGTCGTCAAACAAAAATGTTCCGTTTCGGTTGGGAGGTTCTGGATCAACCGGCCTACTGTCCGGACTTAGCACCCTCGGACTACTACCTCTTTGATCCCATGAAGAGATTTCTGGGTGGTGAGAGGCACATGATTTGGGGCTAGAATTTCACAAGGAAAACAATGATGCAGTCCGTTTGTTCATATCTTAATTCGTTCAACAGTTACAGTCATTCCAAATGGCGATTCTCACTGTTATTTACCCTTTATTGCAGGTTTTGAGACTGACGAGGATCTCCAATCAGCTGTATTCACAAACGACGGATTCTATGAGCGGGGTAGTCTGGTGCAGCGTTGGGATGAAAGCCTAAACCGTCATTGTTCCTAAGTGTAAAAGGTGTAGTTTTAGCTGCGCTTTGTTGTTTATCTGTATGTTTTTATTTAATTTTCTTTGAAATAAATAAATGGTGTTACTTTCTGATATCTCCTCCCATTTGGTCATTATTCTACAGGGGGTGGACAGCAAAACTCAAACACTGGCAATTACAGCACCCTCGAAAGAAAGTGGTTTAACTTGAATGTGTAGAGGTTGAAATGGCAGAGTTGTTACACATCTCACATTGAAATAACGCTATTCAAATGCTTTGATGGGGGACATCACAGAGTTTAAAAGAGGGCAAATTGTTGGAGCTCGTCTTACCGATGCAACAGTGACCGAAATAGCCAGTATTTGTGGTGTGTCGAGAGCTACACTATCACGGGTCATGTCGGCATACCAGCAAGAAGGACGAATGACATCCAAAAGGAGTAACTGTGGAGGGAAGAGGAAGATGCCTGAAAGAGATGTCCGTCGTACTAACGAGGATTGTATCCAAAAAACGTAAAACCACACTTGCTATAGCGACCGCAGAATTAAATACACATCTCAGTTCACCTGTTTCCATCAAAACTCTTCGTCGTAAGCTTCACAGGGTCAATATTCATGGACGGATTGCTATACGCAAGCTCTTGGTATAGCAATCCCTTCACGAAGCTATGGACGGGCAGTGTGCCAGCAGCACAAATCCTGGACTATGGACGACCTGAAACGTGTAGTGGTCTCCACCTTCACTGTTTTTCCCACATCCGGATGTGTGTATGTGTGGAGACACCCCTCACAGTCCTACCAGCCGGGCTGCTTAATGCCCACAGTGAAGCATGGAGGTGGATCTGTGAAGGCTTGCGGTATCTTCTGGCATTCTATAGATTCACTGATTGTTCTTGAAGGACACATCACTGCCAATGACTATCGGCATATTCTGGAGCATCAGGTGACCCCCATGTTCCAACATTTATTCCCTAACGGTGTCGGTGTGTATCAGGGTGACAATGCACCAGTACACACAGCAAGATTGGTGAAGAGTGGTTTGATGAGCATGAAACAGGTTGAACATCTGCCATGGCCTGCACAGTCACCGGATTGAGCCTGTGTGGGATATTTTGGAGCAGCAAGTCAGGAATCGTTTTCCTCCTCCAGCATCACGTACTGATCTAGCCAAAGTTTTGAAAGAGGAATGGTTAAAAATTACTCTTGCCAGTGACTTCCAAAACTGTCTCAATGTTAGAGAGCGCGATGTTCATCCATCCATTATTGATATTGTATACATACAATAGAGTCACCAGTGCTTTCATTTAAGAACTCAATATCTGAGCATGAAATAAGTGCAATACAAATTTTTTCAAAGATTATTTTTTATGTAATTAAGGAAAAACTGACAGTTTGTTATTGGGACAGTTTTGATGCCGTGTTATGAATTGAACTCATTTGTATGAACAATATTTATTTAATATTGTATGTAGCCTCCTTTGGCTTTCAACAATGCAGCAATACGTCTAGGCATGCCGCCAATTAAATTAATACCTGTTTGGGCAGAAATATTTTCCCATTCCATCTTTGTTCTTTCCCACAATTCTTGCATTCCTTTTGCTTCAGTCGGATATTTGGCCATTTGTTTTTTAAGGTGTTCCCACAAAATCCAGAGTAGGTATGAAATAGTTATCCAGATTGTCGCAGAACATGGCAGCGGTCATCCAACCAGTTCCTGTAAATGTCATGCAACCCCAAATCATCAGGTTACCACCACCAAATTTAACAGTTCCGTTCACTTTCCGTTCTGTTAACCCTGATCCTGGACGTTTCCACACCCACTATCGACCATCAGATCCTAATTGGTTTATTCTTGTTTCGTCATATAATTCCTTTCCAGTCATCCTGGGTCCAATGTTGATGCCGTATCGCGAACTGGAGACGACTTTCTTTGTGTTTCTTTGTCAGTTTAGGCTTTTTCTTTTTCACTGCAGATTTTAATCCTGATGCTTTGAAATGTCGACGAGCAATAGAGCAACTGACACTTGTTCCAGATTCAGCAATAAATCGCTGGGTCACTTTGACAGCATCGGTTATCACCCGAATCGGTTTTCTTTTATCATTTGCAGTTAATTTTGTGGACCGTCTTCCTTTCATCTTCTGTCCACTTGGTCTGCAAGATGCACGAATTCTGCTTACAGTTGTGCGTCCAATTCCTAATCGTGACTGAATATCTCTTGTAGAAAGCCCTTCATCAATAAGGGCAACAATGTTATTGCGTGTGACTTTGGAAATACGCTTCATTGTTGACAGTTATGCAGAACTTAGCTTATTAAGCTGTTGTAAAAATACGTATTTCCTGGTGTTTAAATGGAACAATCCAGGCTGATTACATTCATTTGAAGAGGGGATGCAAAACTGTCCCAATGACAAATTGTCGGTTTTTCTTTAATTATATAAAAAATAATCTTTGAAAAAATTTTGTATTGCACTTATTTCATGCTCAGATATTGAGTTCTTAAATGAAAGCAATGGTGACTCTTTGGCTGACGGACATTTGGCCGACGGACACTTGACCGAACGGACATTTGACCGAACGGACATTTTGGCCGAACGGACATTTTTGCCTGCATTTCATCGACATTTGGACATTCGGCGTAAAGAGATGTTTTCGGCAATATAATTCATTTAATGGGAAAAAAAATGTTTTCAGGAGATTATTTCGTATAACAAATCTTATGAGACAAATCTGTTTAATTCTTTCTACTAAGCAAGCATTTTGTATGGTATCTATAAAATTAATCCTTTTTTGTATGTCTTTTTAAATGAATATTTTACTTCTATAGAATGAGATACTCATTAGTGATGGGCGATATTTGATAGCAGTATCGTGTATTAAAAATTTATTCATACACATTAAAAAATTCTATTCTGCTTTATGAGGGGACATAAAAATTCTAATATCGGATTGTATGGTACACGCCACTTCATCGAAAAACCATGGCCCACTAAAAAAATCCGATATAGTTACGACTATATCGAGTTGGAATTATTTGACTCTTTTAGTCGACTAAGGACCAAATTATCGCGATATTTATTGATATCGAAGAATATCGCACATCCCTATGAACGATACTTTAGTATCGCATATTTTAGAATCATCGATACCGTCAGAATTTTCGCATTTGGTACTCTCCGATATTAGAATTTTTATGACTCCTCTTAAAGCAGGACAGAAACCTGATGTGTATGGAATAAACTTTTAATACCACGATACTAATATCAAATATTGCCCATCACTAATGAGTATCTCATTTTATAGAAGTAAAATATTCATTTAAAAAGACATACAAAAAAGAATAATTTTCTAGGTCCATACAATATGCTTGCTTAGTAGAAAGAATTAAACAGATTTGTCTCATAAGATTTGTTATACGAAATAACCTCCTGAAAACAATTTTTTTCCCATTAAACGAAATATATTGCCGAAAACATCTCTTTACGCCGAATGTCCAAATGTCGATGAAATGCAGGCATTTCTCCGTCGGTTAAATTTCCGTTCGGTCATATGTCCGTCGGTGAAATGTCCGCTCGGCCAAATGTCCGTCGGTCAAATGTCCGTCGGCCAAATGACCGGGTACCGACTCTATACAATATCAATAATGGATGGATGAACATCTCGCTCTCTAACATTGGGACAATTTTGGAAGTCACTGAATCTTGTATCTGTCCTTTCTAAGACGAGTTTATGCTATATTGGCCGCCAAAGGAGGTCCTCACCATATTAATAAATAATTTTAAAATAAACCCAGGTGTTTCAGTTTGCTGTCCACCCCCTGTAAGTGGTAGATTTGGCGACCAAAGAGCGAAGTTAAAGTTAATTTGGGGGAAGAAACACCGTCTCAACTGTGGTGGCTCCATTCTTTTATGACGCTGTTTTGCTGCTACTGAACAAAATACACAGTTGTTATAGCGACCGCAGAATTAAATACACATAAGCGACCGCTTATGTGTATTTAATTCTGCGGTCGCTATAGCAACTGTATATAAACCCAATGAGTGTATATATATATACTAGCAAAGGACCCGGCGTTGCCCGGGATAATTACGCTTGTAGGTAAACAGAACAACCTCAAAAAGCTAAATTAAACCTCCAAATTGGTTAAATAATAACTCAATCACTACAATATAGAGCGAAGGGACTAGACATTCTAAGAAAAATCCTAAAGACAGGAATTTACCTCTTCACTGAAAAAATCCATTCTAGGTGGTATACCGGGACTTGATTTACCGTAAAAAAAAATTTTAAAGGCTCACAATGGATGGACCTCTCCAAGGATGCCTTCTAGTCTAAATAATTTTTTACTCACGTAATCTTACTTTAGATGTCCACTTGATGTTGTTGCAATTTCCTTTCTTCTTTAGATGTCTTGAAGCAAAAATTGGCCATTCATCACTTTGTGTAGTCTAGCGGTCGCAGATTCTTCTATTTACTTGCTTACCATTTGCTCAATACAGCACAGAGCTAAAGGAGTGCTTCCTGTATCGTCTTTCACTCTTTCTCAATAGTCTGCTAACTCATTCTCTCAGTTACTGATCATTTTTAAAGATTTTCAAGAAATTATTAAGTACTAAGAATTCTCTTTTCTAAGAAAAGCCTGAATAACAGGAATTCTATGCATTGAATTCTATATTGCACAAACTTTGCCTTGCATTGTTGATCATGAGACATATATTGTTGATCCTTGCATAGTGTTGGTGCATTGCGTGTTGACACCATTGTTGATACCTATTGTTGCACAAACTTTTATTTGCATTGTTGGTCATGAGATATATATTGTTGGTCCGTGCAGAGTGTTTGTGAATTGCGTGTTGATACCATTGTTGATAGCTATTGTTGCACAAACTTTGCCTTGCATTGTTGGTCATGAGATATTTCTCATTAATATGCTCTGCCATAACCATGAATATCGATTTTTTATCAATAATTATTATATTTTCGAAATCTGAGGTAGACATGCTCTGAAGGTCATGTATGCGAAATTTTATCAAGATCGGAATAAAACTGTAGATTTGTATAAAAAACAAACCCACAAACAAACAAACATCCTTCTTTATATGTATAGATAGAAGATAAACCCGGCGTCGCCCGGGACTTTACTTATCCTCGTGTTGGGTTGACCTGCCTCAGATTAAAATATCAATTTTCACCACCGGGAAATATCACTGGATACTTTAGATCTCGTCTTTCCTTCGAAGTTTCCCTTGCCCCTGACGTAGAAGTTCTTATACCCTCCTGCTCTAGACGAAGCTCGCGTTGTTTAGATGTTCCCGTTGCCCATTTGTCTTTTAGCTGCAGAGTTTCCTGACCAATAATCGTTCTTTCTCTTTCCTTTTCCAAATACACAAACTTTTGTCAGTATTCTGGACATTTGTTAGAGGGCTCAAGGGAGACACGTGTTTCTTCTTTGCCTCCTCGATAGACACTTCCCTATCCTTATCGTCTGCTATACTCATTCTATGTTCATTAGCATAAAACGAATGTTTTGTCATGGCATCATAATTTTATGCTCATTCTATCCTATCCTATGGTCGAGCTTTTGAAAATAAAGTTCGGAAGTTGGTAGATCTGCTCACGAAATCTCAAATATTGGCGAGACTCAGTGGCTTTTACGTACATCTTTTACTGTGGCTAAAAGAAAAATTGCGTCCCAACCAAATTGACGATATTTTTACTGCAGAAATGCCGATGTCAACAGTGACAAAAAAACTACACGACACAGTTGTCTTAAACATGATCCATGGGCCATTCAGACACACAACAAACACAATCATCCCCGTGCATGAAGGACGGGAAGGGAACCAGGAAGTACCCCCGGGCGCTACTGATGCTATTTATCTACAATCTTACAAAATTTGAATAAAACCAAACGTCAGTACCTATTCACAAAGATAAAAATAAAAACCGAATTGCAAAGCAAATCGAAGTCCGTGAGAATAGCCAAAACGTATTAATATCAATACGAAACCAAAAACATTAGCAAAGCAAATTGAACAAATCTAAACCCGTAAAACACAGAAGATAAACATCAATAATTATACGACAGGTAATCCCTTAGGGCCTAGATCATACGTGTCCGGCGGGTCAAACAATAACGCTAAGGTGAAGTTCGGCAGACACGACCTAAAACGCGTTTTAAACCCAGTTTATTTCGTATGTTGTGGTTTTAAAGTTAAGACAGTACCATCAATTGACAAAGTTCAGAACTAAAGTGTTATTATGGTAACATTAAAGTTATTAGGTTTGGTCACTTCACAAAATATTAGGCAAACCTATTCAAAAGGGGTAAACAGTATGGTATTTAGCTCTAATTTATCTAATCGCTATTTGCCTTTATTCTTTAAGCCAGTGTTGAAAACTATGTTGAATAATAAAAATTCTAAGTAATGGTTTAAGATAATTAGGTTGCAATAACTGAATGAAAATATTTTTTTAAAATTTCAAAATTGACATTTCAAAAATCAGAGAAGTCATCCTATATTTTATGTTCAGATACATGATTTTACTTTTCAAATGTAAAAACCATGTTATCATTGAAAGGATATTACATTTTAAAGAAGAAAATATCTCTTTGCTATCTAAAGTTTATTATACAAATAAAAATATTGCAACAATTAAAATTCATCTGCTCATCCTGAGTTTAACAATGTTACTGTCGTAACAATCGAAACAATTCTTTTTCGATTAGCCAATAGGAACGCTTGAAGCTACACAGACGCAAACAAACAGAATTTTGGTTTTATATGAATTTAAAGTATGCGAAGTTGCATCCAATTAATATGAATTTAAGTGCATCAAAGAGCATCCAGTCTGTTTTGGAGATTGCTTATTATATATGTCTAGGATTGCAAATGAATCCCCAAATGTGTATGGGAAAAAAGTCTAAATTTATTAAAAGGTCTTATTCGAAGAAATGAGATACTTTTTATTTTCAGGAAGTTCCGCTGTGTAGCATATCGGCAGTTGGCTCGATAATGTCGGGGCTGATTCTGAAGAGAGATCAGATTACGAGGATTGGTCATAAAATTCTTATTGCCAAGAAAAAATAATTCAATGAACATAAAAGTGATCGTGAGCTTAGTATCTTCCATCTAAAGCGACGCATTTTTCCAAACGATAGATGAGCTGGTGGAAACCATCTTTGAAGAAGCTCTTTTTTGGCTCTTAAGAAAGAGTTCCACCTTAGTAATCACCTCGTTGTGCCACGAAAGGAACAACAACTGGAAAAATTACAGTATCTCGATCGAAGTCTCCTTTCGGTGGGCTTTTTGCATTGGCGAGAGCAAGCGCGGGACCCAGACTTGTGAAGAGCGTTATGAAGGATCTTGCAAAGTCACCCATGAATGATGTGAACCTTCTGCCCTATGGCCTCGAGGGTAATTCGGGTGCCACAATTTCTGTTTTTTCACTGAGGGACAGTCGTCCAGTTCGTGCTTCATCCTGCAGGCGTGTTTGATCACATTGAAAGCGTCGATTCCACTTTAAATCTGTGTCATATGCTGGAGCAGTGTCAACATACACGGCAACCAGTTCATCGTGAATCTCCTTCGCATTGTCTCCCTTCAAATGCAGGAAACGCACTCACTTCATTTTGTCAATTCAGGGCCCCATTTTGGTTTTGGCTTTTTGGTGGCGTCGTGCGGAATATCCGAATTTTATGACTGTCCTCTAACTTTCCTATCATGTGCTGTGTTAGCAATACGCTTAAAGTTTCCGACAATTCCTGTACAGGATTCAAATTTATTCTATAGATTTATGTAGATATACAGAGTGGCTAGATTATTACGAAGTTTCCATTTTCTTCTAGATCATTACCATTTTCTGAGACATACTGCTTGATGCCAGAAGTAAAATTTTGCGTAAATTTTACTTTAAGCGGTTTAACAAAGACGCATTTTTAGGCATATTGTAGTTATTCAATTTTCTAATCGCATTCAGTGTTTTGAAACAGCTTCAGTTCAAGATCAGAAACACAAAAACTCGAGAAAAGGGCGAAAGGATGTCACAGAAGAAGTAGATTGGAAGACTTCAACTTCTTCCTTGACGACATTGTCGTGTGAGCTGTTCAAGTTTGTTTAACCCACGAGTTCATCCTTCTACGAAACAGTCCGTCTGCAGATGACGTCACATTTTAGAGTTATATATTAAATCTTTCATTGATCACATTCAAATTTAACATCCCTCTGCAAGATATCCAAAATAAATTTATAACCAGTACACGACATATATTTTGTTGTGGTCTTTATATTGGTTAAAAAATCGAAAATTGCTTGCATAGTAACTTTAACATTACAATTTCTTTAATCTAGATAATTTTTTTGGTTGTGAGAATCGCTTGTTCAAGAAGAAGATAAATTGGAATTCCTTTGAATAAGATTCGTTTTGAAAAATAAGAGATCATGATAATCATGTTTAAATAATTCCAAAAAATATGCATTATGAATAAATATTTTATCACACGGGCTTTAACATTAATGTTAAATAAATCATCTTGGGAGGTTGGAGATAATGTCAGATGTTGATTCCAGGATTTAGACATTCCATAGTAAGCTTCCCGAGAGTTGTTCGTGAAGCCCAGTCTTGGATATTCAAATTTTTCTAAGACATCCGTCTGCAAGATATCAAAACTCAAGTTTTTTTTCTTGTATAAAAACTTTGCTCTAATTCAGCTGTCGGGCTAACATAAATTTTGACTGTGTCCAATCGACTCGAGAATGACTCTGCCAATTATGGAGTGAATCCGCGCACTTGAGTTTTTCACGTTTGTCATGGGAAGAACAAAACTTGGTTCTATTGGACGACGTGTTATGTTCAGAACATATGTATTTTCGCTTCTTGTTTTTTTCTTTTTTAATTCGAGAAATTTGTGTTGACTTTCTTTGCAAAGCCAAAGATTAAAATTGAGCGGGTGTTTTGCTATTAAATGGTGAAGAAACATCGACAACATATATAGACAAAGAGCCGTCGCAAAACAACGTGAATTTTGAGCGCAGTCATAATGAATTGCAGTTGTGTCAAAGGAAGGGGGGATTTTAAAATAAAGAAGGGGTTCATCCGGAGTCATGGGCGTGTTAATTAGGGACGGGGAGGGCAACATTGTGGATTATAATGTGGATCTGCATTCTAATTTAGTATTATTTAAAGCGTACAGTGGTAGACTTTGCTCCGATAGTCTAACTTAATAGAAGAAGAAAGTAGTTCTGAAGATGCGTTCCGATTAAAGAGAGATCATATTTTATGAGCATATGCTTCGTTTGAATTTATTTTGTTTTCCTCGTGAATTATTTTAAGTATCTTATTCTAGCTATTGCTAAGGAAATTTTAGTGTACATAATCTCTAAAAAAATATGTTTGCAGACCATTTGTTTAGAAATATTTAGGTTTGCTTGGGGAAAAAATTTTTCGTTGAAGATGGATCGCATTCTTCGATTTGAACGTGCTTTATAAAATTTCATGATTTCTAAGCGGGTTAAACTAAGCGTCTTTTCTGCCGTTATTATTTTCCTATTTTAGATTCTCGTGTTTGCAGTCACAGACTAGAAAAACACATAAGTTGGAATCCTTTTAGGGAAACCATCATGTGTAGGGAAAGGGGAGGGAATCCTAAAACAATTTCCGGTAGAGCGAATTTGAGAAAATTGCGAATGAAGTGTTCGTATCTCTCTCTTTTTCCCATCTTTTCCTGGAGATCTGCTCTGAAATCCCCAAAGGAAAAAATTGTATTTCATTTGGTGATCGTCAAAGAAAAGAAAAGAGGTTAGTCATTATCGGTTTCCAGTTGCACGCAACAATGCATAAGAAGATCGATTTCACTGTTTTCCCCTTCTCCTCCCGAGGTCGCCACGGCCTCCATTCAGTCGGAAGCCATTGGATCACGTGAGATCTCGTCTGTATTCTCGCTATGTGTGAAAATGGGGACGCGCTATTGAGCTGACTAAACAAAGCTGCCCGCGCTCAAACGGCAGTCGCCATGGTAACCTATCGCCCTGTTCAAAGTCAATACTGAGAAGAGCTGGACATGAAAGGGGAACATGCAAGAAATTGCATACGAGCGATTAGCGAGGAAAGTAACAAATAAAAGGCAACGAAGGCATCTTAAGAGGAAAAATCACTTTCTAAGGTTCGTCTCGGTCGAAACAATCGCAAGTAGCGTTTGTACAGTTCGGAATGCCTCACTTGTCTAAACTTTTCTAAAGATAAACTATGATAAATAGCAACCGCAGCCAGCAAGAAAAGAGATGGCATGGAGACATTTACATTTAAATGATAAAGGGGCATTCAGAAAGGTCGTTCTTTTGGTTAGAAAACAAGAAATAGAAAAGTGGAAAGTAAGGTCACACTTTTTCCCATCGACGCACGGTCTCTTTGATATCATCATCATTGTGGAAGTCAGAGCTTTGGAGTTGAAAAACGTTTTCCTCCTCAATTATTATTATTATTATTATCATCATCATCAATTATCACTATGAGCATGTCCAGTTAAATAGTTAGACAATGTTGCTAAATAAAATTAATAATGTCTAATGAGAGATATTGGAAATTTAATTGCACACTCTTAGTTCATCCTTTGTCTAAGAAAAGAGTGTGCACAATAACTTTAAAAAATTTTATTTTCGGAAAACGAGAAGGCCAACTCCAGAGGCAATAACCTTATATATTCATGTATAAGACGAGAAATTTATTCCCAAGAGTGGGCTCAAAAATCAAATTAAATGAGGCATTAAAAATTTAAAGAACAAAATGACTGTCATAGAGTATAAACGGTGGAAAAAACGTCTAGGGCCATTTTCATGCATTTGTCAGGAAAATAAGATTTTTCCGGTAATTTTGTCCATACATTTTTTTTAAATTTTAATACCAATCTAGAGGTGATTTTAGTCTTCGGCTTATACATGGGGCAATCCATTTTTTGCCTTTTTGGCTTGAAAAAGGGAGTCGTCTTATACATGAATTTTAACTGTAGCGCGCGTACTGTAGCGCGTAATTTTAACTGTAGCGCGTACTAGTAAGTGGTCCAATCGCTGTCGTTATTAATAATGGCTTGATATCTCCGGGGCATACTTTCTCCAATCTGTCGAATTTGTCGAGCCTGCCGATTCAAACTCCGAATGCGTTTCTTACGAAGCTTATGCTCCATGTAAGCCCATACATTTTCTAGGGGGTGAAATCAAGCGACTGAGATGGTCAATCTAACTGTACAATGTCATGTTGTGCCCTCCGTTGCGTGCACAGTCTACTACCGGGTCATTGTCCTCTTGAAGAACCTAGTTTGAATTTGTCCTTCCGTACAACCTTCGAACAGATGGTAACGAACAGATTTCGGTCATTCTTTGAGTGTTCAGGTTTCCAATAACTTCAAGTCCATTTTTTGAGAAGCAACCCCAGATATGAATCTTTACAGGTTCTTCACGGTGGAAACTTCTGCTTGTGGGGGTTGACCTAGTTCGACATGTGGGATCACGTGGCGAAAACGAGACTTCAACCGAGCCTCAAAGACATTGCTCCAATCACGAACCATATTTTCCTGTGCCCATTGGAGACGTTTCCTCACATGGTTTTCAGATAGGAGAGGTTTCCAGAGACAACTTACAAGGGAATTCCCACATAGCCTATCAGTGCACTTTTTTTTGCGCGCAAGCACACTGTGGAAGCGATAGCGTTGCGCGGAAGTGGAGCGCTCTGGAACTGCAGAGTTCAACAAACGAGGGCAAGCAAACTCGTTAGCGGCGGTCGCGAAAGAATTGCAGTTCGAGCACTGTTATTAAGCATAAAACCTTAATTTTGCTGTACAATTATTCGTCTCGAAATAATTTATAAGATGAGGTAAGCATCCATGAATACTAGTTTTATTTAAAATTATAAATCACCGCGATACATACCCGCTCACCAACGCAACGTATTACTCGACGTTACACACGAAGCCAGCCCCGTGGTGGAAAATTTATGAAGATTACTGAATTAAATAATAAAATGAAATAATAAATTAAGGAAATGGTTACTAATTACTATACACATTTTTTACTGGAAGGCAATTGTAATAATCTATTTTTAAAAACTAGGCTTGTTTAGAAACTTGAGAATCCATTCAATTGTCGTCTGCTGCTGTCGTTTTCCATTGATTTCATGTGAAGTGGATTCGTGCTTATTCTGGGAGAAAGAAGTTCCGTTAAGCGCATTAATACCCACAGCCCGCTTTAACAATGGAGTCCTTGTATGACTATGTGTGCTCAAATTTTTTCGTTTTCGCCGTTTATTTTGAAAGAAACAAAATTTCGCACTTTCTTATTTTGCAAGCATCTATAATAGCTTCAGATGAGTAACATATTTCATTTGGTGGAAATCTGTGATATACATGTTCGAGAGATTCCCTTGTTAGTATCTTTACGTCTCAGTTTTTCCGGTCCTTCCTTCAAGGTTATTTGTGAAATTCTTCATGACCTGCTTGTCTTGTTGTTTAGTGTCTTTCTTGTTACGCTTCGTTCCGGTAGGTTATCGACATTTTTGTGGTCTTCAAAACACTTCATTCACTTCCTTACAAATGCCGTTAACTTTTTCATTTAACGTCCAGCGGTTGCTTGGGACATTTTCAGCCCTTCGCATGCGAACACAAGAAAACTGCTTCGAACCGTTTCGCATATTTCGCACTTATTGCTGTTTCATAGTTATACTAAAACACTTTGCATATGAATTAGCTTGCTCGTGCAGCGCGCGGTACAGGACATGATAACCATTTTTGCCACAACAATTTCCACTTTGTTCCACCCTCTCTTTTCTATCGATACATTGAAAATTTCGTTAGACAAAAAATGATTGAGGAAGATAAATTTTGAAATATTTGCTCATTTCTTTCTTCATGTGGCGGTAACTTCTATTCGTTCACGGTGACCCTATTTTATCAAGACAATCTCGATTTTTAACCTTTGTTTCGATCTTTTTGGGAAGTGAATCAGGATTCGTTTTTTTGGTTTTCTTTCCCTAATTGTATAAAATGCCTCCTCATACTGTGTAGGATATTATTAACGGGTGGCACGTATGTATCCGATTATGCTCCAATTTATGTTTACACAAAAATTCGATTGGCTGACGCTATAGCTGGACGATCGTTGGCTGGGACCTCCTCCTTCGGCGGGAGAAGAAATGAATTGACTACTGCCACTGTAATATCGGCTTCAATTGATTAGCTGTCACGCTGGACAATGGCTCAGTGGAGTTTACGCAAGTCACTGTTATGCCCGTTGACCTCGATGGTTTGAAATGTTCGCCAGTTTAGATACGTGTAAAGAACTTTCTTTTAATAAATCCTTCTCTTGTCTTAGCCTGATTATTAGGAATTATTGAATAGTTCGTTTTGACTCTCTATCTCTTTGCGGGATCCTCCCCCTCAATGTCCGTCACGAGCTGATCCAGCTGAAACTACTGATTTATCCTAGTGCTGCTGGCTATTATGATTTCCAGTAGACGCGGTGTGGGTGTGGTTTCGATGTCCGGTCAGTTGGTTCTTTAGCCCAGTGTTGGCTTGGAAGGATACGTCCTTACCCCTATTGCTTTGGAGCTTCTGTCCTCGGCGCAGAACCTTTTGGGAATTATTTAAAAGTTCGTATTAATGTTCATAATATGCATCTCACTTCTACTGATTTCCCTCGCTGAGCTCCGTCCATCTCTGAAGAAAGCTTGTCGCCGTGAATGAAGTGGCCGAGTTGGAGCGGAGCATCGCTTTCTTAATCCTCCTCCATGGCTGACTTTGGCTCGTGTTTTTGTGGATATCCTGGATCTCTCTCTCTCTCTTTTTTTATATGTCCTTCTTGGATTCTGAGGCGTACCTACGCATTGGGTTTGCCAATACCTGGTCTTCGATTTCTTCTGTCATCTCTGGGTTAATCCATTCTAGGCCGGAGAGTTTTTCTGCCGGGATGACGGGCTTGTCCCTTGCCGGCACGACATGCTTGTTCTTTGCCGACACGACTCCTGGCCATCAGTTTTAACGGCCATGCCACCATCGTCAATCTGACTATCTGACAACTAGTCTAATGGCGACGATCTTTATGCCATCGCCGACTACGAAGAGCATTCACCTTTGATACAAAAGGCTTCATTTTTCCGGCCTTTATGAAGAAGCCCATCTCATGACGGAAACGTTGCACTGTGCGAACTGATGGGCCACGAACTACAGTCGGTGTGCAAGGTCTGGGTCCACTGTAAAAGCAGCCGTGATATCCTGAAATGTGCCTTTGCGATTTTCCAGCACCACAGGATAATTTCAGAATGACTTTAAGTAAATGCTGAACTCTATGATAATTCCTCTTTGAAAATCGGCTTTTCGACATATGGCTGATGGGAGTTAATGCCGTATTAGCTGCTGTGCCATTTTTTTTATATCAAACCTGAAGGAGTGCTTCATTGGAGTTGAAACCACAATAAAATACGGTGTCCGAATACTTTTGGCAGGGGAGTGTATTTAACCAAAAAAAAATTGCCCCCACCCTAGTGTCCCATCCGATTTTTGAACTGAAAAATTTGGTCACTTTATAATAAGACACCTGCAGTGACATCCTCGTTGGCTTTCCACATTTCCAGCAATGCTGCAGCTGACGACATTCACTGTTATTTCTGAATGGCGTCAACAAATGAGAGACGCGTAAAAAGCTAGATGATCGCTCTTGTATGACTAAATTGAATTGAGGAAACCTCTACCAACCTAGTCCACGGGACCATAAGGCAAACCCCGTCTTTTATGAAACTGAGTAAATGCGCGGCCTTCTTTCAAAAGGAACCAAATGTATTAGCTTTATGAACGCTCCAGGTACGTCCACATAATTCTGTTTCAGGCGAGCACTTACAGTTAATTGTGAACTTCTGGTTTAGTGAGTAATATATACTCCGTAGGTGGATACTTTTTCTTAGTATTCGCATATAAGTTATTAAGAGATAATTTTACTTGCTAGTGGAATCCTTTTGAAATATACCCGCTTAGTTTTCTCGTAAATATTTGGATGAAGATTACTCATGTTTAACATAGATATTTGATAAATGGTAATACATTTCTACGGTATATAAATTCTTTTAACATTATTTTGAACATTTCTTTTTCTACATGTCAAATTTTTTGTGATGTTGAACAAAATTTTCATTTTGATTTTCCATTCACGAGTAATACGAGGGTTATTTCAAACTAATGGCAACCAATTTTTTTGGTCATACCGCACTGCACTGCGATTCCAGTATAAAAGTTTGAAAGCCGTGGTTGCGTGAAAAACGCTTTATGAACAAAGAGATTTGGCAGCGTTTCAGCGAAAGGTGTTCAACAAAAAACTCGTATGCAGCCAGTGATATTCACCTCATTGAATGGAAGAGACACCGTGAACATTGTTGGAAATTATTCTCAGTTTATAATAATAATTACTGTATTGTTATTCTATTAATAGTTCTGTATGAAACGATGATTAGCTTATACAATAAAATAAGTTTTTACTGCTCTCTGAAGTTCCTCCCCTACCCCAGACCAACTTAATGGTGATAGTCAGGAGCACAACTAAAGGACTTTCAAACTTGGATTCCGAATTGGTGTTTTGTCGCATTGCTTTCAGGAATAAAAGGCGAAACCAGGCGGAATTTTGTGCGATTTCTTTCCCCCTCGTACTACAAGGTCTCCAGCTACTTCATCAAGAAGGATGGCACAGAAAACTTTCCATTTCATAACGTTTATTAAAATTGCTGGTTTATCGTTATTCATGTAAAATAATTTTAAAGGCAGATACGGTTTCTTTTTTTAAGAAATGACATATTGGTTTCAATAAATACATTTTTGAGATGTTTAGGTAATCCCTCTGTCAATTTCTTGAGAACTTCCTGTTATTCATATTAGTACTTTTGCATCCATTCATGTGTGATACCAAGCGGATGGTTGCAGGGATATACTGCTTAAAATAATCGTTTGTTCTGGGTGAAATTATAAACTTCCTTGGATACGTCGCTTTTTAGTGAATACAGAGCTCCGTAATTCTTATGGGTTCTGTTTTGGTGAGGTTAACAACGGCAGTCAGAATTCTTCATATTTTAACAGTAAGTATTTAACTTTCTTATGCTTTAATGAAAGAATTCTGGACCCAATTAATTGTTTTAAACCTCATTTCTATATTTATACCAACGCAATATATAGTGTCAGCGATTAAGAACGAAGAACGGCCGAACTAAAATAAAAGAAAAGAAATTAAGAAATCGGAGAGAGGGAATAGATATTTAATGGAGCGCCAGACAGCGAAGCGACCCCCGCGACAAATGAAGAAGGTCGGGCGAGTCGACAAGGGAAGAGAAAAAGAGCAAAGGGGAGATGGGGAAAAAGACAAAAAAAGAGAGACAGAGAGTGCTTGGCTTCGAACGGAAGAGGTTCGAAAGAAACGGAAAGAAGACAAGGGAATATCCGAAGAGCGAAATAAAGAAAAAGCAGAACCAGGGAAAAGTTCTTCTGAAGGCAAAAGGAATTTCGAGAGATGGTACACGATACGAAGTAGGAAAGTTAAGCCAGAGCGACAGCCCTGTCAAGGTGCGTCGACTAGAATAGGAGAGACGACAGCCGAGGACGCAAAGGTGGCCGCGTCGAGATCTGCTGTCAACGAGAACACGAATCCGTCGTGCGAGTGCTCTTCCGAAACCGCGCAAGGTGCAGCGTGCGAACTGGCGCCAGCGACCGCGCGCTGTATTGATTGCGATAGGGATTCTGCTGCCTCCAATTCACGTAAACAAAATTTATTGTGCCATTTTAATTATAACTGAAAATGTTAAACGTTTCACATCGCAGCTAATCTAATGCACTCGACAGTGGGCATATTTATTTTGCGTACGCAGCGACGAAGCTCCGAAAGTGGTGTACCTTTGATATCATATTAATTCTATGTGTTTTTGTATTTTTTTAAAACTCAAGAACTCAACTTATCCAGAGTGTCCTTATGGCGAGAAGCCCCGACATTTTAGCCACTTGTTCCAATGCTCACCTGACCGAGCCCGCCCAACGTAAGAATGTATGTAGGACCAGGGTCCGAGGCCTCTAATAATAATTTAATAAAGTAAGCCCTCCATTGAATTAAAAGACTTTTAATTTTCACGAATGATAAGTCCTAATACTACAGCTAAGCAAGATTAAGAAGAATTTAGTGATAGTTCTCATAAGCTGTTACATTATTTTATCTCTTTCTAATATCCGAATATTTTCCCACGTAGGATGGAGCGCCTACTCTCCTCCTAGTAGGACATGGACCTTTCCAAAGGTGGATGTCAACGATTATATAGAAGACATCGGTCCACAAGAATATTCTGATTTATTTTGTGATTTCATTCAATATAAAAATCATTTGCTTGTCTAATTTTTGGATATCAATCTTAATTGACTATTACGTTTTAGTTGTATATCTCAACTTAATTTAATTAAATAATTGTTTATTAAATTCAACAACGTCCTTCCTCCTTACTCTGCTGTCATATCAAATAGTCATGTGACATATAGTATGATAAAAGAAATGAATATGCGTGAAATAAAGAAAGTTCTTTAACTTTATTATTGTGAAAGCCTTCTTGTTAGCAAATTATATTAAAAAAAGCTAGAAAATCAGGTTTAGGTGTGTGAAATGAGTATAACCTAGTGGTGAAGAGAGAAAATAAAAGGGAGTGAAGAAAAAGGAAAAATGGCGTAGTATTGTGACATAGTCACTTTGTTGTTTTATTATTTTGTTCTTATTTGTAAAGGGTTACAGTAGTCCTCCCTTAGAAAAGGACTACATGCCACCTTCGGGTGTCATTATTATATAGTGCGTCATTGTCAGTTGCTTTATTATTACTTGTTGTATGTGTATCTATCTATTTGAAGGCAGTGGAAGAATCCTCCCGCCCTTTTGAACTAAGAATCGATGTTTTAGAAAACAATGATAATCGTAAATCGATAGTTCGAATAACCATCGATCTAAGAATCGATGTTTTGTCCTCCACGAGGGCGGTTAGGCCTGCCTTTTGATTGCTCTCTTGTTCTGCCCGTATGATGGATTCCTTTTAATACCTTTTGTGATTTCAGGAATCTCGAGGTCTGATACCCTCTATTATTTATTTACTGGTGTATATTTTACTAAAAACTGAATTGTGATACCTATAATCTGCCATCTGTAAAATTGTGTTTAGGCTAAGCTTATTGCTTTGCATGCTGGGAACGCGTGCCACTTCTGATCTCAGTATCAATCCTTTCACCCCCTGTTCCGGAAGTATTATGGATGGTTCCGAACCCGCCTCCAGAGGGAGTATCCCAGGATTCATTGCGAATTCCGTCTAGCTATAAAAGGGGAGCGCGAATTTAGAAATGGGCAAACCACTCTTCGCACAATTGTAAGGCCTTTTGTAAGCGTGATATGACGTGAGCAGGATTGCGGTCAGTAGTCATGATGGCCGCGTCATCAGCAAACAGATATAGTTTGCACTTGGTAAAAGTTGGGAAGTCACTGATGAAAAAGTTGAACAATGCAGGCCCTAGGACAGAGCCCTGGGGAACACCAGCATTGACGTCACAAGGGTTTGACATGGAGCAGCCAACCTTGACACGAAATATCCTGTTTGAGAGGAAGGAATTAATCAAGCTAATAAGTTTGTCCGAAAAACCACATGTAATCATCTTGAATATGAGGCCGTTGTGCCAAACCTGGTCAAAAGCTTTACGAACATCCAAGAAGACAAGACCACCATACTTAGCACAGTTAAGAGGAGTGTTTAGGTCTGCAACAAGCCTCCAGATCTGAAGTTGGCAGGAGTGACCTGGGCGAAAGCCAAATTGCTCATCACGAACGAGATTGTTTGCTACACAGAATTCGTTAAACCTCTTCAGAATGCAGCGTTCAAAGACTTTGGATAACATAGGTAGTAAGCTTATGGGCCTGTAGCTGACAGCAAGAGCAGGGTTTAGACCAGGCTTTGGTATGGTAACTATGACGGATTCTTTCCACTGGTCGGGGAAGTAACCAAGTTTCCAGCAGTCATTCATGGCTTTGGTGATGATCGAGATAATATTAGAAGGCAAGTTCTTGAGAGCACTGTTAGTGATGCAATCAATGCCCGCTGCTTTCCTTGTCTTAAGTCGCTTGATGACGTCGGAGATTTCTTGGGCACTAATGACTTCCACAGGGGTGGGAACACGATGAATGCACTGATAAGCGATGCACCCATTGTTAACTAGCTGAGTGTTTTGAAGGCTGTCCAAGTCTGTCTCACCAGGCGTGGTAAATTGACTTTTTAGGGAATCGGCGATCAGTTGAGCTTTTTCCTCATCACTGGTGACAACGCTGCCATTGCCTGCAAGCAGTGGCGGCAATTGGATGGGTCTGTTTCCCTTTAAGGCCCTCACAGCACCCCAGAGTGAGTTATCCTGGACAGACAAAGACTTCAGTTTTTCGCTCCACCTTTCTGCTCGTAGAAAGTTTACCTCTTCCTGAACCTTGCGAGAAAGCCTGTTGTACTTAGTCTTGAAATAGGGTAGTCGCTTGCGTTGCCATAGTCTCCTATATGAATTCCTTTCAAGAATGAGACGCCTAATGCGAGGAGGGAGGTCGAGGTGTTTGGGACGCTTTCGGTCAGCAGTGGTGGTACTAGAAATAGTAGCATCCTTGATAACACGAGTGATTTCACTGATATTTTTGTTGATGTCCTCGTTGTCGTTAACCTCCTTGTATGGAACGCTATTTTCTCGAAGTATATCCTTAAAGAGTTTCCAGTCCTGTTTGGTGCGAAGCCCTATTTTCACATCAATGTCTAAGCCGTCGAAGACAAGCATGACTGGTCGGTGATCAGAGTTTAAGTCGTCTACTGTAAATATATTATAGGGATTGAAGAAACCTTTAAGAACTGCTATGTCCAGCACATCGCTGACAGGAGAGTGGTCACAGTAGTACGTGTCCTCAAGGGGACCAGCAACGAAGGTGTCAATCTCGTTCAGGGTGTAACCATATAAGATATTACCATTTTGATTTGAGCATTTTGAGTTCCATGCTTGGTGTTTGGCATTTAAGTCTCCCGCCATTATTACTGGAATGGGCCCGGAAAGAAGCTCATCAAGCTCGCAAAGACCAAGCTTGTGTTTAGGCGAGTTATATAATGAGGTGAGCTTGATTTCACCTGCATCAGCGTCATTAATAATAACGGAAACGGCTTCCATTCCTTCGTAGTTGGGAGTGACAGACTCACGATGAATAATGCCATCCTTGATAATGATTGCTGCTCCACCAAACGCGCGGCTGGCATTATTACCCAGAGGCCGGTCCCTGCGATAGACATGATAGCCAGGCAATTTGAACACTTGGGTTGGTTTCAAGTGCGTCTCGCACACGAAGGCGACGTCGACATTCCAGTTTAAGAGGAAATTGTAGAACTCGATGCGCTTGCGAGCAATTCCTCTTGCATTCCAAATATTGCAACGGAGTTTTCCTTGATTAATGGTCTTGTGTGGGTGTCTATCCATGATTATTTGCTAGATTTCTCAGACGCGACCTGTGGCATTACTTTACCACTTTCCTTGTTGACGTTTAACAAATTCCCTAAGTATCTATAAATACTACGTAGCTGGTTTGGATTAACCATATCTGAGTCATTTGCGCTGGATGCAACCGAAGCATAGGTTTTTCCTTCTAGCACTTTGTTGCTTTTGAGCCTTTTGACATGGGGATATTTAGGACACTTAGTGTAACTAGACGTGTGCTGACCGTCGCATCTAATACACTTAGGGGGGTCTTTATACCCTTAACATTGCTACATTCCCTTGACTCGTGGTTGCCAGCGCATTTGTTACATCGAGGCGATTCGGTACAACCTTGGGAGACGTGACCGAATCGCAAACAGTTGTAACACTGCAGGGGTCTTTTGTTACCTCTAAAAATTTCAACATTAACAGCTACAGGACCGACACGTTTCAAGCTTAAAAAAGACCTGTTGTGTTCCGTATTTTGTAGTAGAACCAAGACTAAAGGCATATCAACAGCACCATTTGCTTTTTTAAGCCTAATTGCTTTTTCGGGAAAGTAATTTGCTTTTCTGAGGTCTTCGCAGAAGTCTTCAATGTCATAAGTCGTATCATTATTTCTGACAACGTATTTAAGCGGTTTCTCGGACTTGAGTTGATGATGCTGTATCTTTAGCACATCATTACTCTTAACCCCAGACACTAGAATTTTGTGAGTTTCCTCATCATGACATTTGATTTTAATAGTGTCCTTCCGACCTGTGTGAGCAGTAATTTTGTCTAGAGATACGTGGCTCTTAATCTCGTCCAAAATTTCTTTGATTGGTTTACCGTGGTGTCGAATGATGATTGGAGGAATGTAAACGGCTCCCTTTTCGCGGGTGTCATTAGTTTGGGAATTTCCATGCTTGATTTTGCTACGAAGTGCTACAGAGATAGTGTCACTGATATTGAAGTTAGATCGAATGTTGTCGATTCTTAAACCTTTTCCTTTTTTGTTTTTCTTGTTATGCATAACATGCCAATCACCTCCATCTGTATCGGAGGATTCGTCTTCGTGCCTCCTCTTTACACTAGTTTTCACTGAGGAACTTCCGCTATTGACATTTTCCAGTCCTTCACCAATGTTTTCGGACATATCCCCAATATCAATCATCATATCTGTAACGGAATTGGATTGGCTGCAGCTGCCTGCCTTCTTAGTTTCAGACCCTTGATATAGAAATACCTCTAATCTACTTAAGGTATTCTTGATGCTATCAAACTTGTTTTCAATATTTGCAAGTTGAGTTCTAATCTCTGTAATGGTCCCATTTAGGGATTCTACTTTAGCTTCTAATGCAGTATACTTAGAAGATATGATTTCGTTTATCACTAAGTCAAAAGCACTGAATCTACCATCCTTGCAAGCGTCAAGGTAAGCCTTTTCACAAGTCACAGTTTTCCCGTCACCCAATGTCAAAACAGCATTCGCAGCTTTTAAGCTAGACAAAATCGATGAAGCCATCTTACATAATGGATAACGTTAGTTAACAGAGAGGAGAAACAGAACTGACCTGAACTCGATGAGAAGTGAAGAAACCAAAGTGCTGCAGTTTCACGGTGTGGTGCCGAGTTTGCCGTCCTGAGAAGGACGCACCGGGAAGAGTACTGAGCGGCCTTGATTGAAGAGTACTGAGCGGCCTTGAGCGAAGATTTCCGAGCTATCCAGGAGGGGTCCTTTCTGCTTGTCCGTCCTAATCAAAAGAACGAAGAGTGGTTTGCAAAGTGGAGACTCGACCTGAACGTTGACAAATGGAAGGCAATGTTCATTACGAAGAAACTTCGGAAACCACCGAGTCCTCTCTTCCTTTCTGGTAAAGAGCTCGAATGGGTTAAGAATTACAAATACCTCGGAGTGATGGTAGATGCCAGGCTAAATTGGAGTGACCACGTTTCCTATGCGATAAGTAAAGCTAAAAAGGCCAAGTTTAGTCTGGTTGCTCTTCTGGGGCGAAACAGCGCCCTTGGAATGGATAGCAAACTCTTGCTTTATAAGATGGTTATACGAACCATTCTTCTTTATGGTATGCCTGCCTGGGCTACAATATGTAAGACCAGATGGAAGGATCTCCAAACCTTCCAAAACGTTACCCTGAGGACTATCGCCCAACTTGACAGGAGAGTCGCAACAAATATTTCTATTGCTGAAAATTTCCATATACCTCCAATTGGTAGCTATGTCCAGGAGTCGTTGAAGAAGTTGCTGCCGAAGATTAAGGACCATCCTAATCCTCTGGTTGCAGATATTCTGGAGCATCCACTCACATTTAGAAGTTTCCTTAGGCATCGCAGGCCTCGTCACGTCCTGGACATCGATTTCGACGACATTCAAAAGGCCATCTTTCCCGATTACTGGATCTCGTAGCTCCATGTCCCTCGTCAATCAACAATCAACTTCATCGTCCTTATAGGAAAGGACTCCATCTTATCCCCTGGATGACTTAACTAGGTTTCATCTGGCTTCTTGCCTAGTTCAGTGTATTTCCCTTGGTTACTTCCTGGATGAGTATGGCAATGAAAGCTTTGCTTTCGGACCGCTCGTTTCGTTTTCCCTGCGCTGTTCGATTGTCGATTGTCGATAGAAATGGGCATTGAAGATCCAGAGACCAAGCAGTTAGGACGTGTACGAGATGGAAGACCAGGAGGAAGACGACGACGATGCCGAAGCAGATGACTACAACCCGGGAACAGATGTGTTCCGCCCAGGCTATGTTCCGGTAGCTTTGTAAACGATTGTTAGGCCTAACTTTCTCTCTTTACGGAAAGAGAAAACCACGTGGTAACCTTTTATTTTATTGTTGAGTTTAGTTTATAGTGGGATTTAATATAAAGGTCAAGTGAAATTTTATAATAGTTCTTAAAATTTAGAATATGGATTTAAGTTGTAGCGGCAATGGATTTAATAAGACATTTGTTGTGGGAATTTTAGATTGTGATCTTTGCTTATTGAAGAGTAGAAGCGTTTAAGAATTATTGAGATGGCTTTGGATTAGATTCGGTATAGTAATTTGTAAAATTGTTAATTTGGATTGTGAGGGTTAGCTGTATGGTATTTCAGCCAGGGAATTGGATTTAGATTAGCTAGTTTGTTAGTGTGGCAGAGTTAATGACCTATGTTTCAATTTAAAAAGGGGATAGAAGTAGAAGCTGTTTACTTGAAGTTGAGTTTTGGATTTTTGTAATAGCTTAGAGAGATTGTTTTATACTTAGATTCTGAATTTATAACAAGTATGATTTGTTATTTTGTAAATGGATTAGTAAACTTGGATTAAGTGGATATTTTGTAGTATTCAAGTAATGTTGAAGTTAGATTATAAGGTTTAATTTTGTATAGATCATTAGTGGAGCATTCTGTAGATTTTGTTTACTAGCGCATGGGGTAGCTAAGCAGCCTCTTTTGTTTTTGGGATTGTTTGGGGATTTTAGGTTTCAGTGCATTCTAGGTACTGGTGTTGTGTAGGGGTATTAGTATTGTGGCTCGTTGGCAGTGGGTGTGTAGACCCGTTATTATGAATGGCTAGTCCCATTAGTACGGACTGGATTTTGGGTTCTATGTGGCACACCGATGTTGGATCCGGTTGTTTGGCTTTTGTTCCCACTGCAGCGACCACGCCCTCTTTTGTTTGTGTTACATGGCGGAAGTGCCATGTTGGTGACCAGTCTGCACTATGTGGTTATTGTGTCCCTATTTTAGGTGTGATCTATTTATTTTGGTGGGGAGAATCTTTGGCTTAGTTATGCGCTAGTTTGTGTCATCTCTGGTTGCCACTAATTTTGATCTTGTTTTATCTGCCATTTCTATTTGTCTTTTATTGGATGATTTTGTAAGGCAGTTTTATGTGAACGTATTCTTAGCACAGTGGGTAACTAAACTTTTATATTGTTTTGGGGAAGGTTTGGTTTTGTTGTGTGCATGCTGGGTACTTGATTTGGTTGCCTGGTGGGTGCTTGGTTTAGTCGTAGAGGTGGATTTGTCCCGTTTGGTTCGGGTTTTTGGTGGCCCTCTGGTGTAGGATCCAGTGTGTTGGCTTTTGTATCCCCTTGCACTATCCAACCCCTTTGTGGCTTTTGGGGACACGACTTTAGGTTCGTGTTTGTAACCTGTATGCACACAGGGTTTCTCTAGTCCCTTGTTTAGGTTTGACGTGATAGTTAATTGGGAGTTGTTTGTTTAGACTGGTGCTAAGTAATACCGGATCATACAGTTGTCATTTAGATGATTTAGCTAGAAGCAGCTACTTGTTATTTACTGCTTATTTTGTATGTGCTTTGTTTTATCTTTGTATCTGCATTTATTTGTATTTTGTATTTATCTTGCCTACTACTTTGTAAATAAACCTCTTTACGCATATCAAAATCGATCCCTCCCTTTCTTATTTTATGTTGGCACCCTTCTTAGGAAGGACTGCTGACGAAGTGATAATAGATTGAGAATCACTTCATCACTACAGTATGTTTATTTGTCATTACAGCTCACGATATCTAAAGCAATTATCGTACGCAGGTAGAAAATCGTACGACAAATGGTGCAGTTTATTGCACGATAGCATTGTGTGGAGGAAATAGTGTTAAAAGTATCAACTTTTCTTGGTGGGCTGGATTTCTTGACTTATGGTTTGTGAATAATAAGTGATCGAGTATTGGTATGTTATGTTGAGTTTACTTGCTTGTTGTTATTCGTACGAGATGTTGTTTTAATAGAGATTTTATTGATGATCTTGTGATCTGGTTTTATTTTTGTAACTAATTAAATCCTGCGTGGCCCAAATGATCGTTACTGTTGACACATCCATAATTCCAACAACCACCGACCACTAGGTATACGGTGGTATATTTTAATTGCTTACAAGTCGGTCAACTGAAATGTCCAGGACCGATAGGATTTTTAAGAAATTCGAGGATAAAAAGGAAAGCACTTGTTTACTAAGGAAACCTTTATTTGTTAAGATTAGATGTGGTTGCTAAAGAAGCATCTGGTTTCTAAGGTAAGGCATTGTAGAGAAAAAGGTGGTAATGTGGGCCCCCTTTTGTTTTTTAATAATAAAGTTAAAAGCTATCCGAAAACCGACGTTGTTCCATTTAATTTATATTTTATATTCAACTTTTGCCATTATATCGGACTGGAGAGTTTGTACCATCTGGAAAGGAGGTCATCAAAGTTTGATAAAGTATATAGATATACCATTAATTACTCTTTATATTCATTCACGACCCGTCCTTAGGTTGTTTGATGTATTACCTGCAATAGAAATTTTCTAATGGTACTATAACGGCATCATTGCAACACATACCAGGGAAGCAATTTCGATTATCATTATTTGTCCCTTAGCTAAGATGAACAATCAAGGAAAATAGCACTTTCGAATGGCGAAAAGAGAAATGCATTGATCAACGCATAGGCCATTTATACGTGGAATTGTATTGTGAGAAACGTGGCCCTTCTCTGTTAATTGTGACCTTTTAATCGGAAGTAATTCATCGATGTTTACAAACAACGAATTCAGGCTATCGTTTTAGCTAAGTTGTCGAATGTCGAAAACGGAAGTTGAAAATTAAGGGGCGTTCGAACGCTAGAGTACAGACAGACGGGTGCACATTGCGAAAACTTAATTATATATTGTATATGTCCTAAAATCTGTTCGAAGTATGGTATGATTTGATATAAACTGAATGAAGTTCTTCGGTTCATTTAATATTCATCGTTAATAATGCAATGATGAATTCTTGACATCCTGTATCCCTATACACATCTGTAAAAAATTTTTTTTATTATTTTATAAACCAATGACCTGGTTATAATGTACAACAAGAAGTTAATCCTCCCCAGGAGGTATAGGAAAGTAGCGGAAGCCCTAAGATCATCTATTTTACTCTTTTATCTCACTTTTCTCGAACGTAGTATTTAGAAAGTGTAAAAGAGCTCTATCTTCTTTCGTTTCTCATCATTTCCTATCGAATGATATATGACATGCCATATTTTGCCATAGTTCTGAAGACCAAGTAACCTCCACCCCCACAATTCCGACCCCATTGGACAATTTGGCCCAAACTTCATAATAATGTTGATTTTGCTTAGAGGAATCTGCTTACCGAATTTCACTCCTTTATATGCATAAATACGCGTAGAACTTTTGGTCCCCTCTAATTTCCGCCCCCGAAACTCTGACCACAGCGGGCCGATCAAAACCATACTAAATAGTGAAGGTGCACATGCCAATAGGGGCAGCTACATTCCGAATTTCAACCTTCTACCTCAAAAAATGCGGAAATTATGAAGGGGACGGACGGACATTGGGAAAACAATAAGTAGCTCCATTCTACTTAATAAAAACATATTTAAGAATTATTTTGAAAGTTCCTGCTAATATTGAATATTTAAAATTTCGAAATTTAAAATTTCTAAGGAAGCTTTATGTTATCCATTGTTATAGCATGTCCAATTAAGTTTCCAACTTCAAATATTAGACAATAGACAGTTCACGATATTTAGTATGAAAATCAAATAAAGAAAACGGAAAATAAATACGACATTTTAAAATATTTTCGTTTAACATGAATTTCTGGTTTTCGTTTATCCACTTTAGTAACGGAGTTTTCCAAGATTTTCGTAGGGAATTTTTTGTGCAATTTTCGTGTGACGAAACGAGTGCTGATTTATCTACGTATCAGTTTCTTTCGTGTTTTGGGCCAATTTATAATGGACGCCTATCTTAACTCTAACTCCGTCCCCAATGGGACAATGCATTTCGACAGCACAATAACTCTATTAAAAAAACAGAATACATGCATACCTACTGCTGTAGCTTAAGCAAAACGTTGATAAAACATCTGTTCTAAAATGTTGATTACTAACTTTCGAATCGACTGTAAGAATCCATTTTGAACAACGCCGAATAATTCGAAATTTTAGAATTAATATTTTTGTTATGTGGAACGCATACTAGATTCACGAATATGCAATTGTAATATTGCCAGAAAAATAAAATAATAATTTATTGATAGACGAGATGGCAGGACTAGATCACTTATATATACTTCATCATAATATTTAAAACATTTCGCTATTTTTTTATAAATTTTTTATTAGTTTTATACATTTTCAGTAACTTACTAAATAAGCAATTTTAATCAAATTAATTAACATTTAAAAATTAACTAATTTTTTGTTTACATGCATGTATAATTAATTTTCTATTCGGTAAAAAAAATCTTCAAATAAATTTACATTTAAAGTGTCTTAGATGTCAAAACTTCAGCATTAATTCAGCAATTTATTAAAAAAATCTATTTTTTTTTTTCCTTTTGTTAGACTATTTTCTTACAAAATTTCACCTCCAATACCATTTCAGATCCTTTTTTTTATTCACAAATATGTTTCTCTCCAAATGAAATTACACGCTGTCACATGTGCCTTTTGAAGAGGAAAAAACATGTTTCTCTTCAGGCGCAATACAATTTCAGTACGATTATTTTCCTTACAAATCCACACAAAAGGATGAGAATAAAGCTATGACCAAGCGACTGTCGGATTATTCCATTTTTAAAAGTAAGTTTTATTATCAAATGGTAATATTTGATGCTGTTACTTTATTTAGGAATGGAGAAGATATCTAAAAATTATAGTTCAATTTCTCGTATCCATTTAGTTTCCGTTATTGTTATCAACATGTACTGAATAGCAGCTAGTGTCAGCGAACGTCATTTACGAAAACTATAGAATATGGGAATCAATTGTTCTCTATTTATTCGTATCAGAGATATGCAGAGATCTCTGATTAATGTATTTTTCAAATTTGTTTTCTTTCTTTTCTACTTCAAGTTTATAATCTTTTATCTTTTTTAACATTGACATGATTCCGTAAATGTAGTTCTTCAGCTCACGTCTTTTGGCTTGGTATCAGAAATTCTTAAGCTTCTAGTCATATATTATCCTTTGACAAGTTCTTTGTTCCTTTTTTTCATATGGCAAAGTTTTCCTTTCTATCTTTATTGATAGCTGGAAAGATGTCGCGAAATAATCCATTCTTGACCCCTTCAGTATAGTGTTTTCTTTATCAGCTGTCAAAGACTTCACGAAGAAAGTCGATCAGTTCATGAGCTGAGCCTATGTGACAGTTAAGGTCTAATGATAAAGGAAAAGTAGAACGAAAGATTTCACATTTTGGATAAAAAAAAATCAACAAAAATAACCCAAGATTTCGTAGCTTTAATACTTATTCTTTTGACAAATTGTTTTTTTTACTATGCACGTCCGTTTAATTTTAAGATATGTGACACTTTCACAATAAAAAAAGATAATTCCTAGTAATCTTGTTCAATTTATCTTTACGAATATGGACAGTAGACAATAAGACAATTTATATTACGGTCTTTGAAACTCCTCATTTCTAAATATTGGGTATAAAATTTGCAATGAAGTTAGACGGACAAACAGATGTACTGTATATCATAAATTAAGGGATTTTCAGAATGAGACCCTACCGCACATCCTATCACCACCAAACTTGGTAAGGCCATTGTATAGGCCTTGTAAACACCATTCCATCATTAAATGCAAAGGTCGTAGCAGTAAACTGCCACAAAAACTTAACAACATAAAAAGTGCGGACGGAACAACATATAAAGTGCCACAAAAACTTGTAGTAACCACCTCTAGCTTTGTAAAGTGTAAGCGACGTTTAGTATTCTGTGTGGTGCCCCCCCCCCCCCCAGCACAGAAACGCGTGCATCATAACGTGCTGGCATGCCTAAAACCAGGGTATCCAATCCATAGTTGCTGATGTCATCCTAGACCAATGAGAGCCGATGATATACGTCATTCGCCACATTGTTTTTACTCACCGCATCATCCATCTGCTGCGTCAGGAGGAAGCGGTAAAAGAAAGTGAAACAGGAAAAGAGAGGCTTTTTCCGGTGGAATATGAGAAGGGAAGGCCACAGAGACAAATGAAAATAAGAGACTGGCAGTGACCTCCCCTCTAGTGGTGCCTTCGCGCCGCCATGCCGGGATTGGCAAGAAACAGCTGATCGCCGTAGGCAATGCATGTGAATCAATCGCAAACATTTATTTTTTTCTAATATCTACCTAAGATATCTCGATGAATTTATTATGGAATCACCAGAAAAACTTGCTCTATTAAACAAAAAAATAATCATTTAAATCGGCCCATCTGATAAAAAGTTATTTGATGATAAATAAAGTTATTTTTAAACATAAATTAAAAAAAAAAGTAGTTTAAATGAAAAAGGAGAAAGATATTATATTAAACCAATTAACTAGGAAAATTCTCCTCTATAAATTATAATTTTAAAGTAAATAAAATAAAATATACAGATTATATCAAATTACCTTTGATATGGAGTAAAATAATAACTCACCGGACCATATTAAGCTTACTTTCTCTTGTCTCTCTTCTTATTTCGATCTGTATCTGTTTTGTTTTTTTTTGTTGTTGTTGTTTTGTTTTTTTTTTATAATTTATATTAAAAAGCAATTAATTTACGAAAATTCTCCTTTATAAATAAACTAAAATAAAATATACAGTTCATTAATTATAATCCAAATTATTGTTGATATGTATATTTTATTTTATTTACCTTAAATAAAGGAATTTATAAAGGAGAATTTTCGTAAATTAATTGCTTTTTAATAAAAATATAAAGAAAAAAGCAAAAAACAGATAGATCGAAATGAGAACAGACAAGCGAAAGTAAACCTCCCCCCCCCCCCCATTGCTACACCGCGGGTTGTTGTTCTGGCGCGAAGCTATTGTTTCATAATTTATGAAAGAAAAAACATGCCTGTCAGTTGTTGTGCATATAATTGCACAAATCGTTTTTTAAAAGGATCCAATATTTCATTTCACAAGTAATCATGTGTATTAATAATATGTTAATAGTTTATTACAGTATGTGGATTAATAAACTGAATATTATCAGTGATAATTATTTTATTCAACTGAGAATTATTTCTTCCTTTTTTTTGTTAAAAAGAAAATTGAGTACCTTTTAAAAGTATTTTAGGTTACCAGATTTTCTTTTAATTTAAAATTTTAAAATCAATTAGCTAAAATTTGATAAATTATGTTAGGTTTGTTGATCAATAGTAAGAAACACTTTTAAATATCTTCCCAGTTTAAATGTTCTGACTTTATCAACATTCCATTATTGTCAGATAAACAAAAATTAAAATGACATTTTTTTTATTTTCTTAAAATAATTTTGTGACACAGCTTGTTAAATTTTTTAAAGTATAAACATCTAATATTGATATTTCAATAAAGATAAGTATTGTGATAAACATTTTTATTGTGATGAATACATTAAAAAAACAACTGTCATTCAATAAATGAGCACCCAGCTCGTATAACCAGGTATAATATTTGCACAATAGATTTCCAAAGGATGACATTCTTCGTAAATAGTGGATACATCTTATTAGGCGTAAGAATTGGAAGCCAAACTCTTATTCTTCAGTTTTCTTCATCTATGCTTTCACTTGTCTCTGGCTAAGCCTCCATTATTACAATAACGATAGGAGTTGCGAGTTGTAGGCGCTCTTTTAAAAATTCGTAAGGCATTGAATCAGCTATTGAAAGTCATTAAAAGTATACGTTCTCGTTAGTTAATGCAATAAAGTTTTTTTAAAAAAATCAGAAAACAGGTTACGCTTACTAATACCTCTCGAAGTCATCTACAAAAACAGCTGAAATAACATTGAGAACATACGCCACCTTACGTTTCTGCCATCCCCATAATGGAGATCGCTGCACTTCCGGTGGCACCAGTAGCATTCAGCAAAATGAATAGGGCACTGCCAGTCTCTTATTTTCATTTGTCTCTGGAAGGCCACAGGCAGGAGGAGCGAGAACTGCGACTGCGACAAAAGAAGCGGTTTTTGTGAAAGAGGGAAAGCCAACGGTCTCTGAAGTGATACCAAGGTTGCTCAACGAGAACGCTAATGTCTTGAGCTGTTCTCCGTCGCTACTGAGGACGAAAAGGTATTAGCTGACTCTGGAGTGAAAATAGCGTCTTTATAGATAAATGATAGTTGTTGTAGTGCGCCTTTCCCGAATCTAGATAACGAACGTTGCAAGAATGAAGAAGTGCCTTCGTTGTTCGTGCATTTTTCTAGAGAGTTCAAGTTAAGTGAATGTATAGAAGTTCCTTTTTGCGAAAGCCCGTTCAATTATAATGTCGTTCAGTTCGACGCAATTGTGGCAACATATACTTACCTGTCACAACTAACTTTCAACGAACTCGAGAACTGTGGAATTCCGCCTGATAAACAGATAATGGGTCACTGACCATTAGGATTATAAGGCGTATTTGCAAAATAGTGTCGGGTACGCGTTCACGAGAGAACACTGTAAATGAATGCCTGGTATGAGCGCTTCTTCTTCGGATTTTTCAAAATGAAAGGACTGTACGTGCATGATTGGTATTAGCATCGATTTTTCGAACTTATTGTTGTGCTTGTGCGGCCTGCAATTTGATGCTAAAAAAAGAAGGTACTGTAAAAATGCTTAGGTGTAGTATCCGTTCTTCAACTTTTTATAATAGTGATGCTTAACCGCTTTAACTAAATGTGTCTACATTGTACAGGGTGTTCCAAAATGTTTTAGCCAACTTTTAATCATTATATTAAAAAAACCATTACAGATAGAGACAATTGGTTTTCAACAATTTGTTTATCAAGTCAAAAAGTTTTTTTGGTATGTTAGTAAAGTTCAATATGGGCACCATTTGTTGCACGGACTACATCCAAACGATATTCAACCTTTACCCATGTTCTTGCCAGTATCGCCTCATCTACTAAACTAACTGCAGAAACAATGTGGGATTTCAAATCCGCCACACTTTAGACTTTTGTGCTGCACACTGTTTCATTAAAGGACAACTCTACGCAAAAAATCGATAATAATTTTTTTACAGAATATCAATTTTTTATATAAATATAATACGATTCCGTTGAAATTTTAAATTTTGGTCCACAGTTTTTATATAAAAATGGTTTGAAAAGTGAAAAATAGCGCGTTTGCACTCCCCTCGCGCCAGCCATTATTTTTCCGGAAGTGACGTAGTGCGAGGTTAGCTGCTGGGGTCGATTTAATAGGTGCATTCGGCAAGTTAGATTTTTCGCGAGAAGAAACTAGCGTAGTCACATGACTTCTTGCTGAGAAAAGAAATTCTTGCTACAGATTCACCGAACGGCTTGTCTCACAAGTCGGGCTAAACAAAATGGAATTCTTCGAATTTTTATCGCCGTTTCTATTTATAGTAGAAATTGGAAAGCAAATAATTAATAATAAATAATTATTATTCAACTAATCTTTCCAAGTGTTCCTTTGCCTACTGAACCTTACAATTTTTATAGATCTGATTTATTAAAATTATATAAAAGTTATAATAATAAACACACGGGGAGAAATAAATTAGAGCCAGAACGGATGAAGGAGGGGGGGGGGGTCTATTCTTGATTAAAGTTCTAAGCGTAACCTTATTATATTAATTTAATGTTATTTTCGTTCATTAACGATGTTAAATGATTTAATTATTAATGTATTAAGTATTATATTCGTGTTATAATAATAGTCATCATTTTTTTAATAATGCAATTTTTGATACACATCATATCGGCGGAGGTCGCCATGTTGCTATCGGCTAGAAACTGCAGGCTAGTAAGGAAAAAAGTTACTTGCTTGGTAGGTTAGATTCTAGCAAGAATTCTGACTTGCCAAACAAGATCATGCGCGCGAGATGGCGTTAGCACTAGCTTACCGAACAGCGTCTTGCAAGATTTATTAGCGTCACGCGAGATTTCTGATTTGGCCGAATACGCCTATTGTTTCAATGCTAATCCCAGTTGTTTGTAAGCTTCCACAGCGTGATTTTTTTAAGTTAAAAAAAAATAGAAAGAGTTACCAAATATTACTTTGGTTAAAATAACATAAATGTGAATCTCCTTTTTGAATGAAAATAAAATAAAATAAAATAAATAAATGAAAGAGACCAATGTAAGTTCTAATGAAGGAGGGGATTAAAAAAGGTGAGTTAATATTGAAATATTATCAAACCATTCCTTTTATTATATAATAATTATTTTAGTCATTTTAATTCATTTAATGTACTCTATGTAAATGAAATTTATTGAATTGTGTGTAGCTTTTAAAGCGAAGTCACGAATGGATGATTTTAAAAAATGAGACGTTACATGAATGACACTGAATGAATTTTGAAACTTTTTTTAGTTTGTTTACAAAAAAATCACACTATGGAAGCTTTCAAACAATAATTAATGCTAATTATTTCTCTAATTCACTATGTTGACATGGATTTTACCGCCATGCCCCAGCATTAAAAATTAGCTCTCTCTTTCTAACGTCTCCTGATATTTTCTTACTAAGTAGATATCTACGACCTACTCTTCCTTATTTAGTGTTTGGCTATAAGAATAGAGGCAGTGATAATAATTTATCATTTCTTCAATTTCCTAAGTAAGAATTAGGAAGAAATGGATAATTTTTGATCGAAGAGATAACTGGCTTCCGACCGCGAACTAGTCGACTCTGCTCCGCTCGCTTTGAAAAGTTTTGCTTTGTTATTGATCCTGTTGTATTAATGTACGTATGTATTAATTAAGCTCACTATCTATTTGCGCAAGTCTATGTAACTAAAGAGGTATCCGGATAAAGCGCAACCGGACAAAATGCAACTACACGTTTTGAAGTGTTCAGTTGGCCACATTCGATTGAAAATGATGAGAAACATAAGAACATAGAGCTCATAATTTTTCGATTAAAAATGGAAGGAAAAATTCTGCGACCTGGATTCGAATCAGAAACCTCGACTATCATGGCCGACGCCTCTACCAACTGGGCTATCGCAGACACCTGGACAGCCAAGTTGTCACGGTTGAAAGCCCAATGGGAGACGGGAACCTGGCCCGCAGATCGAGAATTTCTCCACTCCAAACCATCAGAAAGTTGATGAACTCACAAGTAAATAATAATAATCATTAACTGGAGATGCTCTCCAAGCATAGGTAATGATTTTTCGATTGAAAAATGGAAGGAAAAATTCTGCGACCTAGATTCGAACCAGGAACCAGCATCATTATTATTATTTACTTGTGAGTTCATCAACTTTCTGATGGTTTAGAGTGGAGAAATTCTCGATCTGCGGGCCAGGTTCCTGTCTCCCATTGGGCTTTCAACCGTGACAACTTGGTTGTCTTTAAGACAACTTGAGACGCTTGGCTGATTAGGTGTCTGCGATAGCGCAATTGGTAGAGGCGTCGGCCATGATAGTCGAGGTTCCAGATTCGAATCCAGGTCGCAGAATTTTTCCTTCCATTTTTCAATCGAAAAATCATTACCTATGCTTGGAGAGCATCTCCAGTTAATAATTATTATTATTTAACATAGAGCTCGTTTTCATTTCTAAATACTACATTCGAGAAATTCAATTTTTCAAAAAATAGACGAGCTCCTGCTACTTCATCAAGGGGAATTATTTTGTTCATTGAAGCATTTAATGGAAGCCAACCAAAAAATAGAGAGGGGAGGGGGGAGGCTGCCAATTGATTATGATTTGAAGCCACTTTTTTGGCTAAAATTCACAAATAGAAAAGGGGAGGGGGGACTAGTTATTGGCTATTGCTTTTAACGTTTGACTAAGACCCCATTAGAATGACATTAGATAATCTATTTAAATAAGTAAATGGTGCTAACAGTAGCAAATTTTTGTTTAATGTTTTGAAGCTAATACATTTGTCATTTAAACTGGCTGAAATAGTTTATATTTAGTGATGATCATAAATTAAAATATATCAGTGTAATAAAATACATTTGATAACCTGAAATTTAGTTCGTTTTTCCATAAATTTTAGTTATGATCAAATAAACAAAGAAAATTGCTTGAGAGAATTTTAATTAGTTTTAATAAAATTTTACAGTATTTGAAACCACAATGTTCTTGTAAAGGAAAGATTTTTCGAATGGCTGTCACAACGCAACGGGGAAGAACATTTCTTTTATTTCTTCCCATGTGCACCCAAATCTAATGGACAAATTAGATTGTTGGTATATCGTAATCCTGGCAGGTTTTTGAAAAGACGGAATTTTCGATGATGCACGCCGAACCACTGGGCATATGCTGATCGATCTCGGCATAATCACGACAGCATACGTTCGCACTTGTGATGTCGCCATATCTTCACATATTGTGCCTGATACCTAATTTGAAAATTAATATCATGAAATTGTTCACATTTAAATAATATATGTATTAATTATACTTGACAATTTATTGCCGGTGGTACATTTTCCGTCGATTCGGCGACACCGGATTCTTCGTCTAATGACGTGCGATCGCGCAGGAGAGGTTCTAAACTATATGATTTCACGCCTAAACCATCCACATCACCCACAAGGTTCTCCAAATCGTTGTCCAATTCATTATATAGATTGTTGTTAAAATAAGCCTCCATATCTTCGTAAGTCTCAAAACTGATATCTGAATCGCTGCTTTCATGTCCAGACTTTCAGTGAAAATTGTAGTGAACGCAGTACTGAGTGAATGTAGATCTACCGTATAGTGAATGTTAAAGCTTCACTGCAAAGCTGGCTGGGAGCCATACTCGCACTACGTCACGCCTCCAACCAAGATGGATGCCTGCCGATTTCAAATCGCGCTCGGAAGTTTCGTTTTTCACATATTTATGATTCGAATTTTTAAAAATTAAATATGCTATGATGTTATTAATAGGTTAGTCTTTCGATTTAAGTAAAGTTGTATGTGACCGTAGAGTTGTCCTTTATGAAACCCTACAGGAAAAAGTCCAGAGATGTCAGACCAGGTGAACGAGGTGGCCACAACAAAGGCCCATCTCACCCAATCCACTGCTGAGAGAATTCAGCATTAAGGGATTAGCATTAGCAGGTATACAGCAAGAGATACATTTAAACACACCTTTATTACGTTATGGAGCCAAGACGTGCACTCGTTTGTACAGGGTGTCCCAACGGAAAGCGGCATCAGTAGGTTGTGGCACCACCTCTATCGGCGATGCATTGTTCCAGCCGCAGGTGTAGGTGATCATACAGGTGGTGAATGTCATCTTGACGTACGTCTGCCCAGGCCTGGTGAACCTGTGTGTGAACGTCAAGAGATTCTGGGGTGATCGTAAACGACGTCCCACCATGTCCGACACGTGCTCAATTGGCGATAGGTCTGGGGATCTCGCGGGCCATGGCAGGCAGTTGACGTAATGCAGACATGCCATGCTCATGTTTGCCGTGTGCGATCTGGTGTTATCCTGCTGAAAGACTGCGCCGAGTATGGTGTGCAGAAAGGGCAGTAATACGGGCTGCAGAATCTTTGTGACGTACCGTGCTGCTGTCAGGATTCCTTGGATGGTGACTAAAGGTGTTCTGGTATTGTAGCCGATTGTACCCCAGACCATAATCCCAGGTGATGGTCCACGATGGCGATACCGGATGTATTGTTCATTGGCACGTTCCAATGGTCTGCGCCATACCCGTCCGCATCTGTCGTCGGTGTCCAAAAGTGGAATTCGTCGCTGAAGACCACCGCGCGCCATTCCATTCGCCAGCCCACTCGTTCACGACACCATTGCAGTCGTAACGCGCGATGCTCAGGTGTCAAGGAATACACAACAATGGACGCCTGGCAGACATTGTCGCGGCGTGTAACCGGCGTATTATTGTCACTATTGACACTGGAGCAGTACCGGGTGATGGTTCTGTCCGCTAGCGCTGTTCGCAGTATCCGCCTATCGGTACGAGCTGACGTGCTTCTCCGGGCCCCAGAGCCTGGTCTTCTGGCATGTGTGCCTTCCTCTCGCTAATGCCTCCAACATCGGCCTACCGTCCGTGCGTCCCGCAACACATGGACAGCAATCCGTCTGGTTGACCATCCAGCCTCGGAGAGGCCAATAACCCGACCTCGATCAAAATCCGTTAATTGCGTGAACGGTTGTCGTTGTCGTCGTCGCGGCATTGAGATCATTGTGCGGATTACAGTACTGTACGTTCACGAGGCAGTTGCTTCCTCCCTAGTGCATGGAACGTCTCGCACAGGTGTCAACTGATGAGCCTATACAGGCACCCGGACACCCTGCATCAACCCAAATGGTCATGTCCCGTGAGCATGCATCTAATCGTTTACTAGTCGGAGGTAGACGAACCCCCCCCCCAATAAATATGGATAAGGTCGGATAACTCCTTGTTGGTGGGGCAATTTCATTGCAAAGCAGTGTATATCCTCCGTAAATTCAACCACTACGCATCTGTAGTTGCTTGAAATTTTAACTTTCGTACTTTTTTGTCTGTATGCCAAGTTTTGTCTCGTTTGAAGGGATGGGTATTTTTTCAATGGTATTGCATTTTCTCCCTGGAGTAGTGCATATTCAGTTTGATTGGCTTAGTTTTAGGTAGGCCTCTGCTATTGATCTGTTACGGTTTAATTAAAAGTTTCTCCTGACATTTAACATTAAACAGCGCTTAATATTTCTCTTAAATTTATTGTTTTCTATTCAGATATACAGCGGATCTTAAAGTTTAATATTTGAGTTATATATCAGTTTCTTGGAAATAAATCCTTTGGAGTGGAAAATGCTTTATCGATCCTGTTCTTTCAAATAAGATCGGGATTTAATGTGATATCTTTAATTTCGAAAAAAAAGATTTCAAGGAACCGGAAGACGGAATCAATTTGTGCTCTGGTAATGTGATTTTGCTATTTCTAGAACAAGATTCATACTTTCAATCTTAGTTTTCTTTCCTTTGGTGCCAATAAATCTTCTCTTGGAAGTTCTCAATCGATTTAATTCCCCGATATAGCATATTCTCCTCGTCCTCCTCTTTCTTGTCATCCAAATTGCAAGGTTACATCCCTTCAAATGACCATCGAATCCGCCAGTCTAATATTGGCATTTCAAAAAGGAGGAAGAAACAAGGAAGACAAACAGAAACTTCTTATTTGACGAAATGAAGAGAATTATATTAAAATCGGATTTATCAAACAGAAGAGTTCTCATATTTTAGTTAATCGGGTAACTATTATTGCATTAATCAGTTTGTAAATACTTAATTGAATTCTTAGATAGGTTTTGAAAAATAGTTACTTTGTGGATGTTTTGTCCTTTCATTTAAACTTTCCATGTTTATATATCCTTGCATCAAAATCTCGATTTCTCTGTCCGTCTTGATTGATTTATTAAACTCGAGGATTAAAATTTAAACCCGCAAGCTTAAGTGAAAGGATATACACTGAGTACAAAAAAAACCACTTTTTAACCACTTTATAGATAAATCTTCCTTGTCATGGCCCCTCCAGACGTGGATTCAACGGAAAAATGACGTGGCTCCATTGTGCCTCTGTTCATGATCATTTTCGTTGCACCACAACAAGCTTTCCTTTCGGTGTCCTTGGCTTTGTCACGTATATATGCAACAGAATAAATGTTGGAAACCTTGGGTGTGTTTGTTTATTGTGAAGAAAGCGACTAGCTGTCACTACGAATCACAATGCCGTGAAAGTTGTCAGCCTGACGAATACAAACGACTTCGTGAGAACGACTGCTTTCAAGTGTGCAATCGACAACAGCAATGTATGCCTTCTAATGCTCACAGTAAATAATGAAATGATAAAGCAATTTTTTCATTAAATTATGTTTTCGAAATGATCTCAAACCCTATTGGTACGAATGTTCTGTTCTGTTTGAACTAATTATATCGTTTGTAATACTGACATTGGACCATGGGCTAAAACGACGATCGCCATCTCTAATACTAATCCCGCAGAAGGTGACGATCGTTTTAGCTTGTCGACTTAGTCGGGCGACGAAGCGTAACTACGTCAGCGTCATTGGCAATAACAAACGGAATAGTCGGTCTGACGAGACTAAACAAACGCAATTAAGTTGACTTCGTCACTTTCGTCGCTCTAAACAAACACATCCCTTATTGTAAATCAACAGGTTTAAGTGAACTTCAGTCGAATTATACAAAATAATAATTTCAGGTAAGTAAAAAGGATTATCAGAAAATTCGGTGTAAAGTTTGTTAGTTACAGAAAATTGTTAATTAGTGATACAATCTCGGAGAAAGAATTGGATGCTCGGATCGGTGCAGCAAGCTGTGTCAGACGTGAACTGTGGCGATCCGTGGCAACACCACCTAGACAGAAGGCCTGCGCACAGAAACTGTATACATTGTTACATCATCATCAAACGGCCAAATTTAAAACATATTATTAGTTGAAATACGATTAACAACAGCCGCTTTTGTGTGATGTAACAATGTATGACGTTTCTGTGCGCAGGCCTTCTGTCTAGGAGATGTTGTACGTGGTAACGAAACGCGAGCCGGGTAACAAAGCCAAGCTCTCCGTCTTCAAATCTGTCTTTGTCCCCATTCTCACCTATGGTCATGAGGCTTGGGTAATGACCGAAAGAGTGCGATCGCGGGTACAAGCGGCCGAAATGAGATTTCTGAGAGGTGTGGCAGGTGTTACCCTACTAGATAGAGTGTACAGCAGCACAATAAGGGAATCTTTAGGTGTTGAGCCGCTACTTCTCCGCATTGAGAGATCTCAGTTGCGCTGGTATGGCCACGTGATACGGATGCCGCAAACTAGTCTTCCTAGGCAGTTGTTATTTTCCAAGCCGGTGGGTAAAAGACCAAGGGGTCGGCCTAGAACCAGGTGGCTAGACTACATGGAGAATCTGGGTTCGAGTCGCTTGGATATTACCAGGAAGGACATGCACCTGACGGCGGAAGATCGCGATCGGTGGAGATCCTCCACAGGGCTGCTGCCCCCGCGACCCTAACGGATAAGCGGGTTTGAAAAGTAAGTAAGTAAGTAAGTAAGTGATACAATCTCTTCAGCTGATGCTCAGGAGTCGGTACCTGAAGAAACCAATTATTTGGTTGGACCAAATCGATTGAGTGAAGACATATCGCAGTCAGAGAGAATTTGTGCATAAGCCTATTAATGATTTAAAGCCAACAAGTCATTAGTCACAAGCAGAGCGCATATCAGATAACTAATCTAGGAGAAATAGTCACACAATAGTAAAATATCCCGCTGAACCACTTGCTGCCATCTTGAAAGGGATAGCCATTTACTAGCGCGCCTGACCTAATAAGCAAGCAGATCCGCGGGCGCCGGTGCTTAGAGCTCCGGGAGTTGAGATCTCCTGAGTGCAGAAGGGGGGCAACGATTGGAGAAATCGTCCGTCGATGCCTTCCGTCGACGCCGCCCGTGAATCAGTCGCTCGGGCTATGAGAGAACGCTGGGAGACTCTTGGAAGGACTCATCTTTCATCGATGAGGTGGCCTTAATGTAATATTGCTCCGTAAGTTCTGAACACTGGTCCGTTAGCTGGGAATCTGCCGAGATGTAAGCAAATATGTTCGGTAAAAGAACTTGAGGTTGAAACTTGCCTGAGATACTGAACTCCGGTGGTTTCCACTGCCGAAGCAATCCTCATGAGAGCTATCAGGGGTCTTCTATGACTTCGAAGTGGAGTTGGCCCTCGGTCGTCTTCCTCTTTCTTGTTGATCCATCTCAAATTCGTAACGCCAGCCTCGTTAGCTTCTCCCTCTCCTTTTACGAGATATCAGAAAGTAATGCTATTTATTTTTTTCAAAGAAAATTACAAAACATAAAGGTAAACAATTTCATGCAGCTGAAACTACACATCCTTATCTACTTTTCCACATGGGGGCCTTACGTTTATCCCAATGCTGCACCAGTTTCAAAATACTCCGTTCATAAAACTCCGTCGGCTGTGAATACAGCCAATGGCGCACGGCAGCTTTGAGTTCATCGTCAGTCTCAAACCTCTCACCACCCAGAAATCTCTTCATGGGGCCAAAGGGTTCGTAGTCCGAAGGCGCTAAGTCCGGACTGTAGGCTGGGTGGTTTGTAGAACCTCGCAACCGAAACGGACCAGTTTTGCTTTAACGACGTTGATCACATGGGGTCGTGCGTTGTCATAAAGAAGTCGAACAAAATTTCGTGTACACTGTTTGTCTTGATATAAGTCTCTGTTGTTGCTGCCAGCTCTCTGGCAAGGTTGCCTGGGGTTGCTTGGCGTGCTTCGTCGATACTGTTTGCCGTTAGCGCCAGTCTTGCCGGTTTCATAATGATGCGTGGACGTCCGCTGCTATAGCGTCGGTCAGTCTTTCCATCCCGCTGGAAACGCCTTCATGGACGAGAGATGACTGTGCGGGACACTTCCACTTATGACTGGACTGTCACTAGATGTCCTCTCACTCTGCCTATTGTTTGTAATCCGAATAGACACGATGGGTCACGGCCAACAATTGACATCTAATCAGTGAATCTGAGTCGAACAATATGTGGTGCAATTGTTATCACCCGAAGTGTTATACATAAGAGTTCTTAACTCTTTTAATTATTCACGAAAGAAAGGTTTTTACCATTTTCAATTTTCGTGCTGGGGTGATATTTGGAAGATCTTTTACTCCTCCCTACCAAGTTTGGTCCGGATCGGACAACTACGAGGGATACTCTAAAAGTTTTTAGCCAGGAACGCTAAACGCATCTTACGTAAACCATCTTCAATACTTTTCGCAGTACTCTTCCTCGACTTCTGTACAAATTTCATCCTCCAGAACAAGTCAGACATGCATTTCTTCAGTCCTGAGCAGTGAGCTTCAAACGGTTGTCGTTGTACTCTGCTAGGACGTCATCGTCACTGTCGAAATAGAAGCCTCTTGATTGTGGGAGAGTGCATCAACATATTGACCTGATTTTCACAGAAAAACTCAATTGTATTAACGCAGCATGTGCTGGGGATTGTCAGGATACCACAACTAACTTCTTGTTTCGGTCTTCAGACGCTACTCTTTCCATTTTTCTCCGATTTTCTACATGCAGGATATCTTACATGTATTACTTACCACTCTGTTGTAACCGTCTTTTTTGTTTTCAAGCGCAAGAGTGCATACATGGCCAGTAGAACAGAATAAAGTTGCCACCATCATCTTCCCAGGACTCCGAGAGCATTTGCAATTCTGTGATGGCGCTTGCCCTTTGGAGAGCCACTGTTTAGATTATTATAGTTTCGGGGCCGTAATGATACAACTGTGACGTTATCACGTGTTAAGTAATGTATTCATTTTATGATAGACTTGGTCACAGGAATAATAGCAGGTATTATTCGGATTTACAGTGGGAGTAAAGTAATACAATTGTTTTTGTAGTAGTGATTTATTGCGTTTGATAGAATTCAGGATTATAATTTTGGATATTAATCGAAGGCCCACAATTGTGAAATAGCAGGTAGGGTGGTAAAATGACAGGAAGAGACGTTCTTTGGGGATTTAAATTGATATTGTCGATATTGGTCATTGGATTCCTTGATAAGTAGGAATATTTAATTTATTAATAAATTGTTTGTGTCATGAATTTCATGTAGTATTTGAAATCATTGTTTTTTTTTTGAGTTTAATCACTTTGGAGTCTTATAAGATGTAATTGGGAAAGGGAGACCGGATGCGTGTTGAGTATAAATAGCTCGTGGGAAAACGAAACTTTATGTGTTCTGCCGAGTCAGTGGACAGGGGGAGGTTGAGGGCTCTCCGCCCTGGTCGATTGACGGGGGAAGGTTAGCCGAGATGCGCCGAGGCGGCTGTGAAACCCCCGCAGCCCGTCGAAGCGATCTGGTGGCCTCTCTTCCCGAAATCAGGGCTCGTGCGGACTCATCATAGATTTATGAATAGAGGGACTAACTAAATAGTAGTCCAAATGAGTCCTGTTGAGGAGTTACGGAGGTTGGAAGAGAACAATGTTAACGAAAAGGGCTGCTGTGTGAATTCACAGCCAGCCAAGTAGTTGGATTAGTTTCTCCCAATTACGTATTTTAAATGTGGACAAACTCCCGATTAAGTATTTTAAATGTGGACAGACTCCCGACTAAGTAGGTTTAAAGTGGAACTTATGAAACGATCCCTAAGTGTTTGCAAATGGAACATGGATGCAATTGATATGCTAAAGAGTCATCATTCATGATTAGAATCAAGAACTAGGAATTGGAACCCCGATATTCTTCAGAGCGAAGGGAAGCGAGCAACGAGATTTTCTTCAAGCGACGGGCATAATTAGGAACCCGACATTGAGAGAGGAAGACAACTACATATTTGAAATCTTCTGTTGAACTTAGTGGGGATACTTTGAGACCTCCAGTGGACTCACTCACTAATCGATCCGGATTTTCTTCAGGTGTGTTTTCTGTGCTTCAATGTGATAAGTGATATATTTTATGGCCTGTTTAACACAAAAAGTGTTTTATGCATGAATTTGGATTAAAAGTGATCACAAGTCTGCAGGTGTCTGAAACTACGCAACTGTAAGTAGAAATGAACTTAAATGTGTAAGATTTCTTTGGTTGTCATGACAAAAGGTGTGATAAAGAACAATTTGAGAGAACTTCCTTTGAATTGAGTTTTTTGAGTAGTACTATCTCTTTCCTCAGAGCAATTGAAGAGCTTGAGATTAGCTCATTGAGTATTTATCGTTTTGAGTACCTGGGGAATTTAGCATTAACTTTCTTCTTTGTAATAAGATCTATCAACTTTCTTTTCCTTAGATTTAAGATTTTTATTTTATTTTTGTATCTCACTGGTGATTCTCTTAACTTTGAATAAAAGATGTTTATTTAGTTCTAATCCTTGCTTTGCTTATTGAAATAAATAAGTCACAGCCTGCCAATTTTTTTTTCTTAAAGAACCCAACCCTTGTCCTTGATTGTGCATATTACTTATTTTTTCTTTCTTTGAGTATTGGTTTTGAGTATTGGTTTATTTTTTCTTTCTTTGAGCTAGCCAGATTTTGAATTCATTACATTGGATTCTGGTGGTGATTTGAGAAAAAAGGGGGGGGGGGTCCAATCAAACTGATTAAGGTTACTTTGGCACCCATTGTGAATATGAGATCAATGACATAGGGTTACACAACTATGATTTTGCCACCTGTGCAGATGCCGTTGACAAGTTTTGATGCCCCGTTGTTGAACCTTTCGTTTTTTTTCTTGGCACCACTACACTCGGACTGCTTTCTGCTTTTGGGTCAAAACGAGGGATCCATCGTGATGAAACCTTCTTTAGTTGCAGGTGTTCACGCAAGATTATTTTAACCGCTGATGATCCATTTCCCAGGTTTGCCTCAGTTATGAAATAGGTTACACGATTGTCATTCGCGACAATCGTGATATCAGGACGTTACTGTGGCGTTACTCGGAGCTCTGCCAGAAAATATCTCTTGTAAAGTTTCAAAACAATCTCACATTTTTAAGCCTTTGGCATAATCATAGAAAACCATGGCACGCCATACATTTGATTCATCTCCATTGTGTTTTCCATCTATCTGCCAGTGCGCGAGCTTTAAAATTGTCACATGCGAAAACAATGCAACGTGGCACGCTCAAATCTTGCACGCGACCATATGATAAAGTGAAGTGCTTGGATAAAGTAAACAAATTTGGTGGGAGGCATGCAGCGTTCCTGGCTAAAAACGTTTAGTGTCGCTCTTACAATAGTTCCTTCTTGAAAAATCCCATAATTTATGAGTACTTTGTTATGAGTTTTCATCAGCTTTCTGGTGATTTAGGCAAGCTGGGTGCCTATCATGTGGTTGGGCTATCACTTTGACTTATAGGTCGTCCAGCAAGAGTTGGAAGGGACCGAGCCTCAGAAGTTCTGAATTGGCTAATCATAGAAAGGTGTGATAATGCGATTGATCATACCTGGATAAAGTATTAATTATAGAGCATTTTTAAATATAATTTTACTTTTTATTTTATAGTTGTGTATAGTATTACTGCACTTTTAATTAAAAAAAAAAAAAAAACGTTTGAAAGCTAACTGACTGAAGCCGACGTGGATAATGAAGAAACCCCTTAATTCCATGCGCGTTAATGTCTGTCATGATGAAACGATGTCAACGCCAGACCACGCCAACTCTGAATAGACTTAATATTGTGATTTTAGGAATTTTTAGGGACAGCCTTGCTCTTTCATGTCCGTGGTGATCCAATTGGTAGAGGCGACTCGTGGCCCCTGGTTCGAATCCAGATCGCGGAATTTTTCCTTTCGTCGCTCATCTTAACATGTTTACCCTATGTATTTACGTATTACTTTATTTTAAGCAAAACCGTTAAATGAGATTGTCTTTATTGGAACCAGGATGGTAATTGCAAACAAAGTTCTGACAATCGCCCTTATTCGTCAGACTGAATACCTACAGACTTTTCTATGAAGTGATGATGGCATTGAAGGGCGGGAGCTCTGATACTGTGCAGAACATACACAAGGAATTCCACGTACATGCATTTGCTGACGATTCATAAAGAAGTATTCAAAAACATTTACGAAATATGTAAAAACTGTTGCGAGATAATACTTTGGCTGAATAAATAATAAGTAATTAGTTTTATTAAATTTCTTCCGTTCTAAAATATATAAACAGCCAAAACTGTGAACAATAGGTTAACAAGAAAGGAAGAAAAGAATCCACTATTCCACATAAATGAATTCCACTCATATTATTTTATATTATAAAATTTATATATGTGGAATAGTGGTTTCTATCCTTCCTTTCTTGTTTACATCTGTTCATTTAATTTACCTGTCCTGAAAATTTAATGTCAACTTATATTTTAGATTAGCCTCCTAGCATTGCCTCTCGTAGATGTTTACAAATACAAGTATATTTCATAATCAGACATGCATTTAATGGTTTCATACAGTAAAAATGAATTATGCAAATCTAATTACGTTTGTTCATTTTCATATTATTCGGTAGTTGCTATAGCTCTATTTATTCCAGTAATGAGATTATTAAAGGTCCTAATAGAATTATACTGCACTTCGGTGTTCCAGATAGAGGCTATAACTTTATCATTAAATGTTGACATTTATGTGATGGTTTTAAATTCCAAGCTTCAACAGGTGTATTGATTTCCAGGTCCCGACCAAATCCATCGATTTTGTTATATCATTTATGCATTTGAAGACTATTATAATTACTTAGAACAATTTTAGTTCTTCTTTAAGATTTTAAGCATAACAGGAAATTCATACGTTTAAAAAGGGATTTTAATGTTTATATTGTTTGAAAATTTAATTATGACAAATAAAATAAGTTTAAAAACAACGAATATTTTATTTACGATGGGGTTACGTTCTGATAAATTTGAACATAAATCGAAAATACGACGTCTGTTCAAAAAATACGTAGACTGTTTGAAATGCGCGGGCCCTGTTGGTCCCAATCAAAATCGCTTGGTGTCGCCATCTTCTGACAGATCCGCTGATTACAAGGCAGTTTTTTGATTGCAAATATCAGTATTGGTTGATTAGCTACGCGGTTGTTTGTGAAGTGTGTTTTTTTTCGTTTGGCGGATTTTTAGAATGAGTGACTTGAACGAGCAAAGAGTTGCTGTGAAATTTTGTGTTAAACTCGGAAAAACTGCCACTGGACGAGTGGAAAAGGCCAGAAATGTGGACGAGAGGTGACTGGTTGTTTCATCACGACAACGCTCCAGCCCATTCAGCCCTCAGAACTCGAGAGTTTTTGGCCAAACACTCGATCACTATTCTTCCTCACCCACCCTACTCACCTGACCTCGCTCCTTGTGACTTCTTCTTGTTTCCCAAACTCAAAAGACCTTTGAAAGGAAGGAGATTTGAGACGATTCCCGACATAAAGGCAAATGCGACGAAGGCGCTGAAGGACATCACAAAAGAAGCGTTCCAGGACTGTTTCCAAAAGTGGAAACACCGTTGGGATAAGTGTGTGCGTCGGGGAGGAGAGTACTTTGAAGGGGACCCAGATGTGTAACTTCTGAATAAAGTATATTTTGTTTTATGACGTCAGTCTACGTATTTTTTGAACAGACCTCGTATATATCGAATAAGTAATATACAGGGTAGATATAATTAAAGTTTCGAAACTTAACTGTCTCTATATGGGAAACAAACGATCGGAGGAACAAGAACCATTATCTGAAAATTTCCAAGGACATGGGGAAGAGAAATAACAAATGAGCAATTCCAATGAAACGATATGTGGGTTTTTGGACATGAAACGAATTTTAATGCGTTACGATATCATACATTATATGTGGGTTTTTGGACATATCATCCGTCAGCTAGTAAGTTTTTTGGACATAGCTAGTAAGTGTGCTCGAAATGGCGCCCATCAGTGTTCAGGATAGTGTGAGAGCATGCTGTACGGAAGTATCTCAATGGATATGCCTGATAAACCCTCTATGCTTTTATTCAGATCGGCCCATGTGCGAACGTTCCCCTGATAAACCCTGTCTTTCAGAACCAGAAGTCACATACCGTAAAAGCGCAAATAAGAGTCACAGCGCTAATTCTGCTCAGAGCAAATTCAGTGCGGCGCTTAATAGGCGGCGATGCGTATTTCTCTCAATAGGTAGAAAAGTGAATGCTTGTAATTAAATGTCCATAGAAAATAGACATTGAATTACTAGTAGTCGAGTACTGGTGGACATGGAATTCACTCTCATGCTCATGCGCTACTATAGGCTTAGCCGGCTGTCTTGTTCTGGCATTTGGTGGCGCCATCGACAATTTTGATAATTGCTGCCGCGTTTAATTGAGCGCGGCGCTTATTGTTTTTAGGGTAGAATTTGGCCGGCGCTTATTTGCAGTGAAGCGGTTGTTTGCACTTTTACGCTAAAGCATGGTCTGGACATGGTGGTAATCTAATTTGGTCTGCTGTCTGAACCAGGCGGTGGATTCCATTTGTACAGCTTCATCTCCGGGAAAGTGATGTTCACAGTCTTCTGGCATCACTAGAGCATATTGCTTACCATTCCAGCAGCCACAATAAACTGTAAATACCGACTCCTACTGTAACATCCAAGTAGAGCATCCTCCGTATAGCCTTTATTTTCCTCCAAGCGACTTCAATTTGTTCAGCTCCTTACTTATATAAGGTCCACACTAACGAGGGAAAACAAGAGATCATCATTATGCAAAATAATTGGACAGAACTAATAGTATGAGTAGGAGTCATTTGGAGATCGTACTGTTTCTATTATTTTATCCAACCCCCATATGTTGAAGATAGTTTATAATTACTGTATGTTCAGTTTCAATGTGACGATACACAGATAAATTATCAAATGCTTAAATAGAATTTATTCGTTAATTTTAAACGGATTGTTCATTAATTTCATTATATATATGATCTACATTTGGAAATCCTTATGTGCTTAAAAGATATAGCATTTGTGAGACATTACCTTAATTGTATAAATGATAATTTCCAAGACACTTCATATTCGAAGAACACGATGTATGTATTATCGAAAGAACAATTTTAAATTATATAATCATTTATATGTAAAAATCATAGGGCTTTCACTAGGGGGAGGCCGTGGGCTTTCACTGAAACACAAGTTCTGTGAAGTTAAGCAACATCAGGCACGGCTAGTCACTGAATGGGCGACCATCCGTGGCTCACGATCTTCCCCCCCCCCCCCCCCGATGCTGCGACCATCATACAGCAGTCGTTAATCCAGGTTCATTCCAGGAACCCAGCTCGTCGGCCTCTGGCCTTACAGGCCCTGGATGGACGTATTAGATTAAAATATATATAAAATAAATAGTATTTAAAAAATGTATGCACATTTTATTAGATGTTTTTTATAACTTTTTCCGTAAAAGCAAAACCGAAAGGTTACATCCCAAGATTATTACATGCAAACCAACTCATGTAATAATGAAGACCAACTTCGAAGAAGACAAACAGACAAAGGGTACCGAGAGTTCTGGCAAAAAGCGATTAGTCAATAGATATTCAATAAAAGAGACAGTGATCTAAAAAGTATACAATTTGTGTATTATTTAAGATTATGTTCACCTCGTCTAGAAATCGACTCCTTCCATTTAACGTTATCGCCTGCGTTAATTAATGGTAGCGTTCTTCCTTCTAGAATCGCTCACACCTTTGTGGACCGTTTCCATTGGACTTAGAAGTATTCAGTGGCGAGATTTTTTTGGCCCCTCCTGAATGTTGGTATAAACTAATGCAGGGTGTTTCTAAATGGAAGGACAATAAGTACCTAGCGTGATCATTTGCACAATAACAAACTTAAAGTTCCTTATGCAAAATGTTCAAAACTCAAATTTTAAGGGTCTAAACATCACGAAAAGTTTTCTAAAAGCTGGCGGGTCTAAACATCATTTAATCTCAACAATTGCCACCGTTTTCTCGTGGCATAGCTAACACCACCTAGAAACTGTATATATTGTTACTAGCAAAGGTACCCGGCGTTGCCCGGGATAATTACACTTGGATGTAAACAGAACAATCTCAAAAAATTAAATTAAATTTTGCAATATCTTAAAAATAAACACATGAAAATGCTTAGAATTAATACAGTAAAAATTCTTAATGAAAATTCGAAAAAAATCTTTTTAAAGGCTCACAATGGCTGGACCTCTCCAAGGATGCCACTGCTAGTCTAAATAATTTCTTACTCACGTAATCTTACCTCAGATGTATACTTAGTGATGTTGCAATTTCCACTCTTCTCTCGATGTGTTGAAGCAAAACTTGGCCATTCATCACTTTGTGCAGTCTAGCGGTCGCCGATTCTTCTATTTACTTGCTTCCCATTTGCTCAATACATCACGGAGCTAAAGGAGTGCTTCCTCTGTCGTCTTTCCAGTCTTTCTCAATAGTCTGCTAACTCTCCATTATCTCCAGTTACTGATCATTTTTAAAGATTTTCAAGAAATTGTTAAGTACTAAGAACTCTCTTTTCTAAGAAAAGCCTGAATAACAGGAATTCTATGCATTGTTACAAATTGAAACTTATCCATATTACATCATCATTTTATGTTCATTGTTATAATTCTGGGAAAGATTGCTTTAACATTACATCATCATTCTGTGCTCATTGTTATTGGTGAATTGCGCGTTGATATCATTGTTGATGCGAACACAATGGGCCTATTGTTGCACAAACTTTGCCTTGCATTGTTGGTCATGAGATATATATTGTTGGTTCATGCAGTGTGTTTGTGAATTGCGTGCTGATACCATTGTTGATACCTATTGTTGTACAAACTTTGCCTTGCATTGTTGGTCATGAGATATTTCTCATTAATATGCCTTGCCATAACCATGAATATCGATTTTTTATCGATAATTATTATTTTTCCGAAATCTGAGGTAGACAGTGACCTTCCTCATGCTTTGAAGGTCATGTATGCGAAATTTTATCAAGATCGGAATAAAACTGTAGATTTGTATAAAAAACATACAGACAAACCCACAAACGGCCGAAGTTACGGCTTATTATTGGTAGCAATAAGGTTAACAATAGCTGCTTCTGTGTGATGTAACAATGTGTGACGTTTCTGTGCGCAGGCCTTTTGTCTATACTCTGTCCAACGAAAGAAAAACTGGGCGTGTCCAGTTAAATTTCCAATTTCAATTGTTAAACATTGTTACTTTTACTTAGCAATAATGTCTAACAATTGAAATCGGAAATTTAAATAGACACGCCCAGTTTTTCTTTCGTTGGATAGATTATAGCTGGTGTTGGCATTGCGCAGTTCATTATGTGAAGTGTTGGTGCAGAAAGTTCATAAATGGCGTAACGACGCAATTTAAATTTTGAGTTTTCGACATTATCGATAAGGAACTTTTTGCTTCTATTGATGCATGGAATTTTTAAAACTATGTACTTATTGTCCTTCCATTTAGAAACATCCTGTATATGGATAGAAATTACAAATTATAAAATATAATATTTGATAGGAATTAGAAATTACATAACAATTGATTATAAATAATTGATTATCTAAACAAGCTGCAGGTTTAGAACTAATTAAGCAGACCGTGTTTGCCGAAAACTGTTTATTCACCTTCACTGGTTTCATTCCCCTTCTTTAAGGGTTCTTATAATCTGTTTGTCTTCTTGCTCTCTATTTCTCTTTTTTTCTAATTTTGCTTTTAATCGCATTTTCGCCTTCTTGTATAAAAATGTTGCATGCAAAAATGAAGCGGGAGATGCAGCAGATAATGTCAAACCTTAAACTCTAGAATCTTCTTTTACAGAGCAGCACATATGACATGATAACCGCTTTTCTCTTTCTCATCGTCGAGTTTAACCTTCTTCACCCACAGAAAATGTTATACAATATTTATACAGGGCGATTCAAAAGTTACTGTGCAGTGGCTGGAAATGGTATTTAATAGAAATAGATGCTGGAAAAAATGCCCACCACCGGCCTCATGACATCGGTTAGCACGCAGTTGCATGTTGAAATGAAATAAACCAAGGGTCAAGAATAGATAGGTAGTATAATTTTAATACGTCTAGGCATATTTTAATTTCAGGCGTATTAAAATCATACTACCATTATCTATTCTTAACCCTTGCTTTATTTCATTTAGACACTATGATACTCGACGAAGCTCAACCTATAGAGTTGCATGTTGTGAAACACTGCTCAATGTGGCTGGTGAGATTTGCTGAACTTCAGTGGTGATTTCCTCCTTCAGCTCAGGCAAAGTGTACACGTTTCCATGCACTACTGCACAGTAATTTTGAATCACCCTGTTTTTTTTAACTCATCCTATATGGAAAGAGACATAGATAAATGTAGCCCGGATTTGTCCCCTTGTGACTTTCATCCCTTCGGACCGTTAAAGAAATTCCTCAAGGGACAACGATTCAACGCTCATGAGGAGACTCAGAAAGCAGTTACGGACTGGTTCAAACAGCAACTCACATCAATTTCCCGTTCCCCCAAACAGTGGGATACATGCCTGAATGCCATGGGTGGCTTCTTTTCGGAAACGTGTGTACTCAAGTTCTACTCTTTCTATTTGCTAGTGCTGCCTGTTCCCTCCCTTCTTACAATACTTAACTCAAACGGTTTTCATTTGTACACGCGTCGTAATATTAACATGGCAATAATTGTTAATGCATCAACACTAAACAGATAAGGGCTGGGGACAACTCGGGAAAAATAAAAAATTATGGCGAAACTAATTATGAAGATTCATTTGACTTTGCTTAGAATACGAAAACGGTATCATTAAAATAACAGGGACCCTGTTATTGCATTAAATGAAGTCTTATACAGGGTGGTTATAATTAAAGTGACACCATTTAGACCCTTCTAGCGGCCGTTCTGGTAATCAGATTTTGATGAAACTTGAGATATGTTATACAGACCATGGGGAAGAGAATTGTGCAATAAAAAAATTAGTTCTTATTTTGACCGCTACGTCAAAATATGGCGCTGGTCATGTAAGAAACTATCTGAGAATTTTTACGCAATCAGAGACGTTATGCAAATGAGATGTAAAATTAGAAAAGCTTTAAAATGACAGTGAAATTAAATGTAAAGTAATTCTTCACGATGGCTTTAGCTAAAAAGGATCGAGCTTTATTAATGAAGTTGTTTTACCAGAACTGCAATAATGCTTCTGCTGCTGTAGTGGCGAGTGATTCAAGTTCCCAAATATTCTTCAGCAAGTGCTCGAGCCGTGTCACGTGATTTGTCTATTCCGTGGTCTACGGTACAAAAAGTTTTGCGTTCCATTTTAAAGTGGTATCCATACAAGATCCAGGTGGTTCGAAAGTTGCTTCATGAAGATCCGAAAAAGCCGTCAATAATGCATGGCCATGGAACATTTTTTGGTCAGATGAAGCGCATTTCACACTAGACGGGGCAGTGAATGCTCAAAACTGTCGAATCTGGGGTACTGAAAAGCCGATGGTTGTGCATGAAAAGCTTTTGCACTCTGATTACGTGACTGTATGGTGCGGATTCACTTAACATTTCATTCTTAGCCTCTCTTTCTTTGAAGAGAACACTCCTCAAGGCACTAAAAGATATTCAATCACTGGTGCTCGTTACTGCGAACTTCTGCAGCAGAAAGTCATTCCTGCTTTACAAGAAAGACAATGTTTAGACACTACTGTCTTTATGCAAGATGATCCAAAACAAACTGCTTCATGCTCATTTTGGAGATGATCGGGTGGTTTCGAGAACTTTTCCAATTGCATGGCCTCCTCATTCACCGGACTTAAACCCTTGTGACTTCTGGTTGTGGGGATATTTGAAAGATAATGTTTATGAAGGAAGAATACAGACTGTCCCTGAATTGAAAGCAAGGATAACACGCCATATCACTGCGATTCCTCAAGAAAACCTTCGCTCTACTGTGGAACATGCAATAATGCGCTTTGAACATGTCATTGACACAAATGGAATGCACATTGATCAAATGCTCTGATTTTATAAATTTCTCTGCTTCTAACTTGTATTTGTTATTATTCACGTAGCGGTCAAAAGGTGAACTAATTTTTTTATTGCAAAAGTCTCTTTCCCATGGTCTATATAGCATATATCTCAAGTTTCGTCAAAATCTGATTACCAGAACGGCCGCTAGAAGGGTCAAAATGGTGTCACTTTAAGGTGCGTCTCAAAAGTTTAAAGAAACATGTTTTTGTTCAAAAGAAAAAAGAGTATTGAAGGTACATAACAAATGCTTTAATTACTAGTTGTACAAAGCACTTAAAAGAAACTCTTGAAAATATTATTAACGAAACATAATAGAAATAAAAATATTTAACAAAATGGAATTTTGCGTGTCTCAAAAGTTTAAAGAACTACCCTCAGATGCTGAATGGAGACGTCCAATATGTAAATTTGCGAGTGACAGGGTATTAATCTGTTGCAAAATTAGTCATTTTTTCAAAGAAAGCTTTTCATCCACTCACGATTGAACTACGACAATGCCTCGCCAATCTCAATTCATAACCGATGAAGTGGCTGAAATCTGGCGATTGAAAGCCAACGGACTATCTGTTGCTGATATTGTCACAATTACTGGAGGATCCACAGGAGGGGTTTATAATGTCTTGAAGGGGAGTTCATGGTTCCACAGAAAAGCACGATCAGGTCGTCCCAAAGTTACCTCAACTCGCAATGAAAGAGGCATTGTACGACTGGCAGCCACACAAAATCTTTCTATTCACCAGATACAAAACATGACTGGGTTAAACATGTCGAAAGACACTGTACACCGGCGAATAATTGCGAGTGGGCATGTTGTCTACAAAAAATAATGAAGGAATCGCCTCTGACTGCCAAGCACATTCAAGACAGGCTACGTTGGGCACAAGAACACATGGTCTGGAAAGACGAATGGATGTCGGTGTTGTTTAGTGATGAAAAGAAGTGGAACTTGGATGGTCATCATACGGGCACGGCCTGCAATAGGAACCGAAGATTTTTTACTCAAGACAACAAGGAGGTTGTTCTTTCATGGTTTGGGGCGGCTTCGCACTCAACGGTACCACCAATTTGGCTTTCATCAGTGGAAAGAGAAAATTCGCTGACATACCAAGAAACCCCTACACAGTATCTGTTGCCCGTCTGTGATCATTTGTGTGGCCCGGAATTCATATTCCAGCAGGATAACGCCAGCATCCATACTTCACGATCAACAATGGAATGGTTTAGAAAACAAAATATTCACGTTATGACGTGGCTCCCCAAGAAGCCCAGACCTGAAACCCATAGAGAATCTATGGAGAATCATGTCTCGTGCAGTTTATGCTAGCGGACGTCAATTTTCTTCGAATGATGAATTGAAAAAATCAATTGAAGATGCATGGTACAATGTAAGACCAGAAACATTGTTCAACCTCATAAACTCAATGCCGAACAGAGTATTTGAAACAGTCAAGGCAAATGGTCATTCAATTTAAGCCACTGTATAATTCATGCAATGTTTTTTCAGTCGTTCTTTAAACTTTTGAGACACGCAAAATTCCATTTTGTTAAATATTTTTATTTCTATTATGTTTTCGTGAATAATATTTCCAGGAGTTTCTTTTAAGTGCTTTGTACAGCTAGTAATTAAAGCATTTGTATGTACCTTCAATAGACTTTTTTCTTTTGAACAAAAACATGTTTCTTTAAACTTTTGAGACGCACCTTAATTATAACCACCCTGTAGTTCAAAGATCCAAAATTTTGTAAATCTCAGTCTTGAGAAATTTAGGAACTTTCATTGGAAAGAAAAACTCGCAGTTTTATTTCCATTATAATGATTCAATAGACGAGAATCGTGTAAATGATTACACAGGCCAACTAAAAAAACTTTTTAAAAACTTTTTTAACTTTAAGAGCTGATTTTTATGCTTTCTTTTGTGCTAAATCCGTATCTGACCCAACACCTCCTAAAGATAAGGCCTGAGCGCGAAAACGTCATACATTGTTACATCATCATCCGAAGAGATGTTTAATCGCATTATAACCAATAATAAGCCCTAAATTATGTCTTCGCATGATGATGTAACAATGTATGACGTTTTCGCGCTCAGACCTTATCTTTAAGAGGCTTTGTCTGACCTCAGTTTTTTTTTTCTATCATCCAAAGATTACTTGTTTTTCAATGAAGCATTAGAAATTATTCAGAGATTGGGGCCTGATAAGTATCCTCGTGGCCCAAAAGTTTGGATATTTAACACTGTAGCCGCGTCTCTTCACACACATTACTTTAACATTGCAGTCTCTATGTGCATAAATTGCTACGTGACGTAATAGAAAAAAATCTCAAAGCAGATTCAGATTGAGCACATTAAATTCATGAATAAGGCAAATTTATTTAAAAAGTGGTTTTCATCGTTAGCCTGTGTTATTTGTTATCTGCAGTGCGGAAGTTTTTCCTATTAAAAATATGATGAATGCCGGATTGCATCATAAAATTATCACTTTGTACGATCCTCACATGTAGAATTTGAGAAGCGTGCCTTCACAATCGCTCAGCGCGATTCTCTTTAACATGGGGAGACGGTTTTATTAGTTTCTTTTAAGCGTATTTTGAAAGTTGACCGAAAACGAATGAAAATTTAACTGCCTTTTGCCTTTCTGTTTAAGCAGTGTAACTTATAGATCTGCACCAGTGTAACTTGGCGTCTGAATATTTTCGAGTACTTTATGGCTTAACACATTATCGTCCATGAAGACAGCTCGCGACACGAATTTGTATTTTCAACGAGAACTCTGAGCCAACTAAGTAAACAAAGTACAAATTTGCATTTTAGACATTCTAAGTAAAAATTCTAAGTAATAAAAATTTGTCATTAAAGTAATAAAATTTATTTTAAATGGAAAAAATTGTCATTTCACAATATCGGTCTTTATCTCAATTTTGAATATTGTATCGCTACAGCGCAGGTTAGAAGGAACTGCTTTAGCAAACGATAAGCGCTCCTCATTCACGTAATTACGTTTGGTAAAATTAACTTATATTTTCAGAATAAAAGGGTGCATGTTTATTTAGAAAAATGAAATGTTCTAATTTAAAATTAGTTTGTGTTCATTCTTGAGGAATACAGTGATTGACTAACGATTATATGAACGAAATTTGAATGCTTTTTGCTTCTATTGAAACCCCAAGTATCACCATTTGCTGGTTCTATGTGTTGGCATTGCATCTTGGCTATGGCACGACATCGGAGTTTCCACTTGCAACAGTATACGCTGGAGAACACAGGGCGAGATGGTGTCATCTGCTTCATTATAGGTTTTCCATAGAACATCTAATTTGCGAATAGTCGATTTCCCCAAGGCCCTTTTGAGTAGACCAAAAGCACGGTAGTCCACTAAAGTAACTTTCTATGTAGCCATGCGTCATTTCTGACCCATTTTGATCTCTTTCCATCCCGTAGAAAACATGTGGATGGCTAGTCTTTGAACTTAAAATGGCTGAGATCGCAGATTTCAATTGATGAAGACACCACTTTTCCACAACAAGAATCTTAATAACTGACGCGTATGCACGTTTCAACGACTATGTCGCCTTCATCAACGTTTCTATTGATAGCGACATAGACGTGTCTCCATTAGTATTAAAATTATTGATGTGGAAAAGTGATTTCTCGGTTACATAGCGATTGATATCGATAAGATGTTTTTCAGAATAATTTGTTTTTATACTTCGAAATCTACTTTAATACACTTTATATGCATTATGATTTGTCTTCAGTTAAAGAAAATATTCTTCAGAGTTAAACGGGATAAAATTAAATTATTTAATTACTAACGGAACTCGTGGAAATACCACGGAATAAAATGAACCATGATGAGAATGTAGAATAAAATCGAAAAAGACTTAAAAGTTTATTATAAAAATATAACTCTTACGTAAGTGCAAAAACAACCTTTACAATATTTAAAAACATTACTTTATTTACATTAATAACGCACATTGCATTGTGGAGTCATTTTAACTAGTATCAAAGTGAAGTTAGTATCTCTCTGTATATGACGTTCTTTGTCACAGTTTTGTTATCTTTTCTTCCCTGCTTACCGTAGTCCAACACTTTAACTTTCACATCTGATCATCTGCGTGCTCTTGAAAAAACGATGTACAATTGACCGTGACTAAATACTGGTTCAGGAAGATACAGACCCACTTTGTTAAATGTCTTGATTCTTGATGATAGTCATTGCATGTGTAAAAGGAAGATTGGGGTCACTGGAGCTAACTTTAGCCTTGGGATCCATCATGACTATCCATCAAAGGACCATTGATGTTGATGCTTCGATGGAATGTTGCTGTAATCCTACTACTTCTAATCTTGTGCCGTTACATAGACCGTTCTGATAGCCCATGAAATGATACGAAGAACCATGAATATTGATCCTATTTTTATTTGGAGTTTGTTTTAGTGGCATCCCAGCTGGTGTTAGTGAGTTTAGGAATTTCATAGGATATCTTTCAGCCTCTGCAGGGTCATCAGCGAGCACTCTGTCTGTACCACAATAAATCTATATACAAGCGTGTCTCAAACGTTACGCGCAAACCAACGAACAAGTAAAATTATTACCTTTAATAATAAATGATTTTTAAAAATATTTTAGGTTTTTGCGCATTGTAATATTACATTTAATAAATAAATATTTGATTTGTAATTGTTTTTAATTCTCTGAATATAGCAGATAATTCATTCACAGGGTTATTACTGGGTTATTCAAACTGGCTCCAAGAATCGGAATGAAAGAGATTAAAATCAATATGTTTTAAGTGAATGCGATTATAATCGCTTTTATTTCGATTCTTCTATAAATGTTAATCGAACTTTAGAAAGAATTCATTTAATATAAATGATTTTCATCATATTTCAATGTCGTTATCGCTTGAACATGATCTAAGCATAAAGGATCGTTTATAAACGTGAAGAATATGTTAGCAACCCATTTTTTTTTCAATATCATGTGAAAGAATAATTCAAGCTACTAAAATGTACTGTATCCACACATAAAATCAACTCTATGATCGAGTATTGCTTGTATCAAGCATTCCCTTCCTTTTATCACACATCGCCTCGGTGGCGTGGTCGCCTCTGATGCCCGAGGACGCGGGTTCGACCCCAGCCGAGGACGACGAGGATTTTTTCAGGGGGGAAATCCTGAGATCACGCACTTCCTTCGGAAGGGAAGTAAAGCCGTTGGTCCCGTGTAGTCGTTTGCCGGCTGCACGTTAAAGAACCCTTGCGAGGCAAAATTTGCGGCCCCTATAACGCCATCCTGAAATAAGCATGGCAGTTAATACCAAACAAACCAAACCAGCCTTTTATCACATGACCATTCACATCAAATGAACATTGCTCGAGCTGACTGGGCCTTCTCGTCTAGGCGGCTTGGCCAACGCCTCTTAAAAACGTCTTTGTTTCTATAGTTCGGGATAGGTTATCTTCGGTATGAAGAAAAGTACAATTGCGAAAATATACTTATATTTTTAAAAAAGACTGGCGGCTATAAGGAGCACATTTTCGTGTTATAGCAGCAAGACATCAGCAGCGTTATATTCTTTCAGAATACATCGTTACGATTTGTTTGATATAATACATGCCATATATAAGCATTGGAAGTTTCCATTGGTAGCAAATGGTACCATTGGAATACGTACTACTAAACCAATTCCATGTATCATTAATTACTCATTATATTCATGACACGTTGTTACAATTTGTTTGATATTATATGCCGTATGATAGCATTGAAAATTTTCAAGGGGTATCCTAATGGTACCATTAGAGTACGTGGAATTGTACCTATTCCGACTTGCTCTGTCCCATATTTCTCCATTGGTGAAAACAGAATGTCAATTCGTTTTCAAGTTACGATAATAAATGATAAGCGCCCTACTAATAAACCATTAAGGAATGACATAACCAAGTACCGAAAGGTTAAAACAAACCATTCGCGGAAATATATTTTTAAACCGCCCTATGTTAACATTGGAAGTTTCTAATGGACCATAATGATACCATGAAACCACGTACCTTAGAAATAATTTCAACTATCATAAATATTACGTTATATTCATTCATGACACCTCATTCCAAGTCGTTTGATATATTACATGCCATATTTTAGCATTGAAAATTACAATGAACCATAATGGTTCCACTAAACCAGGTTCCTCGAAACCAATTTGGACTATCGTTAATTTTACGTTATATTCACTCATGACACATCATTCCAAGTCGTTTGATATATTACATGCCATATATTAGCATTGAAAGTTCCAATGAACCATAATGGTTCCACTAAACCAGGTTCCTTGAAACCAATTTCAACTATCGTTAGTTTTACGTTATGTTCATTCATGACACATCATTCCAAGTCGTTTGATATATTACATGATATATTTTTAGCATTGAAAGTTCCGATGAACCATAATGGTTCAACTAAACCAGGTTCCTTGAAACCAATTTCGAATATCATTAAATTTACGTTATATTCATTCATTGCAACTCATTCCAAGTCGTTTGATATATTACATGCCATATTTTAGCACTGAAAATTTTTGAGGGTGTCATAAGGGTACTATTAGAACACGTGTCATTATTTCTATTTCCACCATTTTCAAAATGGTTCATTCCCGGAACCTTATTTGTTAATTGGCGAAAATAGTAATTTATATCCGCTTCAATCTCGTCATTACGATTTGTTTGATATATTACTTAATATAGCTCTCCATTGAAAATTGCTAGGTGGGGTCGTAAAGGTACCTTTTGTGCACGTGCTATTGAACAGATTTAGATAATATTTGTGATTGATTCGTGCCATGTAGCATGTTCATCGACTGACGAAAATAATAATGAATAACCGTATCTATCTCGTCATTACGATTTGTTTGATATATTACACAATATATCTTCCCATTGAAAATTGCTAGGCAGGAAAATACTGATAGCATACAGCACCTTTCGGTACTTAATAAAGAAATCCTGGTGGCTTTGGCTAGCGCAGCTGTATCAGTGGCACAAGCAGAATTATAATATAGACTTTATATAAGGCTTTCTTTAAATCTCAATTAGCATCAGACGTTTTTATGCTACTCATTTTGCTCACAATGCACTTGATAAGTCTGAAGGAAATTAGAACGGTCGTGAAAAAAGGAACAGACGTTTCGGGACCATGTTGGTGGGAGCCACAAAAATACTAATGTAGTTAAGGTTTGAAGGGGAAAAGCGTCAGGCTCGTTATCTTCCCATGTCTCGCGAGATTCGTCTGGCTACGTGGTATAGAACCGTTAATTCCCAGTTGCCTAAACGCGGTATAGATATAACTAAAGTAAAGCGAAATACGTTTGGACGCTTTTTCCTTGGCCTAAACTTAATTTTTAGATGGTGGAAAATTTGATTAGGCTGACACGAAATGAACAATTCTGCAGTCAATTTGAAACTCTCTCTTGCAAAACGACTGCGTGTACTATGACATGCAGCTAATTTAAGACAGAAAACAAAAAAGAAAAATTTCTTGAATATATAATGAAGTCTTAATATGAATTTTCATTAAAATACAGTCAAAGCGCTATTGAATACAGTGGAGTTTAATTAAGCGCCTTCATTAAATTTGATGGCAAAAACGAAACTGTATTACTTATCAAAGATGAAAAATATTCAAAATATCGTCATGCTCTGTCGCATTTTTATTCTATTATATATTTTGCTTTACTCTTTAAATCAAAGTGATTAGCATGATATTTCGCTTAATCTTAATGAGCAGTTATACAAAGTCTTTATAATTAAGGTTCCATTTTGACATGGCCATAAAAAAACCCTACTGGACCAAACGCTATAATACTTGGTAATATACAAGAGAGCATGGGAAGTTCATACCCACCAACCAAAAAAATTAGTTCAAAAGGTCACCACCAGCATGGAATGGCGCTCTATGCAATATTCGTATACGAAATTAGACACGAAGACACAGGTTAACAATGTGGTTTATGCACATGCGCTTTACAAGTCATTTGGTTTTCAGAAATAAGAAAGGTAGCCTCGTTGTCAGTATGCCTCATTTGTTACTAGTCGACGATGCCTGTTACCATGCAAGACCGTGCGTTTCTGGTTAAATGTTATTATGAATGCAATAGCAATGTACGGCAGGCTTTGCAACATTATCGTACCGTTCGACGATTACATGTACGTCGGAGGCCAATGACACCGCACAGTTTGAAGAAGATGATGACAAAGTTTGAAGCCACAGGTTTGTTATCGGTAGCACCTAGCCGAGGAAGGAAACCCGTCTCTGAGGCAACCGTGGAGGCTGTTTCAGTAGCCGTCGAGGAAGCAAAAATGGAAACCTCACAAGGGGCGTGCAGCGTAAGTGCTGTGTCACGTCGAATGGACTTACCACTGAGTACAGTGTACAAGATCGTACGTAAAGTGCTGCGGTACTACCCATGCAAAATCCACCTTGTCCAACAACTCGAACCTAACGATCTTCCTCGTAGAGAAACCTTCGCATTGGAATTCCTTGCACGGATGGAGGTGGACAAGCATTGGCCATGGAACATTTACCTGAATGGGAATGTCAACACCCATAACTGCAGGATTTGGGTTACCAGTCCCCCTCATGTTCTCCACCAAATTCCATTGCATTGTCCTAAAGTTACCGTGTGGTGTGGTATGATAGCAAATGTCATAATTGGACCGTATTTTTTTGAAGAGCAGTCGAGAGATGGAGTCGTGACATGCACTGTGACTGCTGCTCGCGTGGCGTCGAAGATAAGAAGTTTTGTGATACCAGAACTTCAGCAACGTGGCATTTTAGACAACGATTTTTATGCAGGATGGGGCTCCACCTCATATTGGTACATGTGTCAAACAGTTACTTCAGCAACATTTCACAGATGAACGGATTATAGGCCGAAACTTTCCCCTTTCTTGGCCACCCCGGTCACCAGATATCAACCCCTGTGACTTCTGGCTTTGGGGTTACCTCAAAGCCACTGTTTATGGTGATAACGTCAGGAATTTGGCGGAACTGAAAGATGCGATACGCCGACAGGTGCGCGACATTCCTCCTGATATGCTACGAGCTACAGTTGAGAACTCAGTAATCCGATGTAACCTGCTTTCAGTAAATGGTGGAGGCCACATACAACATGTAACTAATTTTAGTAACGATTAAAGACTTGTTAACCTGTGTCTTCGTGTCTAATTTCGTATACGAATATTGCATAGAGCGCCATTTCATGCTGGTGGTGACCGTTTGAACTAATTTTTTTTTGGTGGGTATGAACTTCCCATGCCCTCTTGTATAATATTACCAAGTATTATAGCATTTGGTCCAGTAGTTTTTTTGTTATAGCCATGTCAAAATGGAACTTTAATTATAAAGACCTTGTATATTGGGAAACTCCGCAATAAAAACCATTGTTTCGGCTGTCGCTCGTCTTCCCAACATTGTTTTCAGTTATTAAGCAGCAGAAGAATAGAGTTACTTACTGTCTGTTCGTCTTTTTGTGTTGGAGTATGTTCTGTATAATTGATTAAAAAAAGTAAATTTTAATTTATAACAAAATGCACACGATAGGAGAGATGCTATACTCTGATGAAACAAAAATAAATAAATACTTCTTGCTGTAAACATCGAAAAGAAAAATGTAATCCCTAGATGTACATTTTAGCCACAGGCGACCATCATTCATTAAGAATACATATTGTAACAGGATACAAGCACAAAAGATTTAAAGTTAAAACAGCCAATCAGAGATAGGAACGAGGCAAACGATTTAAGTCGAATAGTTTGATTCACTAACTCTATTGGAATCACTGTTAATGAGGGTGTTTATTTCTTATTTCTATTCTCCAAGGTTTCAAAAATTTCTAATAGCTTCTTAATTGTAGTAGTAGATTGAAGTCTAGTTTCTTGGTGATATGCAATGCGATGGAATGTTTCCGGATACATCTACAAAGCAATGTTATGTGTCTGAATTCATGTCTCTATGAATGCCTTACTGGACTTATTTGTGATTTATATTAGGTTGGACAAACCAGGGCTCAGTGAATTCTAACGTTGTACCGTCATACGATGTCATCTATGCACAAATCTGTACGCTCAATCCGCAAATACACAAGTCAACTGTAAGTGACATCATTCTCAAGTGTAAATCTCTAAGACGATGAATGTCATTGAAGCGGCGAAATGGTAGACCAAAGAAAATGACAGACTGACATCATCGAGTGCTAGCGCGTGTAACCCAAAGCAATCGAAAATCCAGGAAGTTCCGCTGAAACAATTAAAAGTTCTGAAATGCCACTACAATCAAGTACGGTCCGTTCAGTCACCATTGGCCGGAAACTGCGCACCCCATGGTTGTACTGCTGCTTATCTGCCCCACGTCAGCGGAGTCAAAGTGAAGCGACATTTAGCATTGTGAAGAATGGAACAAGGGCAAGAAAGTCTTAGGTACATATTCTGACCATCAGATGGTTGAGTTGGGGTTTGGCGGATGCCAGAAGAACGTTTCGTGCCTTACTGTGTGGTCCCCATTGTGAAGTTCGGAGGAGGTAGTGGCATGGTAAGGTATTCATTTTTATGGCATGGATTGGGTAAACTTGTAGAAGCTATAACGTCTGCGACCTATCGTGACACTTTTAACGACTCAGCACTGCCAACATTATAGCACCAGTTTGGGATTGGCTCATTAGGGTTATCCAAAAGATATTTTAAAGCTTTATTATGGTTACAGTATCTCAATTTCATGTTGGTGATTTTTAAAAATACTATTTAAGCGTTATTGAATGATACACTTTTTCTTCTTGGAAGGATGACAGATTTTTCATAGTTGAAATAAAATAAGATCGTGATGAGTGGCAGCGAAACTGGATAAATCCAGAATGGTGAGAAGAAAGTTGGAAAAGCTAATCAACATAGAAGGCGTTATTCAGAATAAGTATCGTAAGCGAGACCAAAAAACGGGAATAAAGAGAGAAGGAAAAGGAGAGAAGTGGTCGATCGCTGAGAGATCGAATTGGAAAAAAAGGTAGGACGCTAAGAGGCTATTTTCGAGACAAGAAAAAGAAAAGCAAGAAAACTGTATTTCTACGGGTAAAAAAAAAACAATGTGAAAGACTCGATTAACAAGGCGCTTCGATTAATCTCGGATAATAGAACGTAGACAGTCATTCCAAATTAAGTGAATTCATTCCAGCTTTCGACACTTAGGCAAAAGACGCAAAGCAGTGCTGGTCCTCATCGTTATACGAAGCTTATGCAGCACCTTCCCAAACAATCAAAATCACAGTCAAGCCTGCTAATTTATGAATAATTTTAAACTTTTTTTTAAATTTGTAAGAAACAATAGTCGTATCTTGCAAATATGGAAATTACTCCATCTCCAATCAGTGTATCTAGGTGAACCACTTAACGCAAGTTAAACTGCTCGTGTCCTTCTGAGACTCTCGAAAGTGCATTGCGCTAAGGGTGCGTACCCATTTCATTTCGCAAGAGTAATTACACTTCGCCTTCGCGCTAAGCGTTCTCGGCGAGAGAAGTTGTGGAGAATAGCTCGCAAGTGGACATTAGTTTTTCTAACTCTATGAGAGAAGCTCGGGAAATTCCAACGTATTTCTTAGTTTTCTGTGCCGAGCAACATAAATTAAGTTGTAGTAATCAAACTAGTTGAAGAATATGAAAAGAATGAAATTTTGTGGTAATCAAAAGTAGTTGAGTATCGGGATGGAAACTAAACTTTCATTAATTTTAATAGAGACGAGTGAAAATTTTTTTGCTCTGCCGGTAAATTTATTTATTTTATTTATTTATTTAAAAGTTAGAGTATAGCAATAACCTCACTGTTTTTCTATTTTATTTATTTAAGAGTTAGGCCCCGGTTTTTATATCAATTATCATACAAATATCATACAATTATTATACAAAATTAAATAGATATTAGTTTTAAAAATAAATGTTTTCATGACAATTTCGTACAGGATAAAGGGTGATCTCGGATTGAGGTTAAGGTTTGGTTTGGTTTGTATGGTATTAACGTACTTCTCAACTGCCATGGTCATTTCAGGACGGCGTTATAGGGGTCGCAAATTTTGCCTCGCAAGGGTTCTTTAACGTGCAGCCGGCAAACGACTACACGGGACCAACGGCTTTACTTCCCTTCCGAAGGAAGTGCGTGATCTCAGGATTTCCCCCCTGAAAAATCCTCGTCGTCCTCGGCCGGGATCGAACCCGCGTACTCGGGCATCGGAGGCGATCACGCAACCGTTGAGCCACCGAGGCCGATTTGAGGTTAAGGCTGAGTTGCTCATTTTTCATGAAATGTGATTGGCATGTCTTTCTATAATCGTTCGAGTATAATTAATGTTAGGCCTATTGTTATCAATAGCTAATTCCTGTTAGACTTGTTGTTAGGTCTGTTGTTATCAATAGCTAATTGATGTTGATTGATATTAGATTTATTATTGATAGTATTTCACCGAGTGTAACATTTACGCCTATTTACCGTTCGTTGCATCATATTGTTAAAGTGCCAGGATTTAAAAAAGTTAGAGCATTTAAAAAATTTTTTCCCTATCCACTGAACGTGATAAAGTGAACTCTTCTATTTCACCTTACAGTGTGAGAACTCTGCATATACTGTGCCTCAAAAATGAAGTTATTATGCTAATAACTGCACTGCAACTGCATGTTTGTTATTCTTCCATGGTTGTACGAGACAAGGAATTTGAATTGTTTTGTGTTTTAACGTGAACGTTGAGAAATAAAACATGTGAATGTGTATGGAATTAAAGAAATCTCTATTGTTTACTTACGAAGGACAGTCAAAGAGTTCCCGGAATTCCTCAACAAGCGACGAACCAGCGATAAGATAATGATAGCGATTCCACTTTCTGGAAGGGAGAACAGCATGCAGGCGCAATAAGGCTTGACAGGTTTCTGTGTGCCGTTTCGTTACTCTTTCGTTTGAAGTAGACGTGACTAATGGTTGTTCGTCGCAATGTTGCAATTCGAACAGCACGCGAACATAAGTTCATGTGTCAATTAGGCTGTTACGGGCCATTTCTTTCTGCAAGTTTTGCAGAGATTACGCGATGAGGTTCGGAGGAAGCGGCGCGACAAGTAACGGGGATAGTAGTTGGATAATATTGATTTCTTTTAACAACATTCTGATTACTAAAAACGGCGGTTTTCTAGAGGATATACCACTGGCAACGAAAAATGTAATGTGGTTTATACGATGGTGCACTAGTACATTTTTGTGTGGTTGGTCGTGAGTTTTAAATGCAACATATTAAGATCGCTCCATCGGTCGAGGTGGACCTCACGTATGGTCTGCTCGATACACGGACTTAAATTCCTTGTTTTTTTCTCTGAGAAGTCAGTTTACACTACTCCAGTGAAAATGTAGATAATTTGAGAAATCGATACTGATGGATGTAATGCAATAAGCAACAACCTGGTGTTTTTGAAAGCGTTCGGCAGCCAACGAGAATATTGGATTCATGCATCTTAGCTTTATTGCCTTATATGATTTGATGCTTTGGAAGGTCGTTTCTTTTTAAACCAGTGTTCTGAAGACGTTTGCATTATCCTATTGACCATTTTCTAAACTCATCGGAGAAGGAATAAATTTTTTTGTGTACGTGAAAATTATTATTTCTATCTTGTCACATATCTGACAAGATAATACGCTTTTACTTATCACCCATTAATTTTATACTTGATACTCATAAAATACTATGTTTCTTCAACAAGTGTCAAAAGTTTAATTCAGTAAATTAGCTACAATTTATTTCTGCGTGGAAAAGCGCGAAATTAGCAAGTTAGCAGCACATTGCATTGGAACAAATGCAGAATACGTATATTTTCCAGTTAGTTCGACTAACGTTCTTTCCTGAAAAATATAACAGTTGATTTATCTTAGTATGCCACGAATATTTATTTGATCCTTGATGTTAGAAGGGTGCATTTATGCTCTTTTCGATGAAAAATACAGCTCCAGCGAAATTTAAAATCGATGCAAAGCAAAAGCTAGATAGAAGCCAAAGATGGAAGTCTGCAGTATTGTCAGAGAAATGGAAAAGCTCAACGATAATCCCCCATTGTTGCACCCAAAATTCCAGGCACATCAGGACTTGTACAGAAAAGTCAGGAATATTGTCAAGAATGAGAATGCCTCACCTACAAATTGATTGCCACAAATTAAAAAGTATTATATCAATTGCAAGTAGATTATACAGTGATTTTCAGTTAAAGAAGGTTCATAAGCCGAAAATACATGATCTGCTGTTTAGGCATATGGACAAAGGAAAAACGAGATGTAGACCTTCTACAAGAAGTCCTTAGATGAGAAAAAATAGAAATACGATTCGCTCTCGATTAGAGCTAGCTCTATTTAACAAAAAAGAGTACGGTTAAATTATCTAACTTTTAGAGAAAAAGAATTAAGAAAAAGGGAACATACAAAAAAACCTTTACAGGTTAGCAAATAGTATTCGGGACAATGCCCGAATTAACAAAACACAGACATTTGAATACTCCTAGCAGGTCAGCTCGTAAAGAGTCCGAAGGCTGGTAACTTCTTTTCTTTTTAACTCGGGGAAAACTCTTTCCAAAATTCCCTCCAAAACTCTCGTGGCGGATGAGTAAACCATATATCAATGCTAAGCATAGCCGAAACCCTTTTTATTGAAATTGATAAGCGCTGGAAACATCACTGGCAAACTGGCGATGAACTTTCCGGCGGTTCAGTCTATAAAGAAAAGAATAACAAGTAAAATATTAACGGGGAGGGGAAACATCAAAAGGAGGGGAAAATCAAGGAAAAAAGAAAAAATAAGGTAAGGTTAGTTAATGTTAGTATTAACTCTACGACCAAAATGTATTTCTGACATCATCGAAGATCAAGGAGGGCTACTGGTCATATATTGTGGTGTTCTTCGGACAAAACGTCTACAGCAGGATAAGTAGTAATCGTCCAGGGGTAATAATTTCATGTCTACTTAATAATCAGAAACCGTTAGGGCAAAGATACACAACTACAGAAAAATCACAGAAATAACAAAAAAAAATATAAGCATTCTCAGGCAATAAAGGATTAACAGAATTAAAACTCATGTTTTAGGGAAACTGATCATTCTGACGTTCATTTCTCATCATTTTCCACTTTTTTTTTACTCGCGGAACCGTAGAATTTTCAACGATGAAAAGATATTTTTCATGTAAGGCAATCAAACCAACATGCAAACAAAATTTGATGAGTCGCAAAATGTAACAGTCCTCGAGAAGTCATCACTCTACAAACCACAGGCGTTCTTTCAAGGCTTCGTCAGATCTTTTGGCATCCAATACGGAATAATCCGATCATTGGTTGCTAAGGACTCCATAAATCAATGTTTTGCAACAGTTCGGGCGACACGGTAGACAAGCTTTACAACTAGAAAGAAATGAATGTCCATCTTTGGCGCAACTAAGCCTTCGAACCATTATCGTTCATGTCCATATTTAGAACTGAGATTAAATCACCCAATTTCATGACAACGTGAAATTAATGAAAGAGGAATGAAAATTGAACACTTGATTAAAACAAGTATAAACCAGATAAGAATGCGCAAACTATCATTTCCAAAACGAACTTAAAAAGTCGAGGAATGAAAATGTGAAAATATGAACTGGTTTGAGTGTTCGATAACTTGTATGGGTAACGAGATATGAATTAGCCTAGATTTTTTGTATGAGCATGCTTGAGATATGTGAATAGTGTATAAGATAGTCAGGGTGTATATACTCTGGGTGCATGAGAATAAAGCGTGAATCCATAAGAATAAATTATGTATGAATAAATTAAAAATTTATATTCAATTAGTATTTGGCATTGTGATATGTCCTATTCCATATCATTGCTGCAATATAGCTCTTATTTGTTTAATTGATAAATTGTGTCTCACTACATTAAGGTTTATATTGTTATATTTAAACGCTACATTGAATGAGTGAAATACCATATTCCATATCATCATGTTGATGTTATATCTCCGTTACTATTACTCCAATTTTGATATTTTGTTTTCAAATTTATGCTCATACGTCACATCGGTATCGGCTGTCATATATTGAAATATTGAATGTCGATTATTAATATTTAGGATTTTTCGAAAGAATCTGTCGGAATATTGACCACTAGTCAATACGAAAATTTATTGACTTTATGTGTACTACGTAGTTATTTATCGATTTCCTTTTTTTGTGAATTTTCACAAGGACTCTCATTCTGAGTGAATTCGATTTCACCGTGAACAATTTCTTAGTTAGAGTTTTATAGCGTCCGGTTTTAAGTTTTTTTTTTGATGTCTTCTTATTATTTTGCTTGAATTCCTGTTCAGCTTTACAATTTAACATCTTTTGTATTTAACCCTTATCATTTTAGTTTCATTTGAGTTGTATATAAAAATTATACAATATATTTATTGGCAAAACTTCAGATTGGTGTTTCCTAGCTCTCCTGAACGATTCCGGCCAGCTGGCCGCATTCATGCTTATTAAACTGTTTTGGTTCTTTTTTTTTGCTATGACTTGCCATTTTCGAGAAATAGGATATTTCGGAAATTGGGCTTTTGGCCGATATCTCGGGAAGTATTTGGTTGGAATATCCGTAATCAGCGATGAAATTCATTTCATATAGTATATATCCAGGAGCTTAAAAAAGTAGAAATGTATGATTCAGTAACGAACTTTTTTAAGATCTAGACTTGTTGAGTATAACTGACATCAGTAATATCTCTGATGCATAGTAGCAGCAAGTAAAAATACAAATTATTAATGAAAATAGGAAAGAAAATTCCATAACCTGGATTCGAACCATAAAACAGGTTATAATTGATAAAATAGAAAACAGGTTATAATTTTAAATAATGAATTTGTTCTGGAACTGATATTTTAAATCGAAGGAAAATAGAAAGGAGCATTGACAAGTGTCTTATACTGTATCTAGTGTGCATCTCGGAATTTCATTGTAGAAAAAGTCGTTCGCTATAAAAAAAAATCTTTCTTGGTAGACGCTCGAATTCTTATTATATAGTGAAAGCATTAATTCGCTGCGCCAACATCAAAAGATTTTGTTCCTAATCGAATTATTTCAGAAGTTTGAAAAGAAAAATGAGTTGGCTATTTAGGTGTATCCAGGCAATAAGGAATATTAATTCTCTTGAAGAAACCGTGCGGAATAATTGAAAAGAAGAGGTCCTTTGAACGTTAAGAGAAAGATGAATTCGCCTGCTTTCTAAACGACACGCAAAATAAATCTTGCGGCTTGTGAGCTCAATCTAATGTCCTTTCACTTCGTAAAATCAGTTCATTTTGACGCTTAAGAAAAAGATTCGTGCCTTTGTGAATTCCGCTCCAAGCTCTACTATAAACGGACGTAGGGTCACTTAAAATCTTCTTCCTGTTTTCTTTCTCTTCTCCCGCTTCTATTTCTTTTTCCTGTTCTTCTGTATAAACCATTCAGTTCTTCCTCTCTCGTTTCTACTCATCCCATTTCTGTTCCTCTTGTTTTTCCTTCCATCAACGGCTGTTTCGATCTCTCTTGCTTCGTTCCGCCACTAACATGCTTAGTGATATCCTCTATTGAGATCTCTGTCAAGAAACGGTATAGTGTATTTCACAATATAAATGTTTATCCAGTAAGTCAAGCGAAAAAAACTTGTAACTCTATTAGCATTGTATAAATCAGTCTTTACAACCAGTTTTTGTTTCTGCAATTTGCTCTTTTGAAAAAGTGTCTGCTAATCAAAATTGAACTGAATTAAGATGAGTGATATCACTGATTCCAAATAATGTGATTATATACTAAACTTTCAGGCACTTAAATAAGTAATGATTATAACATTTGTACCGTTTCAGTAATAGAATTATTCGAGGTAATGCAAGTGATTAATGACTATGCGCATAATAAATATTATTGTCGCTTTTGTGGAAGTTTGAATTTTTGTCTCGTATTTATTAAATGCGGAAAGGTGCTTTATATTTTTACTGGAACATTTTGTTTGTCTGTCTACCAGTCCGTCTGTAACTCGATTTCCTCGAAGCGTTTGAAATACATGTATATTCAAAATCTATCAATCGATAAATATGGATCATTGAACGGACGAGTTCTTAGATGGTCGAAATGGGATTCAATAGTATATGTTGTAAGGGTACTAATTCATTTATAGTCTGCAAATTGCTTAATTGCTACAATAAACAATTCGTATTAACGGGGGATGAATGCATATGTCGCCTTTTGCTGAACATTTTACAGCAAGAAGCTTCAAAGATATTATACTGAGCTTATATGAAGTTTCATAACAAAAGACAGGGGGTTTACAAAAGAATGTCTCTGCTTTCGTTTGCAAAAAGTAATGAAAAAAGAAAACCCAAGAATATTACAAATGTCACTCGAATAACGTCTATGCGATTTTCAAATTCCTCCCACCATGTCAGCCGTTACAATTCCACTGCTCATGTGATTCGATTTTCCCAGCAATGAGGTCTAAGCATATCCCCATAGGAAAAAATCTCATGGCTAAGCAGGCCAGTGATCTTCTGGTTTCCACCATGATGTATCGAACATTGGTGACAGGTTTCATTCAGAAATCGGCGATTTTCAGGGTGGCAATGACTTTCATTTGAAACTACAGGACATGCTGCGCTATATAATAAAGTTTACAATGAAATATAAAATTAAATTAGTCATTCGAAGTTATCGAATATGGTAAAATAAGAATATCGAACAATCTTAATTTTGATTAAAAAAATTGCTTATGTTGTATTCAAGTACGTAAATGGAATTTTTATTGCCCGTGAGGATGGTGATTATTCCGAAACACCATCGTATTGTTATCCAGATCTATCGTTTTCTTATTAAAAAAGCGAGATAAACAAATTATTATGATAGCGATGATTTTTAATTACCTCATTAATAAAATTAATTATACGAGATAAACAAATCAGATCATCAATTATGAACGTCATTTTTCTGTATGTCATTTTTTTTTTAAAGAAGATCAGCTAGTATTCAAGTAGATCAAAAAACATGGAAATTAGAGAGAGCAGACCGGGACTGTATGTAAGCACATTCCAAACCATTCCAGAAGTTGATTTCCAGACTTTCATAAAATTAAGAAATATTTATTATTATTATTATAAATAATAAAAAAGACAAGTGTGGATAATTGTAATGGTAAACTTAGAACTAATAAACTCTTTAACCACAACGATAATAGATTGAAAACCAACAACCTGATACTGGAAGTACTTTTCGGAAGCAATTGCTTCC
>JAHWFO010038595.1:0-11194 GCA_023313115.1 Rhysida immarginata | reverse complement strand
ACGATAGAATAATCATCGTTGATTGGTTAAACCATTTAATAGGTGCTCCGGAATTGAGAGACATGGCACAGAGCTCGCTATCGCAGAGGAGGGAGGGGGGTTCAAGGTGAAAAGACGATCTCGTCTCCACTCGATAGGGCTAACTGTAAATAAATGCCGTTTGTCAAACAATTCTGAAAATGAAACATCTCAACTTCATGAGCGTATTCTTTAACAATTCCAATGGTTTAACGTATCAACCGTTTTTATAACAAAAGTTATAAAATCATCCCCAAACTGTTAATAATCTTTATTAAGGATTATGATTGTTCTTAAAAATATGGAACAACATAATCAGTGGGGGTGGGCCGCCACACGAGTAATAAAGGAAGAGGAATATGAAGATGGAAATCATACTGTCAATTGACGCTGATCAAGATAAGATTCGAGCCGGGCAAGTAAGGAACATGAAGAAGCAGAACATGATCGACTTTATCAAAAGCCTTCGTCAAGTCTAAGGAAACAACATCCATCTTAGGATGATTCTTTAAAAGCCAATAATATATCTTGTTCAAGAGTCACCAATTTTTACGACCAGCCATAAATCCATGTTGATCGCAAGATATGAATCTGGTTAACTAGTTGCTGATATTATTCAACAATATCTTCTCAATAACCTTGGCCAGAGTATTCTGAATTACTATGGGACGAAAGTTAATAACGTCAGTTAAGGAAACCTGATGTATGAATAGGGATGACATAACTCATTTTCAAAACCTCAGGGTAAGCCCCATTAAAAGGATAGATTAAGTAATTTAGCTAAATGATAATATAATAAAGCGGCACAGGATTTTAAAACTTTGGATGGTATTTTGTCCGGCCCACACTCTTTAAACAGATTTAAATTATTAAGAGCATTATATACTTCCTCAAAAATCACCAAGCGAGAAGATAATGAAAAGGAAGTAATATCTTGAATAGATTTATAATTTAAATTTCAAGACATTTAAAGTTGTTGAACTACGGCGATAATGAGTAAGAAAACTCCAAAAAGATTTTTTAATAATAGACAAAGAGTCTTGAATCCGAGTTATGTACGTCCGTGTTAAAATATAAACTGGATGACTCGCGACAATGTCTATGAATGAAAACAAATTTAAGATAGTCTGTTGATTTCAATGAACGCTTAAATTGTTTGTGAAGAATCTTTTTCTCTATAATAAGCTTTCTAAGTGAAGGAGGGAACCAAAAAGAAAATTTATCACTTCTAGTGATCCTTGATGGGGTGTATTTCAGAATACTATTACTAAGAGTACTAGAAAACGTAGAAAATAAATCATTATTATAATGACTCCAGTCCTAGCTATTCCAGTTAATCGCTGAGAGTTCTAAAAAACTTTGATCTAAGTTACACTTTCGATAATTTATTAATTACGGGAAATCCCATACTTTCAATTCTTACATGAAACATAAAACAAAGTGCAGGATGGTGTATATCTGTAACAACAATAGGATAAAAATCTCGAAGACAACAACTTTAAGATAAAATAAGATCAGAAATAACTCCACGTTTATTTACTATTTGATTAAGCTGACTCAAATTATAACGAGAAATCATATTTAATATAGCAGACGATAGTGGAGATGTGAAAAGGTTTCTAATTGATTCCAATCAATACTAGGTAAATTAAAGTCACCGACAGTTATAAGATTCATATCCATTTGAAAATTAGACATAACATGATCAACACATAATGAGAAGTCATTATATCTTATAGCAGGTAAACCAGGAGGCAAATATACATTGCCAAGAACTAAATATTGAATATATCCAAGGGAAATGGTAACAAATAAATATTCGATGTTATTATTTAAAGAACAAATGAGATCGCAACGGTGAATATTCTTCACAGCAATCAAAACTCCACCGCCGCTCATTTTATCACTTGTAATTACAGATCTATCGGCTCTGTATATTGTGTAATCTGACAAACCCAACTTAAAATTAGGATAATATGGTATTGACAGTGAGACAAATTTAACTTAATTAAGTCTAATTTACTTCTTAGATCATTTACATTTTGGTAGTAGCATGTGCAGATTAGAATTCTCGTTTGACTGTATTAGTTTTTTTTTGTTTCATTACAATTTTAGAAACATTATTTATATATTTTATGGTAAAGTCTGTCTCACCGGAAGCAATACGATCATGCAATGACTGTTTGAGTTCAGAGAACTAACGTCCCTCACTCGATGTGCGATCTCTGGATATCTGCATACCACCAAGTGAACTATCCCGTGAAGATATGGTTTTAACCGAAAATTTTCGTAGTAAAACATTAGCGGCCTCCGAAGAACGCAGGTCCACCTTAATTGGGCAAGGCGAGTTTAAGGAAGATTAACCAAGTCTGAAACAAGTCTACAAATCATTGTCAAATTCAACCATTAGCGCATAAACTATACTTCTATAATTTGTTTTATCAAAACTGTTCTTTTCTTCATGATTTGGGCTCGTTGATTCAGGAACATTGTAGAAAATTATGTTCCTTTGACGTTTAGCTCGATCATTAATTTCAGCCATGATCTCATCAATAGAGGCATTGTTTCCGAGATTGGTACTCGAATCTGAGTTGGGCCAATTTAGAATCAATAGCAATCACCGTGGATTCAAACTAAGTAAATTTAGTGAGTATGGAATCTAATCGATAATTAAATAATTCAATATCAGTCATCACATACTGGAACTTATTTACCAATTGGGAAAATTCATCTAATAACAGATATTTGTAAAGACAGCTGATTCAGTGGTTGTTTTTTGTTAGGAAGACAGTCGTCACGATTGCACTTCCAACTTCAGACGTTTGTCTTTGCAAAATCGTTACTAATCACTCGGTGAAATATCAGCACAAACACGATGAAACAATTGATTGCATAATCCGTCACGTTTCTGGGCTTGTTCTTCGTCGAATACATTTTTCAGACAATGGGGACAGGTAGTATTCATCATGAATAATAATATTTCCGCAACTAACATAAACCAGGTAGACAATTCATATATAGTATCGTCAAATAACAATTCACATCTTCAATTAACAATTCATATTACAATAAAATTTCTGTTAAAAAGAAAATATTTACTCATTTCCTACTCAAATAGAGTCAGACGAGCTCATTAAGACACGTCCATTCCACTCGGATTCCAGGAGGGGAAAAAAGAATAACACAAAGAGATGAATGGCCAAGTCTGGATTCAAGATATCGAGAGAAGAAAGGGAATTGCAACAACATCACGTGCACATCTAAAGTAAGATTGCATGAATAAGAAATTATTTAGACTAGCAGCGGCATCCTTGGAGAGTTTCATCAATTGAGAGTCTTTAAAAAAAATTTTTTCAAATTTTCATTAAGATTTTTATTGTATTATCTCTACGCGTTTCCATGTGCTTATTTTAAAGATATTTCAACATTTATTCTAAAGTCCGAGCCACGCTGGAGTTATCACCTAACTTATTTCGTAGCACAGCAGATCCAAACATTTCCAAAAAAATACGTTTTGACTACATTCTGTGAGAAAAGGTATATTTTGGAAACTGAGATGCTGAGAATGCGATGACTGAACGTTTGTTTCCAAGAATTATTGATAACGAGCATAAATTGAAGATGCAGTGACAGAATATTAATAAGGCAGGGTTATTGATTAGGCATAGGAGTCACGCGTATCTCCCTTGAACTCCTAATCAAACGTCTTGGCAAAAATTTGTGTCTGGAGAGGAAATAGAAAAAAGGAGTATTGGTCAGAGAAATTCTGCAACTAAAACAGTAAAAGCTATACGGGCATTTCAAACATCTGAACTACTGGAGTTTTGAATAGGGCAACAGAGCAACAGCTTCTACGTCAAGGGCAGGAAAAACTTGAGTCTACAGTATTTGATGATGCTCCATTGTGGTGAGGCACGTCAAGAAGAATTTAGATAAAGTCCCCGTATATCCCTTACACCTCCTGTTTCTCGTATTTTAAGTTGAATAGATAATCTCTTTGCTGTGTGTTGTGTTGATTAAGTGTTAATTTAACAAACTGGGTGTTATAATTTAATTTTTTGAGTTTGCTTTCTTTAGCTGCAAGTGTTATTTCTCAGGGCAACGCCGGGTAACTTTTCTAGTATTTGTGTAAGAAACAAACATACCTACAAACAAACCCAGACACAAACCCACAAACAAACCCACAAACAAACAACTTTATAAATTAAACAACAATCCCTTGCCTTCCATTGTTGTTCATGAGATATCTATAACTGGTCCGAGCATAGTGAGAATTGCGTGTTGACACCCATGTTGATACTTATTGTTGCACAAACTTTTCCTTGCATTCTTGCTCATTGAGATATATATTATTGGTCTATGGAGAGTGTTTGTGAATTATGTCCTGATGCCATTGTTGACAGCTATTGTTGTACAACTTTGCCTTGCATTGTTATTCATGACATGTTTCTCATTATTATGCTATGCCAATACAAATTTTAATCGATATTTATTATTTTTCCGAAATCTGAGGTTGCCACTGATCTTCCTCATGCTTTGAAGTTCAAGTATGCAAAATTTCATTTAGATTAGAATAAAACTATATTTTGTGCATGAAACTATAAATTTACCCATTTGACTAATATCGGTGAAAATCATCAATGTTTGACAAAAGTGTGCACGAAACTGTAAATCCAATCATTTGGGTGCATTTCGGTGGAACTCATAAACGTTTGCCAAATGTGTGCAGATGTAAAAATAACAAACCCATAAACAAACAAACCCACAAACAAACAAACAAACCAACAAACAAACAAACTGACAAACATCCTTTCTTATATATGTAGAAAGACTTTAAGATGTACCCGGCATTGCCCAGGATAATTACACGTGTAGGTAAAAAGGACAATGTGCATTGTTGGTCATGAGATATATATATTGTTAAAACCTGCATAGGGTTGGTGTATTGTTCATACCTATTGTTGCACAGACTTGCCCTCATTACTGGTCATGAGATATATATTGATAATCCGTGTAGAGTGTTTGTGAATAGCTTGCTGATACCATTGCTGATAAACATTGTTACACAAACTTTGCCTTGCATTCTTAGTCATGAGATGTTCATCATTATTATGCCTTGCCAATACCATATATATAGCGATTTTATATAAATAGTTATTATTTTTTCTAAATCTGCGGTAGACAGTGATCTTCTTTATGCTTTGAAGGTCAAGTAGGCAAAATTTCATCAAGATCGGAATAAACTGTAGATTTGTATAAGAAACAAACAAAGAAACAAATCAACAAACCCCAAAACATCCTTCTTTATATATATGTATATATGCTGATTTGTGCATGAATTGCGTGTGTTTACTATTGTTAATAAAATACATCAGGCCTTTTGTTGCAGTAACTTGCCTTGTGTTTTTGACCATGAGATACCACTTTTACCACTTTGTAGGTTTGTGGGTTTGTGAGAGGTCATTTCTTCCTCAGATTTTGAAAAAAATAATTGATAATAAATGACTATTTATGATGATGGCAGTGCATATTATAAGAAGTATCTCACATCCAACTATAGAAGGTAAAGTTTGTTTCAAAATAGGTATAAGCAATGGTATTAACATGCAATTCAAAAATACAGGGTGATTATAATTAAAGTTTAAGTGTCAAAATGCTATAAAAAAGAACTTAGTAGAATGACGTGTAATTGGAACAGAATGTTATTGAAGAAGGGGGAAAGCTTATGGGTTAAGAAAAAAAAGTAGGTCCAAATTTGAGCAACAGAGGGCGCTGTAAGCTTCAGACTATATAAACAAAAATACCTGTCTTGCACACGACTCATTTCATTTGTTATAATGATTTGTTTTCCTCATTTCGCATCCGAGAAGTTCGCCATGGGTTTCTTATTGAATGACCACGCTCTGTTTGTAAAGCTTTTTTGCAAGAACAATGATTCCGCAGAAAGCTGGGTAGCATATTAAACATGCTTTCGCCAGTCTCCCGCAATTGAAAAACCCCATTTGGTAGATGCTTTACACACTTAACAGTAAACACCGTGTAACTTACACTTTAGCCTTTGTTTTACGATTCATTTGTCATTTGTAGTCAAAATTCTAACGCTTACAGCGCAATTTTTTGCTAAAATTTGGACCTACCTTTTTTCTCTTCTGCCATAAGCTTTCCCCCTTTTTTCAATCACATTCCGTTCCAAATGGACGTCATTCTACTAAGTGGTTCTTTTTTATAGCGTTTTGAAACTTAAAGTTTTATTATAATCACCCTGTACTATGCATGGACCAACAATAGATATCCCAAAACCAATAATGCAATGCAACATTGTGCTTTGGAAATAAGGGGAAATTTGTAAAACTTCATAGAATTCCTTTTATACGTGCCTCTCTGTGAATTTATGGTTCTTAATGCGTAGCATTTCCTTACACATATGCAACAACTGGAGATGATGAAAAGTTAGCAGAATATTGAGAAACTGAGAAGTTTCTTGCCCTCGACGATGCAATCGTGTCAACAGATGAAATGCGAACGCTAAACTACACAAAATGATGAATGGCCAAGTTATGTTTCAGAACATTGCGATGACATGTGGCAATGTTTTTTTGATACTTTTGTGTTATGTATTTCAAATGTAATTTTAATAATTTCTGTTAAAGTTATTATCACATAAACAGAAATTTGCTTTCTACAGTGGATATCAGCATGCGAGATCTGTGCACTTGTCTTTGTTAAGAGCGCCTGGCCCGTGCTCAAGAACGGCTTTCTAATATTTTATCTGCTTAGCAGCAGAAAAAATTTGTACTCGGTCAGCTAGCAGCAGAAGGAGCAGTTTGTCTACCATCTTCCACGTGGATTGTCACCGTCGTCATCTGTTTTCAGGATTTTAATCTCTGCAATAGATTTAGGTCCTGATATCTTCACTTTGGGCACTCTGTTTTTATGCAACAACAAATTTCTGAAACGTTGCGAAGAACTGTTTTTAGTATTTCTAACATTAGTGCAATTGAAAATACGTGTTTGTCATTTCTTTTCCTATTAATTATTTGTTTTTTTTTCTAAAATTTTTACATCATATTCTTTATTTTATATCATTGATATTTGAATTGTGTTTTCTATGTCATTCTTGGTATCAATGGAGTATATGAGTGTATTCATCAATGATGGATATCTTGTTTTTTTTCTATTCCCTACTTAGTCTTAAAAATAGTAATTTATGTTGGTCAAACTTCCATTACGCACATATTGAAAGTTTGAAAAATTTCCGTAATGTATTGTCAGTTTTATATTTAGAACTTGTTTTATATTTAGAACCTGTTATATATACTTTTTTACTGACATTTATCTTGCAGTTTCTCTACTCATTTTGCTTTATCACGATGTCTTGTACTTCATGCGCTACTATTTGGATTCCTTATTTTTATTATGCAATAATGGATTATCAGTTGTACTTTATGCTGAAATCCACCATTTTGAATGAAAGTCAATTTCTTTAAATGGAAAGGGGGTCGTATATTGTATCAAAAAACATGAGCATTTAAATTTGCTTACTTGATGTTGAGAGGAATAATAAACAAAATGGAAAGTAATTTGGTTCATATGACATTTTTTATTAATTGTCAATTAACAGACATACAAATTTTTTGTGGCAGCAATGGCAGGCGAAAAAATAATCAATTTACAAAAAAATAATTGCAAAAAAAGTTAAGAGAAACGTATAAAAAGTAATTATGGAGTTAAAATACTTGAGCGCAAAAAAAGACTAAGCGCGTTTAAAGTGCTCAGTGGGATATAAAAAATATCTCGTTCATCACTACTGCCGAAGAGACAGAAACTTATTAAGACGGTGATCTGTAGATTGCAACATCTTGCTGTATTACGTTAAACAAGAAAACCTTTCATATAAAGAATGGTTGTGGAAGATGTCCAAAGATCAACCTGAACCAGGCTTGTAAATAAGCATGCCATGGAGAAACGACAATCTTTCTTCAGAAGGAGGATGAGCTGGCAGGAGGCTTTATAGCAAAATATATACACTTCCACTAGCGGGGAGGTTGATCAGCGGCCATGCTGCACAGGAGGCTTGTAGAGTGGAGCAGGAGCAACAGGTGAATGAAGGAATAAAATTGTAAGTAAAAATAAATAAATAAATAAATAAATAAAATTAGAATCTGCCAACAATTAAAACGGCTTATGATCCTGTGGCCGAGGAAATTATCCACGAGGGAAAGAACACATTTGCTACATCACACGCAGACCATAAAAAAGTAAATTTTCGAAAACAATAATAAGAAATATGAATTGCAACAATCAGTGTATATATAACCAAGAAATCTAGACATCAATTTATGACTAAATTGAACATATATATTTATTAAAACATAAAATATTGAACCCAGTATGAAACATAAAAATATCATTTATCTCAATTTGCCCGAACAAACCCCCAGTAATTTTACTCGAGTGCAGGATAAATAAACGTGTCCGTGAGCATAGAGCTGTTGAAAAAACTTATTGACTGGACCTCAAAAAAACTTAAGGGACATTTCTAACATAAAAAATTATGTTAAGTAAAGTGAACAAGCAACTAAAGAGTGTGAAAAAAAAAAGAATAGTATAAAAAATATGAATAGTGGGAAATATGAATGTGCGCACACTTAAAACTAATGAACGTGAATTATAAAAATCATTGGCATGCCTGCAATAAAAAATAACTTTACATCGAGCTCAATAGTGAATAAATAATATATATCTTTATAAAAAAGAGCAATTGGCATATCACGACAACCGTGTTATAGCGAAAGCTATATCCGGGCGCGTGTACGTCATACCACACATAAGTAACCCGAAAAATGACTGATAAGTCGTGGGATGAGCTAGTTGTGAGTCCGCCACTTTGTCCAGGGTCACGTGCGGATTAGGTGGAACGGTTTTAGTTCTAATGTTTTGCAATTGGTATTCGTGCAGGAATTGCTGGATGTAGTGAGCCTGGGATAATATGATGGCATTGCCTTCTCGGCTCACACGCATACCTACGGTTCCAGATCCACTAGATCGACTTCCTGCCATACACTGTCCATTATTGACTTCAGGATAGAAACATCATTCATAGCAACACAATGTCATCTACATACACAGCAAGGTGTATATAAGAAAAAACAATCATCCGCTCAGGACGAGGTAAACTCTAAGCAGAGAAGGAGCTGACATAATTTCATATACCAGCACCTCCCATCTGCTTTAAACCATACAGTGATTTTCGGAGTTTGCATACTTCGTTTGAGCGGTGTTTCAACCCCTTGGGTGGCATTACTTATATCATGTAATCTATCGGCGCATGCAGATAGGCACATTTGACATTTTATTGGTGCAACGACATGCCCTTATTGGCCGCTATGGCAAAGAGTAATCTTAACGACTCCATCCGAATTACAGGGGAAAATGTGAGTTCATATTCAGTTCCATACATCTGCGAGATCCAATTGCGACCAAACTGGCTTTAAATCTCGACACCTATCCGTCTGGATTATATTTAATGCGGTATATCCATTCTTCTTTTTAGTATCTTCGTGTTTAGGGGTTTAGGGACTAAATCAGACTTGATGAAAATGGAGTGAGTCTAATACACTCTTCATAGTCTCTTCCCATTGGTGATGTTGAGGGGAAGAGAGTGCTTGTATATATGACACAGGATTCATCAAAGATACCTCCTTGAATGCGGAATCGGTCAGGTTGGGATCGCAGAGTAAAGCTCGATGATCTCTGCCTTATCTTTCAGTCTCTGGGATCTGCGTAACTCCTGTTGAGGGGGCGCAGGGGCCGGTTGCATCGGTGGTGACAAGTCCGACTGGACGGGTGCCTCAACTGGAGAAACAGCAGGAGGGGTCTTTACAGCAAAATGGTTGGATCTTCCACTTCAGGGGCGAAATGTGGTGGAGGGTCTTCGTTGTCGTCGCTGGAGATAACGACGGCGGTCGTTCGATATTCCTCGCTTCGTCAACCCATGAAGTCTCTAATTGGAGATCATATGGAAGCTGTGGCATAGACGGAATCATCAATAACGGTTAGCTGCACATTAACAGCTCAGGTAATGTTTTGGAAAAAATCGAACTGATCGTGATCGTATCACTTTGTCCTCCTCAATCGAATGAATGAGATAGCCAAGTGATGATGCTGGGTATCCCATGCAAATTCTACGTTTTGCATGTGTCTGGAATTTGGATCAGTGCAATATTGGCACAAAATAATAGATAATCACCCAAATGGTGCTCGATGCTTAAATATGAGGGTTTTTTCGGACCACAGCTTCTCTGGGGATATAGTTTGCCCTGTTCGGGGCAGGGACATCAAATTGTACGCTGCCATAGCAGCAGCAAGGTCCCAAAAACGATGTGGAACATTAGACGAGGCAAGCAGGACATGCAATCAGTCAATTCTAAAACACTCTCTGTTGACAGAAAGATGTCAGTAGGTTTATTTGTGTGTTTGTTTCTTATACAAGTCTACAACTTTATTCCGATCTTGATGAAATTTTGCATACTTGACCTTCACGGCGTGAGGATGGTGACGGTCTGATATTTCGAAAAATAATAATTATTGATAAAAATCAATATTCATTGTTATAGTAAGGCATTTTAATCAGAAATGACTCATGACGAACAATGCAAGGCAAAGTTTCTGCAACACTAAATATCAACAATTAGCAAAATATTCCGGTGTTGCCCGGGATAATTATACTTGTAGGTAAAGAGAACAATCTCAAAAAATTAAATTATAACTCGCAATTGGTTAAATAATAACTCAATCAATATAACATAGAGCAAAGGGACTATATGTGAAAATAACGAAAAACGAGAATTCTAATTGATATAACGGCACTTATCTAAACTCTTCTTGATTTGCCTCACCACTGCGGAGCATCAACAGATACTTTAGACTCTAGGTGTTCAGATTCTTCCATTGTCTGTATACTCTTTTCTCTTTTAGGTGTAGAGTTTCTCTGATCAATACTCGTTCCTTTTGTTTTCTTTTCAGACACATAAATTATTGCCAGTCGTCTGGATGTTTAATAGGGAGTTCAAGGGAGACACGTGTGAAGCCGTTTTCTCCTCAATAGATGCTATCTTATTTATGTCCTGTCACTACATTATCATTTTATGCTTATCATTAATAATTCTTGGAAATG
>JAHWFO010038594.1:2252-20785 GCA_023313115.1 Rhysida immarginata | reverse complement strand
TAGTGATTAACGTGCTTGCTGAAATGCTCCCACTTTCTTTGCTGTTCGAATCCCTCCTTGTTCTGACATTTTTTTATATTGTATGAAATTTATTAAATTTAATTACCTAAATCCTCTACTAAAATGCGACCCCTTGTATAATGCGACTCCACTTTTTCGGCCAAAAAAACCCAGCAAAAATGTTATCCTCTTGTATAATCCGATCCCTATTTTTGACTCCTGGCGAGAAATAAAATGTTGCAAAAATATACAGAAAAAAAATCTTTTTAAGTTTAAATTCACCAAAATTCAATTCATTTTTGGGACATTTACCCCAATAAAACCATTGGAAGTATATAGCCTTACATTGATAGGGTAGGTTGGTTCGAGGCAGTTTGGAAGTAGCGAACTTTGGGAGAAGTTGTTTTCGAGGCAGTTTGGAAGTTTATAGCCCTACATTGACAGGGAAAGCTTTCCCACTCGCACATTGACAAAAAAAACAAAAAAAAACAGTACATCAATTTTCTTAATAAAAAAACAAGTAACCTTTATTCAGTTTAACATTTTTTATTAATTGACTGCATAAGCTTTCTTCCAGGCTTTGGTTCAAGGCAATTTGGAAGTAGGCCTATTTGGAAGTAGTGATCTTTGGGAGAAGTTATTTTCGATACTGTTAGATGTTGGCGACGAGAAATTCGAATAAAAAGTAAATTAATTTATTGTATAATGAACTGGACATTGAATATGCAATGTAATTAATGTATAATACATGGTAAATTCGTGTGAATGTGATCAGCACTGAAAGCAACTTCGACAAAAGCAACTGCCTCCACTTCGTCGAGGCAGTTTGGAAGTTTATAGCCCTACATTGATAGGGAAAGCTTTCTCATTCGCACATCGACAAAAAACCACAACAGTACATCATTTTTCTTAATAAAAAGACAAGTAATCTTTATTCAGTTTAACATTTTTTATTAATTGACTGCATAAGCTTTCTTCCAGGCTTTGGTTCAAGGCAGTTTGAAAGTAGGCCTATTTGGAAGCAGCGATCTTTGGGAGAAATTATTTTCGATGTTGTTAGATGTTGGCGACGAGAAATTCGAATAAAAAGTGAATTAATTTATTGTATACTGAACTGGACACTGTATATGCACTATAATAAATGTGCATTATACGGTAATTTCATCAGGACAAAATTCCCTCTGGACAAAACCTCCTCCGGCCGCAGTCGTCGTTGGAGGGCTGATATTTATCCTCTTGTATAATACGACCCAGCAAATTTAGGTGCTTTTTTAGGCCAAAAAAATTCGCATTATAGCAGAGGATTTACGGTAACTTGTTGTCATAGCAACAGGAATGTTTTTTTCGAAAATTAACGTTGAAACAAAGATTTATTTGTTTTGTTTTGGCCAAAAACTCTGTTTGTTAATTCATATTCAACGCTTCTTCTTGACAATCGAATTTGTAAGATCATATTTGTATTTTTACAATCATATTAGTGTTTGTCATTCGAAATTCAACAGCAATTATCATCTTTATTCTTTTTTGATATTCATATTCATAATATTCATATTCATTTAATATAAAAATACATTATTTTCAAAACATATTTTAAATTTGTGTTTGTCATTTGAAATTGAACAGCAATCTGATTATCGATTCATTAATGTCTTATTGAAATACATGTATAATTGTTATTATTATCATCATACAAAAATTTGATCATCAATTAATTATCAATTAAATTAGTTACTTAAATTGCATCATTTGTCACAGAATTTGTAAGTAAATTTGAATTATAATTATATAATGTTTAATATTCATAAATTTTAATTTTTCTATCATCTCATTTAATCCTTTTAAATTCATCAACAGTCATCATGTCAAATGTATGTGCATTGCGTATCATCAGCCAACTGTCTGTTATGTATAATCATAACCCGAATGATGATTATGGTCAGCTGAATTGTGAAGAACAGCAACTTGTGATTTTTATACAATCATTGTTCACAGACCTAAAATATGAAACATTGGAACTTGAAGAAGAAAAAGCATTTGATGTCAAAGACGATCAGGAAAGATGTCTTGAAACAGAAGAAGAAGAATATGATCCATTGTATGATCCAAACGAAGATTACATACCTCATGAAAGAAAAGGAATTGCTGCAACTTATTCTGATAAAAAAATTCATCAAATTTATAATAATGACCGATGAAGAAATTTCTTGTCCACAAAAGAATATTTTATTCTACCTATACATATTTCGAACTCTTTGAGTTCATTATTCAATGCCAACTAAGTATTTGGTAAATAACAAATCTTTTATAGGGAAGGAAGGGATAGTCTCTCCAATCAGGCCAGACTATCGCCAGTGGTGGCCAATGGGAAGAGGGAAACTCCTTTTACAATCGAAAGCGCAGACCTAGGAGAAATACCCCAGAGTTCGTTACAATATTATACGGAAATAATAAAACAAGCAGCAAGGCAAAATTATACAAAATATACAACCATATAATCACTCTCAATAGTAAACATACCACCACTCTCAATAATAAACATACCACCACTCTCAATAATAAACATACCACCACTCTCAATAGTAAACATAACATCGCTCTCAATAGTAAACATATGCCGACGTTCAGAATACCGATCTCATTTAACAGATGTTGATGGCTGAATTATGAACTATTTTCAAGGAAGTTAATCTGGCAATATCGTACAGCACCCGAATGTTTTGAGGAATCTTTTGGGGAACCCCAAAGACAAAACACCAACCTTGTCACAGGCAGGGATGTACGAAATTGCTTGTAGGAAATGTCCGAAGGTTTACAGAGGATCTACTTGCAGGAATATAATTAAGAGGTTCAAGGAGCATACAGCCCATGGAAGGTTCGGCTGCCCAGAGAGGTCTGCAGTCGCAAAACACATGCTTGATACGGGACACGGCGTCTTGTTAAGAGATTGTAGGTTGTTGAGGCATGTCAGAAATAGGATTTCACTGGACGCCTTTGAGACGCTGGAATTCGCGAGGAAGGACCCTGACACGTTGTTAAATGGAGACGCAGGCCCCATAGGAGACTCTGTGATAGAATTATCACATGTTCCGTTTTTCTTTGTGTATTTTGTTTTAAGCCTAGCTTTATATTAATTTGCCTGTGCGTCGCCGTCTGTTTCCTCACCTGCATTGTTGTGGAGCTTTGCTTCCGTGCTCTTCATTTTCTACAGTTTTGTGACTGTTTCCAGCTTTTCCCGCTAGTGAGCGCTTGCGTGAACGGACCTAATAGTAAACGATGTCTTCTTCTAGCCAATCAGGAGCGATCTCTGTGTTGTGCGCACGTTTCAAATCGGCGCCAGAATCCTCCCAGGATTCAATTCGGAAAGCTAAAATTCGTATATATGGTTCTGGAATTTGCATTATAAAAAACGGGCAGTCCAGCAAGAACATCATGCTGAAGGAGAGACGTAATGATGCACCTGATACCAGCCTCGCAAGATGTGGAGATGCCATCCCCGAGGAAGTGGAGACCAACGCGGCCTAGTCAGTTGGGTTGCCGGACCATCTAGGCCTAACGTTTCCCCTACCCATGCCTACGGAGCCCTTCGGACGAAGCCGTCGTTGTGGATACGCCAGCGGCTTGCTGTTTCGTCGATTGTCGGCTTGCTGTCTCGTCGTTCTCGTATTCCCGTGGATGGACACTGCCAGCGAGAGATCTTCAATTGCGCTTTGTGTTTTTCTGGTGGGACACTGGCCAATTATTTGTGAACTCGTGAGTGGTAGTGTGCTCATCGTTGCGGAGGAGTGGTGGCCCGTCGGCGGAAACTTTTTGTGCTTCAGTCAGGTGATGCGAACTCTCTTATTTGTTTATAGACATTATATATTTACTTGGCTATGGCGTTTAAAATTTGTATTTTATATCAAATTTTTGTATAATGTTTTCGTGTAGCTCATTTTGCATGCTATGGTAGCTGAGGTGGAAGGCTTATTTTGTATTTGTTCAGGGAGAGTATGGCTGCCACTGTTTGTATTGAGTTTTGTTAGCCTCATTAGTTTGTTTTGGTAGCTGCCATAGCATTATTTGTCTTTTATTCATTGTATTAACATATTTGTCTGTGATTTGTAGGCACGCATCTGAATTTTTGGTGGGAGGCTCACGTTATTTGTGGTAGTAGGCTTACAAAGTGTTTTCTTGGAGACCTTCATATGGGAAGGTCTATTCGGCATTTGTGTGACGCAGGTGGATTGTTTCTCGTTGCGCTCTTTTAACAGTAAGTTATTATGTTCTTACTGGGAATCAAAATGGGATTCCAAGAGGTTATGTTGATAGATAACCTGGGAGCGTAACGTAGTTTATATTTTCACTTCATTTTGAAAGTGTGTTGGGTGATTTATTCACCAGGCTGCCTCCGTGCCGTGGTGTTTGTAAGCCTTGTTTATTTGGTGCTATTTGGTTAAGCCTCATTTGGGATTGTTGGATTAGAATTCATATGCGTTGCACTAGTAATTATTGTTGGAGTATTGTTTTATGTTTAGTGAACTATTTCTTTGGGGGGGGGGGGGGGGCGCCCATCGTTTTATCTTGTGGTAAGTTTGTTTAGTCTTATGATATTGTTGGGAATCCTTAGCTCACGTTATTTGAGTCTGTATAATGTATGGATTTCTTTGATTTATTTTTGCACTTGGGAATTGGGTACTTATTATATTTTGACAATTACTGAGTTCTTATTTATTTATTCTATGATTGTGGGGTATACTTTTATTGTGAGCTAAGTTGGTTGTGTTAACAAGTTGTTTTACTTTATTAATTTTATGTGAGGTAAGGAGCCATTTTGTTAAGTGATTTTATTTTATTAATGAACTTTGAATTTAGGGTTTCAGTGTTCCTCCCTTCAAAAGGAACACACAGCACTTTCTGTGCTTATTTGTTACTCATAATTTATCCTGCTCCTCTTAAAATTCTGTATTATTTATCAAACCTCACTTATTTATTCATTTCATGTATTTTTTTGTTTTTTTCTTAATATTTTAATAAAGATCACATTCTTTATACTTATGTTCTGACTCCCACTTTCTTGACGAGTGTGACTCCCACACCATGGGGTCACACATTTCGTCACAACTCTACATTAATACAGTTGGCTTTGAAACATTGAAGATCGCCAGGAAAGATCCCGACTTTGTGTTGAATGAAGATACAGTGATTTAATTTGTTCACGTTTCTTTTTCCTTTTTTAGCACATTTTCTATATATAGAAATGTGCTTATGTGATCGGTTTGTCCAGCTGTCCATAGACAATCCCACAATTTATTGCGTTGCATGTATTGAATTGCATGTATTGCAATCTCACAATTCATCCAATCATGTCTTGAATTGCTGGAAGAAACGAATTATCCTCGCATTTGGTAAAACACGTGTTGAGAACATGGGTTCGGCTCTGCGCATGCTCTAAACGTTAATGAGATGGTGTGCGTGCAGGATGCACGTGTTTGACGATTATTGAAAGGGCAGTTCGGTCCCTAAATCAAGAGAATTTTTTTATTCTTAGGGAGCTTAGCATTTATTACGATAACTTGAAAACGAATTAACTTTTTCACAGTCTGTTTTCACCAATCCATTAAAATGGTACAGGGTACGCAGAAGCGCGAACGTGAGATAGCCGGAATAAGTACGTGCTCTAATAGCACGTGCTTTACTGGTACCATTATGATACCCTCTTAAACATTTCCTATAACAAGATATTGCTTGTAATATATCAAAAAATTTGTCACAACATATCATGAACGAATATATGAGTAACTAGTGATAGCAAGTATCGGTCTAATGGCACGTGTACGTGCAAGGATGTCTCATGAATGAATATAACTGTATATAATGTCTGAATTGTTTAGTAGTACGTATTTTAATGGTACCAAGTGGTACCATTGGAACTTTCAATTCTAAACCATGGCATGTAATATATCAAGCGACTCGTAACAACATGTAATGAGTGAATATCTTGAGAAAATAATAATTGTTATTGGTTTAGTAGCACGTGCCCTGATAGGCCATATGATGCCATATGGTTCCATTGGAACTTTCAATGCTAAGACATGGCATGTAATATATCAAACGACTCGTAACAAGGTGCCATGAGTGAATATCACGAGAAAATAATGATAATGGTTATTGGTTTACTAGCACGTGCCCTAATAGTGCCCTATGAAACCATATGGTACCATTGGAAATTTCAATGCTAAGATATGACATGTAATATATCAAACGACTGGTAATAACGTGCCATGAGTGAATATCACGAGAAAATAATGATAATGGTTATTGGTTTAGTAACACGTGCCCTAATGGTGCCCTATGATACCATATGGTACCCTTGGAACTTTCAATGCTAAGATATGGCATGTAATATATCAAACGACTCGTAACAACGTGCCATGAGTGACTATCACGAGAAAATAATAATGGTTTACAGTTTAGTAGCACGTGCCCTAATGGTGCCCTATGGCATGATATGGTACCATTGGAACTTTCAATTCTAAACCATGCCATGTAATATATCAAACGACTCGTAACAACATGTAATGAGTGAATATCATCAGAAAATAATAATTGTTATTGGTTTAGTAGCACCTGCCCTAATGGTGCCCTATGAAACCATATGGTACCATTGGAACTTTCAATGCTAAAATATGGCATGTAATATATCAAACGACTCGTAACAAGGTGCCATGAGTGAATATCACGAGAAAATAATAATAATGGTTATTGGTTTACTAGCACGTGCCCTAATGGTGCCCTATGAAACCATATGGTACCATTGAAAATTTCAATGCTAAGATATGGCATGTAATATATCAAACGACTCGTAATAACGTGCCATAAGTGAATATCACGTGTAAATAATGATAATAGTTATTGGTTTAGTAGCACGTGCCTTAAAGGTGCCATATGGTAAATAATGATAGTGGCAATTGGTTTTATAGCACGTGCCCTAATGGTACAATACAGAATTTATAGAACTTTCAATGCTAAGATATGGCATGTAATATATCAACCAACTCCTTACGCGTTATTAGATCTTTTGTTATCCATAGCTTATTTGAATCAAGAGCATAGTGCTCTTAGGCTTAATGGTATCCAAAACTCATTACTAATTAATTTAATAGTAGTTAATCGCTTGCTTCAGTAGTAGATGATAACGTAGAAAGACTTTAGTAATTTAATATGAAAATCTAATAGATGCTTACACATAACGCTTCAGCAATTGAGGCTCACTTCGTTTAACATTATGTGAGAATTCTTACAAATTAAAGAACTTTTATTTTTTTAAATGTATGAGGAATAACTTCACTCTCCATTTACCTTTCATTCTTCAAGTTTATTCTTTTAAATTCTATCTATACATTAGCCTATTTAAATAGTAACTTACAATTTATTTTTCATATTTATTTATTTACTCTGAAGTGTTTTAAAATGTTGGTTAATTCTATATATCCATGTACGATGCTATAACTAGAAAATGTGCTCCCTTTATCTGCTTTGGCGGTAAAATCATTCTTGTTTTAATAATAATTTTTGCTTGATTACATGATTGTATATTTTGTATAATTTTGCCTTTCTGTTTGTTTTGTTATTTCCGTATAATTTATGTAACGGACTCTGGGGTATTTCTCCTAGGTCCGCGCTTTTGATTGTAAAAGGAATTTCTCTCTTCCCATTGGCCGCCACTGGCGATAGTCTGGCCTGAATGGAGAGACGATCCCGTCCTTCCCTATAAAAGATTTGTTATTTACCAAATACTTAGTTGGCATTGAATAATGAACTCAAAGAGTTCGAAATACGTATATGCAGAATACAATATTCTTTTGTGGACAAGAGGTTTCTTCATCGGTCATTATGTCATTCTCCACAGTGGTTTCCCGTTTCGCAAATTTATAATTATTATTGTGATCTGAAGAAGAAAGATGCTGGCAAAAAAATATCGAAAACAAAAATATATATTTGCTTAGAAACAGAAGCTAAAGTGTACGCGGTGATTGATTATGTTAAACATGGTAGAAGTGAACATGACAAGTTAAAAAGATTCATGAATACGTAAAGGAGCAATTTCTGGTTAGTCATTCGAAATGTGTTATTGTTAAAAAAAAACCCACTGATACAAAAAATGGATCCAAGATGCCGTCATTCTTTACAAGCCATCTAGACAATGTGCTAGTGCATCGTTTTTTGTTAGAATGAAGAAGACGCTACATATCACTATGCGTAAAATCACCAGATTTGTGACAAAATCACAAATTATTGACAATTCACAGATAAATCAAAATGCTGTTTGTCACAAATGTAAATTCAAAAACAAAAGAAGAAAATATACCAGATGATATGGTTTTTAACACTGATCAAAGTGGATTCAATTATGAACTGGTATCACCTGCAACTTATGAAATTACTGGCACAAAAACTGTCCAAGGATTGACTCCAAACATGCATTGACTCGTTCCTATTCTATTCAGGTTCATCTAACAAAATCTGGTTATTTAGGACGTAAGTTTTACATTGGTTTCCAAGAAACAAGCGGAAATAAGTTTGGGCCAGAAGTTGCAAAAGATGTGAATAGAGTAGTTAAAAACTATGGTAATGTGGTGGTGGAATGTTCAAAGTCTGGAAAGTTAACCAAAAATCACGTAGTATCGTGGTTCCTAAAATGTTTTGATCCAGATTTTGAATCTAATTCTGTGTGAATTGTGGACAGTTGGGGAGGACATTCGGATGCACAAAAACTAGCCACTGATGATAACGATTTGGATGTTTTGGTAATGCCTAAATCAACAATATCATAAATGTAACCCTGCTTCACGTATTCTTCTTTAGGCAATACAAAATTTTGGTTAGAAGAATAAATGAAATTGTGCAAATTTTGTATTTAAATTCATCACACACAACAAAACCACATGATCGTCTATTCATAATCAAAATGCATTCACTGGTGTACAATCAGCTTCAAGCTGCAGGATATCGCCCAATGCTTTTATACGCTTGGAGAGCTTGCGTTTATGATGATAAGTGCGATGACGTGTCTGCAGCATTCAAATCGGTTTATCAAATTATCTTTTGCAAATTATCATCCGAAAAATGCAATCTTTGTTTTGGAATCGCATTCATCTGCTGTGCTTTTTGTTATGAAGTGTTTTGTTTTGAACATTTTATGAGTTATTATCATTATCACATAGTTATTCAAAATTAATTTTTGATTTTGTACATTTTTTCATATTTAATTACAATTACATAACATTGTTTGATTTTTTTTTCTATTTAAATATTTTGTTTTTTAAATCTTATGTTTATAAATCTATGTCAAAAATATCATTTTATTTATATATTTTTGCAATTTAAATTAAAAATAATTTTAAATTTAAATTTAAATTTAATAAATTTAATACAATATAAAAAAAATGTCAGAACAAGGACGGATTCGAACAGCCAAAAAAGTGGGAGCATTTCAGCAAGCACGTTAACTACTTCGCTACTGCGCCGCTAGCTGACAGAATCTGTTTTTTTTCTCTGTGTGTTTACAGTAAATATCAAACTCGATTTTCTAGGCCTGTGGGAATTTCCTCACTCTAGAATTTTCACAGAGGCCTTTGTAGATGGTCCTCTACCTACATACCATGTTTCATCAAAATCGGACTCTAGGTTGATTGGCAGTCTCCTTGTTAGTGGCTACCTACTAGGGAGTATGCCCTCTTTTTTTTATTATTATACAAAAATAACAATTACCTGCTCATCGTATGCCCTACCTCTAGCGTGAACTTATAATTACTGATACTCAATACTAAGACTCAACCTTTCCTGTTTAGGTTTGTATCATATACTAATAGTATTCGGACTTCCCTTTAGAATCCACTCTGAGCCCTTATTATCATTCTTTTAATCCCAATAACTCAGCAGTGAACAATTAGACAAATTATTAATAAAACCCTAATTATTTATTAATGGATAACAGTCATATGCATAAGTCAAAGAACACAACATTTTTACTGTTTAAGTATGGGAGATGTGCAAAATAAATTCAGAGTATGTTACAAGTACGAAGGGAATTGAATATGTTAATAATATAACTAGCAACAAATTAAAAAAAAAAAATTTGTAAATTGATAGCACTTACACTCTGATAAACAAACTAAGGGGGATTGATATTACTACGATGGAATAGGCAATACTGGCGTTACAATTCTTTGGCTACACATTCTAATCATTACAGTCTTATTCTAATGAAAGTCACTTATTATGCGCTAGCTGTCAGTTCCATAGATAACGCGCGGGTCTGCTTAAATAATATTCACTGTACAGTAGAACCTCCGTATAGCGAAACGCAACAGAGCAACACAATCATTTCGTTGCATGGAGATAGTGTTAAAATTTGCCTAATTTTGATGTATAAATTACATATGTATTTTAAATTTTGTATTTGTATATAAAAATTTAGTATTTTATATTTTCTTTTAATTTGAATGCTTCTTAACATTAAGAACAAAACTTTTTCGATACTTGACATCGCTGCCTATCTAAAGTCATCTAGATCGCCATTGCTGAAAATTTTGTTTGGATCGCGATTATTGTTTCTGAAATAATTAAAATTTGAAAGCATAATTGGCAGAAAATAATTTTGTAATATGTATTTTAACTGAAAAGTACCGATAGAACATATTAAAGCTTTCGAGTTTTTTCGTCAGCCTCGGTAAAATTAGCATTTCATAAAAATGTTTATGGTAAACTTTCAATAAAATAAATTTGAACAAATATTAAAGATTTTAATATAAAAATTTTTCAAGTTTCGACAGCTTTTATAGTAGTTCTCATGACGACTCTCATAGAAAATAAATTTTTAACATGCTTGCACATTTAAACTATTGCTTGGTAGTTTGGTGCGATAACGTTGTTCTCGAGAACTCTTCATAATTTTGCCGATAAAATAAGCCTAATGCCACAGTGGCAGCCGACTGGGCAGAGCTTGTGACGTAAAAATTTGTTTTTATCTTCGCTTGTTGGCCGTTCGCGATGATTTCGTTAGTTGGCTGTCGGGTCACGCTAAATGCGGGAATCAAATTTCGTAATAAAGAGCTAAAAATACTTTAAAATTTATTGTTTGGACCGAAAAAATCCTTACGTTATAGGGATAATTACGCTATAAAGATTTCGCTATATGGAGATTGAAAAAGCATTAAATCAATAGGAGTTTTACCGGGACCAGAGAAAAATTTCGATATTGAGAGAATTTCGCTATATCGACGTTCGCTGTTCGGAGGTTTTACTGTATTTATCTCTACTGTCTCAGATTCTTCACGTCGAACAAAAACACATGGATGTCCTGTTTTGCCTAATCGATCTGCTTTCAGTTGCTTCCACAATGCTCAGACTCGGATCACATCCTGTCTAATTCGGATGCTTGGTCTGCTTAGGGTTCGTCTCCGGCTCTGTGTCCCATGCACTCAGACGATTGGTAGACTCCACTGACTCGTGCTCTCTAGCCCCCACACGCCTCGCTCCCGACTCAGCACAGCTGTCGGAGTTTATGTCGTGGGCCACTAGACAGGATTGTATCTCTGCGCTGGCTGAAGCCCATGTGCCCCAATGGATGCCGGACACCACCCTGGAGTGAGATCTGACTGATGAAGATATAATTTATCGGGTCAGCTCTCCACGTCTGACTGTGTCGACCGCTCACTCCTCTGCTTGGACACTGTGCTCCGCGTTAGGCATTAACTCCCATCACACGAGCCAACTCACCTACCTCCCGTGTATGTACGCTTTCCGAGTGCTTGGCTCTCATGCCTCCTGCATCACCGCTGGCTACGGCCGATCAGCTTGGCTCTCCTTGACGTTGGTGTCTCTGCCTCAAAGTTTTGGTCCTCGTTCTCTGCAACGATTGTGTTGATTGGGAATGCTTTTCTTGCCAATTTTTTCTTACATCTGCACTCAACGAACTTCTGCCTTTGTGTCTCAAAAATTTTTTTTTTTCTTTCTCTATTGTTCGATCCGGTATCACGTTCCATTTGATTGGCTGCCCCTACCAATTCCGCGAAAATTCGCTCGGGTGAAGCTCACTGCCATTGCGTCTCTCACTACTCTTTTCTCATTCATTGTTCTCACTCTTTTCACGCCAAAACTAACACACACAATGGAAATTGCCAGTCAATTTCCTTGTTCATCCAGTGTCACCATATTCGAAATTAAAATATTTTAATTTAATTGATTATTGAATTACTGGGATAAAATAATGAATGTAAAAAAAAAAAAAAGTCAACAGGATATTTTCCGATCTTCTCTGATCACAACGGAAGGGGGGACGGGTTATATCTTTCTATATTTGTTTTTACTCCAGTCATTGAATTAATCTAAAGTTGTTTACTTATTAACACAGATATGTTCTTTTATAAAGAAATAAAAAGTAACCAAATTACCTGTGGATATGAAATCAGCAAAAACAAAACGCCACTGCTTTTCCACAACAAGGTTTATTTACCATGAATACGTATTTCGAGTGCTATACACTCATTATTCAGCATGACTGAGGCATACGACAATCGACAATCAACAATCAAACAGCGCAGGGAAGAAAAACAAAACAAGCGATCCGGAAGCTATGCTTCCACTGCCATACTCATCCAGTATTATAGCCAAAAGAAACATGCTGAATTAGGAAAAAAGCCAGATGAACCTGGTTAAGTCATCCAGAGGATATGGAGGATTCCTTTCCTAACAGGACGATAAAGTTTATTGTTGATTGGCGATAGGACGTGGAAGAGCTAGGTGATCCAGTAGGGTAGAAAGATGGCCTTTTGGATGTCGTTGAAGTTGAAGTCCAGGATGAGAAGGCCTGCGATGCCTGAGGGTACTTCTAAAAGTAAGCCGGTGATCCAGAATATTTGCAACCGGTGGATTAGGATTGTCCTTCATCTTCAGAAGCAGTTTCTTCAGCGACTCTTTGACGTGGTTTCCAATAGTAGGTATACAGAAATCTTCACCAATGGAAGTGTTAGTTGCTATTCTCCTGTCGAGTTGGGAAATGATCCTCAGGATGACGTTTTGGAATGTTTGTAGGTCCTTCCATCTGGATTTGCAGATTGTAGCCCAGGCAGGCATACCGTACAAAAGAATGGTTCGGATTACCATTTTATATAGCAAAAGTTTGCTGTCCACTCCAAGCGCACTGTTACGCCCAGAAAGGCAACCAGACTAAACTTTGCCTTTTTGGCCTTGTTGATAGCATAAGAGAGATGGTCGCCCCAATTTAGCTTGGCATCTATCACAACTCCGAGGTATTTATATTTTTTTTACCCACTCGAACTCCTTGCCAGATAGGAAGATTGGCTTCGGGGGTTTTCTAAGTTTTTTGGTAACGAACATGGCTTTGCATTTATCAACGTTTAGGTTTAACTTCCACTCAGCAAACCATTTCTCACACAGATGCACGGCATTTTGTAACCAAGATATGACATAAGCAGGATTTTGGGCACTAGTCATGATGGACACATTGTCAGCAAACGTATAATTTGCACTTTGTAAAAGTTGGGAAGTCGTGAATGAAGAAGTTGAACAACGCAGAGCCCAGGACAGAGCCTTGGGGTACACCAGCCTTGATGTCACAAGGTTAGACATGGAGCCGCCAACCTTGACACGAAAAGTCCTGTTCGACAGAAAGGAACTAATCAAAACAATCAACTCATCAGGAAAGCCACAAGTAATCATCTTGTATCTCAGGGCGTTATGCCAAACCTGATCAAAAGCTTTCCGGACATTTAAAAAGATAAGACCACTGTATTTGGCGCAATTAAGGGGAGTGTTTAGAGCAGCAGCAAGCTTCCAAAGCTATAGTTGGCAAGAGTGACCCAGGCGAAACCCGAATTGCTCCTCACGAACAAGATTATTGGCCACGCAGAAAGCGTTAAACCTTCTTAGAATGACACGTTCAAGGACTTTTGACATCGTAGATAGTAAACTTATGGGCCTGTAGCTGACAGCGAGGGCAGGGTTTAGACCAGGCTTTGGTATCTTAACGATGACGGACTCCTTCCACTTGTCAGGGAAGTATCCATGTCTCCAGCAGTCATTTGTGACCCTGGTAATAATCGAGATGGCACTAGGAGGCAAGTTCTTAAGGGGACTGTTTGTGATAGAATCCATGCCTGCTGCTTTTCTGCTTTTAAGATGCTTTATGACCTCGGAGATTTCATTTGTGCTAATAATTCCCTCATGAGTAGGAACACTCTGGGATGGTTCATATGAGATACACACATCGTTGACAAGTTGAGTATTTGAGCGACTATCGGGGTTTTCTTCACAAGTTGTGGTAAATTGCTTTTCCAGGGAGTCTGCGATCAGTTGAGCTTTATCATGATCACTGGTGACAACATCTTCACCTGTAGTAAGCAGTGGCGGCAAGTTGATGGGTCTGTTTCCTTTTAAGGCCCTTGCAGTACCCCAGAGCGAGTTGTCCTGGACTGACAAGGATTTAAGTTTATCACTCCACCTTTGACTTCGTAGAGCTTTAACCTCTTCCTGGACCTTGCGAGAAAGCCTGTTGTACTTTGTTTTGTAAAAGGGTATTTGCTTACGCTGCCATAATCTTCTATAGGAATTTCTTTCAAGAATAAGCCGTCTGATGTAGGGAGGAAGGTCTCTAGATGTTTAGGACACTTTCGATCAGCAGTGGAGGCACTGGAAAAACTAGGCTCATGGATAACACTAGTGATAGAACTAATATTTGTATTGATGTCATCGTTGGCTATAACCTCTTTGTATGTGATGCTTTTTTTGGCGAAGAATATCTCTGAAGAGTTTCCAGTCCTGCTTGGAGTGAAGCCCAATCTTCATATCGATGTTTATGCCCTCAAAGATAAACATCACTCGTCGATGGTCGGAGGATAAATCATCTACTGTAAATATATTATAGGGCTTGAAGAACCCTTTAAGAATAACGATGTCCCCCACATCACTAACAAGTAAGTGGTCGCAGTAGTAGGTGTCTTCAAGGGGACCAGCAACAAAGGTGTCAATTTCGTTCAATGTACGAGGGTTGTACCAAAAGTAAGGTTCCCAATGAGCTACAGCCTCCAGGGAAGGTGCTAGGCTAAATCCGACAACAGTGCCGTGCGCAGTGGTTCCCGCACTCTCGAGCCCACTCTCGAGCGATTCGCTACGGCGCTCAGTGTTCGCTTGGCAGCCGTCAGAGGTGGAAGTGTTGATCGCCGCTCCCGCCAAGTGCGAGGTTCGAGCAGTAATCCGGTTTCTCCACGCAAGGAAGTTACCGCCCGTGGAGATTCATCGGCAACTGACTGAGGTTTATGGTGAAAAGTGCATGTCCGTTCAGCACGTCCGAAAATGGTGCAGGGCTTTTGCTGAGGGTCGCACGGAAGTTCACGATGAAGAACAGAGTGGAAGACCGCCGGTTTCGGATTCGATTGCCCAGAAAATCAACAGTGAGCTGCTGAAAGATCGGAGGGTCACTGTCCGTGAACTTGTTGAACGCATTCCTGAAGGTTCTCACGGCACACGCTTCCTCAACGGATTGGCGGGAGACTTCCGCGACTTAGGAATACAAAAGCTGGAGCACCGTCTTCAAAAGTGTGTCGAAAAAAATGGAGACTATGTTGAAAAATAGACAACAGTGTAAGCTTTTCAACGATGTATAAATTAATAACAATAAACAATGTTTTCTACTTGTAAAAAAATATGGGAACCTTACTTTTGGTACAACCCTCGTATATCCATATAAAATATTGCCATTTTGTTTGGGGCATTTAGAGTTCCATGCATGATGCTTAGCATTCAAGTTGCCCGCTATTACAACTAGAATGGTTCCGGACAGCAGCTCATCGAGTTCGCATGGACTAAGCTTGTGCTTAGGCGAGTTATATAATTAGATGAACTTAATTTCGCCTGCGTTAGCATCACTTATAATAACGGAAACAATACTATATAACCGGGAATGATAGTCTCACGATGATCAATGCCGTCCTTGACAATGATTGCTGCTCCACCAAACTCGTGACTAGCATAATTACCCAGAGACAGATCCTTGCGATCGACATGGTAGCCGGGCAGTTTGAACGTTTGATATGATTTCAGGTGTGTCTCGCACACGAAGGCGATGTCGACTTTCCAGTTTATAAGGAAATAGTATAACTCAATGCGTTTGCGAGCAGTCCCCCTTGCATTCCATATATTGCAGCGAGGTTTGCCTTGATTAATGGTCCTATATGGATGTCCATCTACGATTATTAATTAGATTTTGAGATGCAACCTGTGGTGCTACTTTTCCACTTTCCTTGTAGAGGTTTAGCCAATTTCCCAAAGTCCTATAAATACTGCGCAGTTGGTATGGATCAACCATACCTGTGTCATCAGCGCTGGATGCGACCGAAGCATAAGTTGTCCTTTCTGGCACTTTGCTGCTTTTGAGCCTTTTTACATGGGGATATTTAAGACACTTTATGTAACTAGATGTATGCTGTCCATCACAGCGGATACATTTAGGGGGGTCTTTACCCTTAACATTGGTGCAGTCCCTCGATCGGTGGTTCCCAGCGCACTTATTACATCGAGGCGTTTCAGTACAACCTTGAGACACGTGACCAAAACGTAGGCAGTTATAACACTGCAAGGGTCTTTTGTTACCTCTAAATAGTTCTACAGTAACAGCTAGAGGGCCGACACGTTTTAAACCTAAGAGGGACTTATTATGTTCAGTATTCTGAAGGATAACCAAAATCATTGGCATTTCCACTGAACCATTTGCTTTTTTAAGCCTTATTGCTTTTTCCGGAAAATAGTTAGCCTTCCTGAGGTCGTTGGCAAAGTCTTCGAGATCATACGTTGTGTCGACATTTCGGACAACGTATTTCAGCATTTTTTCGGATTTATTTGGTGATGCTGGATTTTCAGAACATCATTGCTTTTGACTCCAGACACTAGAATCTTATGGGTCTCTTCGTCCTGGCACTTTATTTTAATGGTATCCTTTCTACCCGTGTGTGCGACTATTTTATCTAGGGGCACATGCTTGGTGATCTCTTCCAGAATCTCCTTGAATGGTTTCCCATGGTGGCGAATGATGATCGGAGGAACATATACGTTTCCTTCTCTATGATTAGTGTAGACAGATTTCTTGTTTTTATCACGGAAGGCTACAGCAGCTACGTCGCTGACGGACGCTTCACTGGAGATATTGTCCACACGCATGCCTTTTTTAGACTTTTTATTTACAACAGGTATGCAGTCACTGAATTCGCTAGTTTGATCATCATTTAGTTTCCTCTTGTTTTTAATTCTATTCATTGAGATGGACTCTGCACGGTTAAGTAGGGGATCGTCACTGTCTTGCATGGGTTCAGCATCACCTACTAACATTGGCGTGTTAGTATAGGATACATTTAGAGACCTCATTATTTCCCTTATAGTATTTTCAAGACTAGCAAGGCCATTTGCAGCTTCACTACGAGCATTCAAAATCTCTAATTTTCACCCATTAATCTTAGTGTCCAGACTAGTAACATTCTTGGCCAGCGTTTCTACCTTGGATTCTAGGTCTAAATATTTCTTGTTTAAGACTGTATGTAAAGCTTCAAGCTGTTCATTAATAACGATATCAAAAGCCAGGAATCTAAGATCCTTACACGCATCTTTGTAGGCTTGCTTACATGGTAACACTTTACTGTCACCATATTTAATTGCAACAGTAGCAGATTTCGATGCAGCGCCTGCTGCCAAGAAGCAGGTGTGGTGCGGAGTTTGCCGTCCTTAGAAGGACGCATCGATGTATGTATACTAACTGGATGCCTCACTCCTGTTGCGCAGGAGCCCAGAAGTGAAGCCGTAAATAATCGACCACTTATCCTGGTCAAGAGGGCAGCCGGCACGTTGGAGATGTAAACTGGTGCTTGTTCTGACGTTATTTTCGTCCATTTTATCATTAAATTTTATAGTTTTAAAAAGTAAAATGGTGCACTCAGTAAAACATGGACAAAGTTTTCCTGAACTGGGTTCTATGTAGGGATGAATTTCGTGAATTGTTAATGACTTTCTTTCTGAGATTTGCATGAGATTCAAGTTGTTCCTATTATTGCAAAATTATTTTTTAAAACAAGATTATTTACCTATGGGAAAAAATATTCCACACAGGCAAATGGAAATAGAACAAGCATTCGCCAAAAATTTACAAAATTAATCCTTTTTAATCATGCATAATAAAATGAGATGGAAAAACTTGATGTGGTGTTCTTTTACAGTTTTTGCATATTGGTTTACACGAATAAGTAGATGACTACCACGTTTATACGCATATTAATGAGGTGGGCGTGGCCTAGGCGCGTCGTTTTTCCACCAATCAGCGTGCAGTATTCGCATCACGTGACCACCCCTACCCCTCTCCCCCTTCCTGACGTCACAGGCGTTCAACCAATCAGCGTGCAGAAGGCGACTCACGTGACCACTCACCCCCTCCACCCCTCGACGTCGTGTCACGTGACCACCCATCCCCCTTCCTGACGTCACAGGCGTTC
>JAHWFO010038592.1:8554-34086 GCA_023313115.1 Rhysida immarginata | reverse complement strand
TGTCTTGATTGGCTTTCGTTCGTTATAAATACTCAGCATGTTCTATTCCAAGTCAGTTCTCTCAAGTTCTCTCGAGGGGCTCCTTGGCTGCTGAATGATGAAAGCAAAGCTTTTGAAAAGCGCTTACAGACTCAGGTTGTATTTTTTCATTTTATTTTCGGTCTTTTTCTTTTTATGTTTGTTCAATTCCTGTTTCGTTGTGGAAAAAGAGTTTTATTTTATTCTTAAGTTAATCATCTGCATTATCCACATAAGATTTTTAGACAATAATCGGAGTGGTTGATATCCTCTTTTTCCATCGCCTCAAGAGAGCGACAATTGCTTGCAGTGACTCGACCAATCAGATCAGACCAGATTCAGGGTAACGGTTGAAAATCGCTAAACGGAAAACGACCTTGTTCGCGTGCTAATCACGATGCTTCTGCAGGCGACGATTGCAAGAGGCTCAAAAGTCGCCGCACATTACGAGAAGCCAAAGAGTCGCTAAATGGAAACCAGGCTTAATGCTATGTTCGCATTACGCCTTGATCACAGTTAAATAACCACGGTTACTAAACCATGGTTAGCTAATCAAGCAGTTTCCGTTCGCACTGCATTCAAGGGAGATGGCGGTTATCAAGCGAAATGGTGTCGTCTATGATTCTTTTTAACCAATTGCATCAATTGCACCAATTGGTTTTCTCATCAGACCATTTGTTGGAGTCCATGCCCGATATTGATTTGCATAGCAGCTATGGGGATTCAAACTGGTATAGAAAGGTGTATTTAATGAAGTGGCCACATACATACGAGGGAAAATCAAAAAGTAACGCTCATGTTTACAAATTGTTAATTTTCAGGGGAGTAAATCGAGACAGAAAACACTTGCCCTCAGGTGTGAAGAAGCTTTCGAGAAGATTTTGGAGAAACTCGAAGCAGAGAAGATGAAATCTTAAGAATCAGACACACAAACTACGTGCTCTGTAAATTTATTTATTCTATTTTGCTAAATAAAAAATAATTGCTTTCATAGGAAATGTACATACCTGTATCCTCTATGACATTAATACTTACTTACTTACTTTTCAAACCCGCTTATCCGTTAGGGTCGCGGGGGCAGCAGCCCTATGGAGGATCTCCAGCGATCGCGATCTTCCGCCATCAGGCGCATGTCCTCCCTGGTAATTTCCAAGCGACTTGAACCCAGATTCTCCATGTAGTCTAGCCACCTGGTTCTAGGCCGACCCTTTGGTCTCTTACCCACTGGCTTGGAAAATAACAACTGCCTAGGAAGACTAGTTTGCGGCATCCGTATCACGTGGCCATACCAGTGCAACTGAGATCTCTCAATGCGGAGAAGTAGCAGCTCAACACCTAGAGATTTCCTTATTGTGCTGCTGTACACTCTATCTAGTAGGGTAACACCTGCCACACTTCTCAGAAATCTCATTTCGGCCGCTTGTACCCGCGATCGTACTCTTTCAGTCATTACCCAACCCTCATGAATGGTGAGAATGGGGACAAAGATAGATTTGAAGACGGAGAGCTCGGCTTTGTTACCCAGCTCGCGTATCGTTACCACGGATCGCCACAGTTCACGTCTGACACAGCTTGCTGCACCGATCCGAGCATCCAATTCTTTCTCCTGCCGTCCATCATATTGCAAACAATTTATTTAAATAACAGAGGGTGATTCAAAAGTTCTGGCAGTCTGAGCCAAAGGTTCCTGGTTCGAATCCAGACTGTGGAATTTTCTTGCCTATTTTTCATCAATAATTTGAATAGCTGAGGTACGGTGTAGGATAAAACTCGGGATCTATCTAGGTTTAATTTGGTAGTGTTTAAGGGTGCCTTCACAAAATTGATTGGAAACTGTATCTTCACAAGAGTTTAACAGTGGTTATCAATGTATTACCTTCAGAAATGGGCGTTTATCAGCCTAAATAATGTCAATTCAAATAAATATAAGTAGTTTCTTGTAATTAAACTTGGTATTTGACATTTTTATTAAAAAATTCCACAAAAATCTGGATATTTTCACAAAAATGGGTATAGATTTTGAAATTGTAGATACACCCATGTTAATCTATTTAATTTACAACTTTCATGATCCCCTTGTAAAAAAAACAAAACCACTTTTGACTTTATGATCCCTCTGGAAAAAAAAAATACAACTAATAATGAAGATTTACACTCACTTATTGAATTACAGTGCCCTCATCAGGCTAAAGTTTAAATTTTAAATATAAAAAAATATTTATAGTACAAGGTGATTACAAAAGAACTTCACACTTTTAAAAATTTATTACATCAAAGCTATTCAGAATATAGACACACTACATACGGATTCTTAAAGAAAAACTCTTGAAGTTTATTGCGACACAGTTAAAGATGTTCAATATGCCCCCCTGTAGTCGAATTCGTCCCAAACCCACATTAACATGTCTCCATCAATCCCACGCAACGCTACCGTAAATCAAAGCAGCGGTGGATTGGTCGAGCAAAAAAAATAACCTGGAACTTGCAAAGTGGCCACCGTGGAGCCCCGACCTCATACCTTGTGATTTATCTTTATGGGGGTGTGTAAAGGACAAGGTCTATACCCTACCCCTTCCCCGTGACCTAGACGAGCTGAAAGAACGCATTACGGTAGCGATACGTGGGATTGATGGAGACACGTTAATGCGGGTTTGGGACGAATTCGACTGCAGGGGGGCATATTGAACATCTTTAACTGTGTCACAATAAATTTCAAGAGTTTTTCTTTAAGAATCCGTATATGGTGTGTCCAGTGGTGTGCTGGAGCCGGCTCGCACGAGCCGGGTGTTGAACTTCGTAATATTTTCCGAGCCGTTTGTTGAATTTCAACAAAGACAAGAAAAATTAGAAATAATAATATTTTTTATACATTAATTTATGTATACAGGGTGTATCTGCACGGTCTGTACAAACTTGGAGGGGAGGTAGTATGGGTATTCTAAGCAAAAAAGTTCATATGAACGTGGGTCCGAATTTGAACGATAGTTGAGATATGAACAGAAATAAAAATGCCGCCACCAAAATCAACAAGTTAATAACTCAAGTTCTGTAACATCTGGAATGATGAATTTTGGTAAAACAACAGGGTACATAAAACTGCGTGGACCGTTAAAATTTGATCGAATTCCAATGAATATTTCCGAGTTACGCATTCAAAATCGTAATACGTGCTGGTTAGTACTCGCATGTGAGCACGGGTTACGATGCTGAACGCATAACTCTGAAACTACTTGTTGGAATTTGATCAATTTTTTACAGTACCGTAAATTGGGGTTACTTGAACCCAAATAACAAGCATTTTTAAACAATTCTTCCTATTGATAGACTTAATAACACTAATTTTGCTGTTAATTTATATTAAATTTGTGACATTTTCTTTTAACTTATATGACTCGATATTTTAATTTTTGTTTGATTTGGGTCCAAGTTTACCACCAGGGTTCAAGTAACCCCAATTTATGGTATACAAAGTTTTATGTACCCTGTTGTTTAACCAAAATTCATCATTCTAGATGTTACAGAACTTGAGTTATTAACTTGTTGATCTTGGTAGAGGCATTTTTATTTCTGTTCATATCTCAGAGTAGCGTTCAAATTCGGACCCATGTTCATATGAATTTTTTGGCTTAGAATCACTCATACTACTTCCCCTCCAAGTTTGTACAGACCGTTCAGATACACTCTGTATATTGTTAGGAGAAAAACCCCAGAGATTTTAGTCAAATATTCCATCGCATAATATAACACTGCAACTGAGAGACAACCAAGGGGTCCGTCATACAGAAAAAGCTCGTAAAATCTTACAAATCTGTAAAAAGTCTCAAAAATTATTGCAGATTTGAAGTCTCACTTCTGTTATCCGGTAACAACTTCCGGTTCTGGCCTGAAACAACTTCCGGTTCCAATCGAGCAGTTGTGGAGCCGGTTGTTAAACATTTGCCAGCACACTACTGGGTGTGTCTATATTCTGAATAGCTTTGATGTAATAAATTTTTACGTTGAACCATTGCTGGTCGGCTTAAAGAGGTTTCACTGCATTAAGAAAACTTCAAAACTAGTATTTATTAAAATGAAATAAAAAATTATACAGGCTTGTCGATTCTTTGATCATTTCTATTTTTAAGTGACCCGCAATAGAATTTGGCCGAAATCAATCTTGCGGAATTTAATCATTTATTTCGTCAAATTTATGAACATGTAAGGAGATAAGCTTAAAGTCTTGCTTCTGCTTTCCAAATACAGTAGAACTTCTCAAATCCGGAATCTGATTTATTATCTTTCAAAATGAAGATTTTGATTTGTCTATGATACCCGATGCAATTGGATCATTTGGTAGATGTGTCACCAAAGGTCAAAATCTAGAACTCAAAATGTATTATTATTTTATTCTATGAGTTTGAAAAAAGAGGAATCTTTGAGAAGGTTGATGATATATTTAGAGCAGGTTCCTGAATTTCCTCATTGATTATTGATAGTTCCAAGTGAGTCATGGAATGACCATAAAAAAAATGTTGTTTTTGTGTGAAATCTAGAAAAGTGCAGTTTGGTTGTTAATACGCATTTTCATGAGTAATGATGCTTAATAAGCATTTTTGCTTAACAGATACCACATGACAATAAATAGACGATAAAGGAACTAAGTTCCGGCATTTGAAGAGGGGTGAGGCACTGTGGAGTATAAAAGTCCGACTTTTAACATGACATGACAGTCAATATCTTTTTTAGTAATTTTTTTTTAAATTTCCTGCGTACGTCTCTCTCTCTCCCATTTTTGTTATCTAAAGCAAACTGAGAGAAGGGATCGTGTCGACCTAAGCCGGAACCGCACTCGACCTGAACGCGTAACGAGCAAAGTTCATTGATAAAAACGAAAGCATGGACGAGAATCACGCACATCATTTTCCATAGCTACGATTGGCGGATCATCATCACGTGACTTTACGTAACTCGTTATACTTGTTGATTGGTGAATAAAACGGCTCGTCATGCTTCCTTTACATGAATAATTACTTACCCACGTGCCTTTCGGCAATATAAGAGTGAATTTGGCGAGTGAAGTTAGTTTCGTTTCTGTTTTCTCCTAACCTTTTGCTTTCGATAGACGCTGGGAAGTGAGTACGATTTGCAGGTAATTGATAGAGCCGCTTCGTTTGGAGATTTTGATATTGCTTCGTCCCGTCGGATAGAGACGTTTTCAACTTTCTAACTTTTGTTTTGTTGTTGTAGTAGTAGTCCCTTTATGTATAGAAAGTATCGAGAAATGGCAGACACCGAAGAACACCAAAATATTATTAACCGTGTATCTCAATTGCCCGTCGTTATGTCGGCTTATGACATCGTTTCTCAGTATTACACTAAAGCCAAGGAGTACAACTCGTTAACGAAGGCGACGCTCGAAACGGCCGAGAAGTCCATCAAATTTGCTGCCGATCAAGCGAAGCCCGTCGTCGAGAAATTGGAGAAGCCAAGTAAGAGCAATTAATGACGGGTCACAGACCCCTTTTTACTTTCTTTCCGTTTCCTTGTTCGACTATTTATTATATTTTTCCCCTTGCCTTGTAGTTGCTTTCGCCGACAGTGCCGCTTGCAAAACTTTGGATTTGATCCAGGAGAAATGTCCCGCTGTAAAGAAGACTCCTGAAGAAGTAAGAAATTTAGGATAATTTTTAAATTTTGAGTTAGTTTTCTCGGGAAGAGAATGTTAGCGAGTATTTCTGCGTTTTGAAGTTAGGTCGGATATTTAAAATCTTAAATTATAGGGCTTCTCCCATTTGATATTAGGGTAGGTTCAGAAAAAGTATGTCGTAATTGTATATCCTATACAATGTATTATAAGGGAGTAAAGGGTGAAACTAATTTTAATCACTAGAACTCATTCACTTTTGATGTTGTATTTTAAAAAAAAAAAAAAAAAAAATTTGGTTTGAGCAATCTAAATTCTGATTATTCAACAACCTAAAGTTTGATTCATGCCAACAAACTGTATAAAATATGCTAAGTTGCATAACTACAAACTTAACTCCAGATTTGTTAATTAAAACTTTTTAAAGTATGGAAAATTTCATATCGCGTAAGCTCTTGTGGTTAGTTTTCCCTTTTTTTACATCTACTTCAGCATTATAATTAAAATTTTGTATATAATAAAGAAAATCCCTCTTAAAAACATTTTTTGGATTGAAGCTTTGATTTGGTTAAACTTTCCATGCCATTTTCTCAGTTTATTTTTTATAAACTTTGCTGAAGTTGTGTAACACCTAATAACACTAGTCATTGGGTTATTATGTAAACCTAATAATAGCGTTTTTGCTATTGGGGAAAATATAGGTGTTGTACTAGACTACTTTTGAGTGGGATTCCAAATCTGAATTCCAAATGTCTCTATCACGTCAGGATCTCTAGTTCAGACTTGCCAACTCTCCAGGTTTAGGCCGGTAATACCAGATTTTATTACATTTTCTGGGGTTCCAGATTTTAAATTAAAATTGCCGGACTCCATTATGAATAACTTAGTGTGAAGTAAAAAATAACTAGGAGAAATGTTTAAAATTCTTGATCTTACTTTCAACTGTTAATGTGACGCTTAGTTTTTTCTACGCTAATGATCGCTGGCACGGTAGACACTTCCTGAAGGAGTGCACTTGACGATCACCGGAAGTACCTGTTTCAAGTTTTCCAAATTGGCGTTTCTTTCGACAGCTCGTGCTGTCTGAAATTCAGTGCGTTAAATTTTTTTGCACCACGCAGCAAGTTGATTCGTAACAAGAACAAGAATTATTCTATTGTTCCACGGATTTAATTACATGAGGGCTGATAGGAAATATCATTCTACTTTTAAAAAATGTTTTACGATAGATTATCCGTGTATTATTGAATCAAGGACAACAGTTTGCCTTTTGCTCCATTTGCAGATGTGATTTTTCAGTTGCTCATAAAGGAAAAAAGATATTATTAAGCATATGCATACACAAAAATATTTGGACAGTAAGTGCATAGAAAATAAGTTTTTATTACCAACACATTGTAAACTTTGCTCAAGATTGTTTGTTTTTCAATATCATAACCCGTGCCGAGTGTTGGTTTGCTTCCTTCATCGTATTTCTTCTGAAAAAATAAAAGTGTAAATTTTGCTGTCACGTTCGTTCGTATACATTAATATAATGCTTCAAACTATTAAGCATGAAAAAGTATACTAGATGTTGGCAAGTTTGCTAGTTACAGAAACTAGCAATGTTTAAATTTTGACATTGAGACAGTTTTATGCTACATACGCACTAGCAGGACAATTCAAATTCACAACATGTTGGATATTTCTATACAGGGTGGCTCAAAATGATGTCCAGCATTACAAAATTTGGTATATGTGTATTTCAGTATACCAAAGCTCATACCAATTCAGGATTCGTTAATACTAACTGAAAATAAAGATAAAAATTAACGAAATGTTAACACACTAGCAGCATATACTTTCAGTATAATTTCTTATGCACATTCCGCATTATCAGTCACTAAAGAGGTGGTTTTCCGGATCGCTACACTCAAAGCTGACATCTTAAACCCGCTACTCCATAGATCTCTGGCTTAAGGTGTGAGCTTACAGTGTAGCGATCCGGAAAACCACCTCTTTAGTGACGGATAATGCGGAATGTGCATGAGGAATTATACTGAAAGCAGACACAGCATGTTTCGCTGTCGACAGAGCATCCTTCATTCATTCGGAGAAAGCCTCTGTACGACAGAGACCGCAGGATCACCATTAGTTTATATCTGCTAGTGTTAACATTTCGTTAATTTTTATCTTTATTTTCCGTTAGTATTAACGAATCCTGAATTAGTATGAGCTTTGGTATACTAAAATACACATGTACTATGCATTTATTTTGTAATTTAAACTAACCAGACCGGGTTTAAAATTCAGGAAAACTCGAGTACTTATTGATTCTACCATTTAAAAATGTTCTAGTGACTTTGAGTCGTCCAGAAAACGTAAAGACTATAGTCAATCTCATCCCAAACTCCTTTCAGCATGTCTGTTACGAGTCTGAGGGCATTACAAATTCAATAGTCTCCTCATTTTAAATAGATTGGGACAGATGGTATTTCCTTTAAGTTATGACATTGGAAGAAATCTGAAAGAAATTTTTAAGAAGACTATAATTTTTAACTTTTCAAGCATTTTAAATAAGATTTAGAATCTATAACTGTAGACATTAAAATTTCAGTCATTCTTAGGTATAAATTATCATTTATGGCCTTTTCATTGGTTAATTATATAAGTAGGCTGTATACAGGGTGAATACAAAAGTCTGAACCCCCCTTTTATTTTTTGAACCGCAGCAGATATGTCAATTTTGATGAATCCAATGAATAGGAAGTTGTGGGTGGCCTATCCCATGGTGCACTTTTCATCATCCCAAACATGCAAATTAGGACACATTCAAAATTTTTTTCAAAAGCCGTAGGGATAGAGAAAAAAACCCAATCGCAAACTTGTTCAGCATAAAAAAACAAAAAAAACAAAAAAAAAAAAAAAAAAACTCCATCCAAATCGGACCAACCAATCTCCCACAATCGGAAGATCAAGTTGACCATTTCCGGAACAGTGTAGCTTGCCATCCTGGAATTGTTCTGTCTTCTGTGTGCTGAAACATGCCTTTTTATTTGCTTTTCCGCATGAAAGTGAATGTGAGTATGTTAATTTATGTTAATTTTTTGATTTGCATGCTTTACATGGTGGAAATATCAACATTCAGTTTTCCTTGTGCAGTGTGACTATTTGTAAGCTACAAAGTTCACCACGTGATTGAGGGTGATTGGTTGGTCTGATTTGGATGATTTGTTTTGTTTTTTTATGCTGAACAAGTTTGCAATTGGGTCTTTTTTTCTCTATCCCTTATGGTTTTTGAGATAAATTTTGAATGTGTCTGAATTTGCATATTTGGGATGATGAAAAGTGCACCATGGGATAGGCCACCCACAACTTCCTATTCATTGGATTCATCAAAATTGACATATCTGCTGCGGTTCAAAAAATAAGAGGTTCAGACTTTTGTATTCACCCTGTAGATAATGAAGTATTGGAGCCTTATAGTACAAAGCAGGAAAGAAAACTGAATTCAACTTGTTTTCCCTTTTCATTCCTGGCTTTATCAAAGATGGTTATCAAAACTACGAATAAGGCAAAACCAGCTGGAAATCTGTTTTTTTTTTTTCTTTCCCCCCCTCCCTGTTGTGTTCTACAAGGCTTCGAAATTTATCAAGAACAGTACAGAGAATATCAATTTCTGTATTCATTGCTTATACAGAAATTGCTGCAACTTTTAGCTTGACATTATAGGGCTATTGCTAAGTTGGAATATTCTTAAAATCTGTTATTTTTTACTCCCATTTCAGATTGCTAAGGATACAAAGGAATTGTACAATAGCACTCTTCAGCCAACATTGAGTCGAGTGAACGTTATCAAAGACTATGGATACGAAAAGGTACCAAAAAGAAACTATTTGAATAAGACCTAGAGCAATGTTTAATATCTTTTCTGTTAAGTTCAGAATCTGCCTCTGATGGCAGCTAGCCAAAATAACTTGGACTTTGACTTTATTAAATATTGCTTTAGTTCTTTTAAATTAAATGCATTTTTTATTTGACAAGTTGGAATTGTTCTTACATATTGGTTTTCTTTTTAAGGTGACTGCTGCTAAGGATTATGGTGTAGAGAAAGCAAATGATCTGCTCAACACAAAATACGGCCAAATGGTTGGCAATTCGGTCAGCAAGACTTTACAAGTGGCTGATCAGTATGTGGATTACTACTTGCCTTCATCTAATTCCCCCGAAGACGATGAAGGTAATGGACCACAAACGTCTGCAGTACAGAAATCTAATTAAATCGATGTATCGTTTTGAGTTTTGTTGTTTGTTTGATGAACAGTTTTATTTATTGTAATAATGTAAATAGTTTTGATGTTGTTGTATATAACTGTTTTTGAATTTCAAGTTGTGTAACTTATTTTGAACAAAAAATAAAAATTTTTAAGTTACTAAATCGTAATTTTTATTTTTTATTAATAATAGCAACGAAAATTGAAACAAATGATCCTATGGGGGCCCGCTTAAATAAATTGAGTACCAAATTAAGGCATCGTGTCCACAAGATGACTCTAAACCAGATGGAAAACGTTCAGAAACGCACACAGGACACTTTATCGCATTTAAATCTTGTTCTCGATCTTGTAAGTTGAAAATGGTGACTTTTTTCGACATTAAACATTCAAATCTTCATATTTTTTTTTTTTTTAAATGGCTTACTTTGTTTATTTTAAGGTTCAAATGGCAAAAAATAACTTGAATTCGGGTAATTTGGCTTTAAGAGATCGTGTTGCCGCTGCACAGATAAAAGCGTATACTTTGTGGGAGGAGCTTAAAAAGGAGGAGAATGATGAAAATCAAGTATGTCGAGGAGCAGGATTTAATGAGTACAGAAGCCTCAAATGAGATTAATGCGTAAAAACTTAAATTTTTGTTTTATTAGTCTGTTGAGAACCGATCGTTAACCCTGGCACGGCAGCTTACTCGACAACTTCTTAACGTCTACAACAATTCTACTCAGATGATTCCTCCCATTCCAGCACCACTTCAACCAGCCTTTGACCAGTCACGGCAGTACGTTGCAGATCTTTACAATCAAGTTTCTCAAGTATGTCCTCCATTCTCATTCTGATAATACAAACTGAGATCAAAAAGTTTTGGGTTGTAGAGACCGAGATCAAATTGAAGGTTGTAGAGACTCCAGATGACTTGCGCAGTTAGCAAACTGATGACTTCTTTTCCAGGTGGTGACAAACTCTCCTGCCAGATGTAATGTAAAAGTTGAATATAAAGCGTTTGCTAATTGTGCGATTCATCTGGGGTGTCTACAACGTTAGAATGTTATCCACGTAAGACGTCGAGTAGTATTCAAAGGTTTCAGAATAACTTTATTGAATTAGGAGAATTTCAAATTTAAAATTAGTTTAAGATGGAAATTATAAATCAACGTTTTACGATATTTTTCGGAATTAAGGCTGCAGCAACTGATAAGCCGCAATAAAAATACTGGAAATTTTCAAACTCGGAGGTTTCAGCTTTCATCATGGCTGCACTACTTCTGTCACTCTCACCTTTCCTCCAATTTCGAATATGTATTTTGTTGAATCCTAACTGCCTTGCTGCTGCACGACTGTTCTTTGGCCTTTTCAATTGCTGTTACTTTAGAAGCTGTACGGCTTCCACGTCGCTTTGACATTTTGAAAGATAAAATGGCAAATTTGAAAAATACTTTTAATAGGATGTGAATTCATCAGTTATAAATCGAGGAATAATTTTTAGTTTGACTGCTGTAAGCTGATTGGGCATTCCTATCATAAATCAACCTATAAAACTCCACCCTCCCTAACACGTATGCACGTGGAACACGTGATCAATACTTAACCGATGAGAAAGCAAAAACTGAAATGAAAGGATTTGAAATGGGCCTAAAATATATTCCCCAACTTGGAAAATGTTACTTACACCGCAGCGACTGATAAGCCACACACGTCAAAATTTTCCGATTTTAATAGAGAAGCTGTGGCCTTACTACCGAAAAATATGGTAAATTAATTTTATCCCATTATCAAAAGGCCCAATTGGCTCGTATCCAGGTTGCAGAATTTTTCCTTCCATTTTTTTCAAATAATATCGTCCATTATCAACTTAAATACCGTAAATCCTCTACTATAATGCGACTCCTTGTATAATGCGACTCCACTTTTTCGGCCCAAAAAACCAGCAAAAATGCTATCCTCTAGAATAATGCGATCCCCATTTTTGACTCCTCGCGAGAAATAAAATGTTCAAAAATATACAGGAAAAAATATTTATTTTTAAATAATCTGGATCTTAAAAATGTACAAACGTAAAAATGCATTTAATTGAACTTTCTTGTCTTTGTTCAAACTTGTATAAAGTTTAAATTCACCAAAATTCAATTCATTTTTGGGACATTTGCCCCATTAAAACCATTGCAAGTTTATAGCCTTACATTGATATGGAAAGCTTTCCCACTCGCACATCGACTTTATATCAATTTTCTTAATAAAAAAAAAACAAGTAGGCTAATCTTTATTCAGTTTAATATTTTCACTGCATAAGCTTTCTTGTAGGCTTTGGTTCGAGGCAGTTTTGAAGTAGGCCTATTTGGAAGTAGCGATCTTTGGGAGGAGTTATTTTTGTATTAGATGTTGGCGACGAGAAATTCGAATAAAAAGTGAATTAATTTATTGTATAATGAACTGGACACTGTATATGCAGTATAATTAATGTATATTATACGGTAATTTCATAAGGACAAAACCTCCTCCGGCAGCAGTCGTCGTTGGAGGGCTGATATTTATCCTCTTGTATAATACGACCCAGCAAATTTAGGTGCTTTTTTAGGCCAAAAAAATTCGCATTATAGTAGAGGATTTACAGTATTTAAATTTCATTGATAAAAATGGGGAAAGAAAATTCTCGTTTGGATTATAATCGGGAACCAATGGCTAATAGTGGAGATCAACACCTCCTAAAGAGGAAACTTTACACATGGTTACATCATCTAAATAGGGCATTGTTGTTCGTATTTCTACCGATAATAAGCCCTGAATTTGCACTACTACGATGATGTAACAATGTACGACTGTTTCCGTGCAGAGGCTTTCTCTTTAGGAGGTGTTGTGCAGATGCCCTAATCAATTGAGCCACTGAGGACGTGGAAGCCTTACACTTCAGGCTGGTTAGAGCAGTGCAGGCTGGGACTATCTTTCCTAATGGCATAATATTCCTTAAAGAACAACTCCTTAAAGAACAACAAAAACTTTTTATTACTTGCAATGCCTCGGATGTTTCAATTATTGATGAAAATAGGAAAGAAAATTCCACAACTTGGATTTGAACTAGGCACCTTCAGGTCCCGGATCTTAAAACTCCAATGCCACACTGTTACGATTTTTTTTTTTATTGAAAAAACAAAATGCTTTTACATAATTACAAAACTCCAAAAAACTGAGAAATCTGAAGAAGTAGCGACGAGTTGCCATCAGTTATGATCATGTTTGTTAGTTTTGTATTTTAATTTTGAAATTTTTTTTTTTTACTGGATTGTATAGGCACTAGAAAGGAATAGGTGTGCCAAATTGTGAGTTGTGTGAACAGTGGGAAGTAAGTGAAAAATTGATTGCGAAGTTTTACCCAAAACTAACAAACATGAAATACAATATATAACGTAGAAAAATCTTCAAATAAGAGATTGATATGCAGCGTTAATATGAAATTAGAGAAAAAATTTGGTATCGGAACTTTTTGATCACATTTTGTACACCCACGTACGCCTGTTATACGTACTTTTCAAATTATGGCACTAATTCGTTTCACGTATCCAATATTTCGTCATATGACCAATGATATTAAATAAAGAGTAGAATAGAAATACACTGATCATCAGCGCCACCACTATGAACTCGACTATCAATTAGCTTCAAACATGGCGTCGTTATTTCCACTTTAATAAATTAATCTCGTTGCACACGACGCATGTTTGTAGTGAGTCAGTGTAAGTTCTTGTTTTGTTTGTTGAAATTAATTGCTGAATTGTAAGCATAGTTAGCACCTATGAATTAGACTCTATTTTCGTTATATACAAGGGTGGGCTGAAAAGTAATGCCTTCAAGGCCATAACACTTTTATTTTTTAACGAATTAAAATTTTTTTTTTTTCCAAATGAAGGCTTATTTTGTTCTCTTTCGAAAACACTTTATGTCGCTAGATGGTGTAGGTGTGCTGAAAATGAAACATAATGGCGCTCTACATGGAAGTCAGTTGAAACAGCGCGCAGTGATTGAGTTTTTGACAGCTGAAGGTTGCGATCCTGTCCAAATTCATTGCCGAATGACAGCTATATACGGCAATGCAACTTTTGACGTCAGTACAGTGAGAAGATGGGCAAGATTAGTGAAAGAACAAAACCCGGCAAGCTCTAGCCTAGCTTATCGACCCCGCAGTGGACGACCAATCACGGCAACAGACGAGCAACATCGAGATCGTGTCAATCAAATGATTCGTTCCAACCACCGAATTAAGCAATATGACATCGCTACACAGCTCCAAATTTCCAAGGAGAGAGTGCACGTTGTCATAATCGAGTTGCTGGGATATCGTAAGGTGTGTTCTCGTTGGGTACCGCATATGCTCACTCCTGAACTCGAAGAGAAGAGAAAGAACGTTTGCCAGGATTTGTTGGCCCGGTACGAGCGTGAGGGTGAGGCTTTTCTGCAGCTCATTTTCACGGGGGATGAATCATGGGCACATCATTTTGACCCAGAGAACAAACTACAATCGTTGGAAAAAAGTTCAGGGTTGTCGAGTCAGCAGGGAAAGTCATGTTGACCATCTTTTGGGACTTCCAGGGTGTTGTCCACCTTGACTTCTTGGAACCAGGAACCACGATCAACTCAAAACAGTACGTGCAAACGCTAGAGAAGCTTCGCGCCCGGTTGCTCCGAGTTCGGAAGGGTATGGATCGTATTCTGCAGCACGACAATGCACGTCCGCACACAAGTCGAGAAACACAAGAAGGGTTGCAGCAACTGAAGTTCATGGAGGTTCTACCGCATCCGCCATACAGCCCTCACCTCGCTCCCAGCGATTTTCACTCGTTCCCAAAGCTTAAAGAATCGCTTAAAGGACATCGATTCAGCTCTGATGACGAGCTGAAAGATGCGATTCGATCCTGGTGTCGAAAACAACCAAAGGACTTCTTCTCTGACGGGATGTCACGACTAGTGTCACATTGGCAAAAGTGTGTGGACAGAGGTGGGGACTATGTTGAAAAGTGAATAATGCATTGAAAAGAGAACAAAATAAGCCATCATTTGAAAAAAAAAAATTTAAATTCGTTAAAAAATATAAGTGTTATGGCCATGGAGGCATTACTTTTCAGCCCACCCTCGTATTATGTTTATGAAGAAATTGAAATAATAAACTAAAGACTATAAAAAAATATATACTACTGTGCTGTATTATTTCATAAAAAAAATTGAAACGGATTCAATTTCATTTGTATACGTTTGTATCAAAATTATTGATGGGTATTGTCAAAGCGCCACCACGGAAATTTATTTTTAAAAAAGTACAGTAGTGACCTCTGATGAGAGCTACATTATAAAACGTCTCACATTTTTTCATTGCGTCTATTCTACTGACCCTGAAAAGTACGTATTCGTTATACGGATATTCGAGTTACATACCAAGTTTTTGGAACCAATCAGTACGTATAACGAGGTATAGGAATATTTTGAACTTTTTTTTTCTTTCTCTCCTTGGAGGAACTTTCATTACATTACATTTCTTTTTAAGATCAAGAGTGTCGAAGATGCAACCACAGTGGTCATTAGTCAAGCTCGTGATAAAAGCAAATTGATTCAAGAAACAATGTCGTCACTGCTAGACCATGCAGTCAAACTCCAACCATTAGAGTGGCTGGTAAGTTGGATGAAACTGGGGTCCAGTCTCCTGATAGTGCAAATTTAATGAGCACTATTTTTCGTAATTTTTTTTTTTTTTTTTTTAACCAGCGAAGCCTTTCAGTTTAAAGTACAGTATAATCCGCTTACTACAAAAACACCAATACGAAATTATTACCTGCCCTACCTTCATAGGGAATTTTACACGTAAGGTTGTCCTATTAGTACTATGAACTAATTTCTAATAAATTTTTTTGAGGGAAAAATGAAAGTAAATTTCTGAATCCAAGGAAATATTTTTTCAAGTAAACGATATTGAGGCATTAATCTTGAGACACTGAATATTTCGGAAACGAAGCATTGTACGAAATAATGTCTAAAATCAAAAGTGAATTATTTCACGGGGGAAATTCATTAGTGAGTGATTCCATACCAACTTGCCTGAAAAAATAAAAGTAGGTTGCATGACCGACTCGGATTTTCTTTAAATTTAGTATACAGATTGATGAAATAGAGGCATGAAAAAGTCCAAATTTTTAGCTACCTGCTCCACTTATTTATAGAAATACAGGTCTTCGATGTTTGTCCGCCCCCTCAAAATACCAAGAAATTGGTGTTATTTAATTTTTTTTTTCTTAAAAATTGTACTCATGCAACATGAAAGTGTTAGGTATCTATGCAAACTAGTTATTCCAGGCATTCAGAAAAAAACACTACAATGTTTATAATGAAAATTAAGGTACAGTACTCTTAGAAGTTGCAACCACCAAAATTTGATTTTTCTGATTTTGCTAAAATCGAGACAAAAAAAGGAAAATAAAACCAAAGGTTTACTCACTTTCTGGTAGAGTTCAGGTGTTCACCATAAATTGCTACCCAATAAATTACTTGGGTTTCTCATTCCTTCTTGGAAATATTTTCATATTTCATGAGTACAATTTTTACGAAAAAAAAATTACATAACACCAATTTCTTGGTATTTTGAGGGGGCGGACAAACATTGAGGACATGTATTTCTATAAATAAGCGGAGCAGATAGCTAAAAATTTGGACTTTTTCATGCCTCTATATTATCAATCTGTGTGCCAAATTTAAAGAAAATCGGAGTCGGTCATGCAACCCTTATTAGGTGAGTTGGTATGGAATCACTCTAGTTAAAAATTTACCAATATTCGAGAAATGTTTTATTCTTGGTGTTTTTTCAATTGATCCAACCATTTAGGAGATAGAGGCCCTGAAAGTGTGGAACTTTTAAAGTTTTGAACCCAATTTTATCGATGAAGACAACGAGATAGAGAGAGAGTGGCTCTTACAGACATTCCTATTCTACTTTTTAATGGTCTTTAAGAATCCCAAGTCAGAATTTCAAAAATCCATTATTTTTCAATACACACGCATTGACTTCATAGGACTGCTGCCCCCAAAAGTTTACTTGTGCACTTAAAAATTTTGAATATTGTGTACAATCTGAATATACCATTAAATATAGGGGTTCTATTTAAGATTTGTTACCCCCTCCCCCCAGCCCCCCTCACAAGGGAGGGGGGGGGGGTAATTTTTTAACTGATGAATTTCCCCCATGAAATAATTCACTTTTGATTTTGGACATTTTTTCGTACAATGCTTAGTTTCCGAGATATTCAGTTGTCTCAAGATAAATGCCTCGCCCTGTATATAACTTTGGCTTTCGATATATTGAATCTCAATAAACTGGTTGTCCAAGGAGGTCGCTGATGTTAGCTTCTTCAGCGAAATGTGCATCCGAGCTTTCATTAAAGTCTTATTGTGGATGTGTGTTCCTGTTATTAAGAAATTTACATGTCGGGGAAAGCAATCACCTATTCTTGATCGGCAATAAGTAGGTAATTCGCAATAAAGTTTGTATTGATGGTATAAACTCTTGCTTCGGATGTTGTGAAATACCTTGGCCCTTTGGATTTTGTATTAAACGGATTATACTATATCAATTCAGTTTCTTTGACTGCTTTTTATTCTGCATTGTGAAAATGCATGCTAATATCGAGCTAGTTCTTTTAATGCTTTTGGTGTCGTTTTATTCGTAATAATTCACTCTTTTCCGTTTATACCTTTTGAAATTTCAATTAACCACGTGGTGCTTTTACTGTAGACTCAGCCTAACGAAGAAACTAATGATGGGACTAAGTCAACAGCTAACTCTAACCAAGAACAGCCTTCTGTGTCAACATGAGATTTATTTTGCCTTACCTTTTTGCCTTAGCCTGAAGAGTTAATAAGAACTTTTTCATGTAATATTATTTAATATTTTTATACATAAAACCCATTTTGCATAATCCCGTTTGTACGTTGAATTTCTTTACTTTTTTTTTTTAACTTCAAAAAAACATGTTGGAAGTTTGTTTTTCAACATTTTATAAAAATTTGGAATTTTCAAGTAAAATGATCCAAAATGGATTTGAAATCTTTGTAAAAATTTATCAAATGTATTAATTGGATTAAACTTAATAAATTAAGTTGTGTTTTTTTAAAAATTTTTGCAAAATGGTTTGGATTTTATTTCTTCATGATTAATGGTTTGTAAGGCTGCGTGCGAGTCGAACGATTTCAAGAAAACTTTGATTTGAACCATTCGAACGTGCTATCAAATCCACATTAAAACAATTCGAAATGAATTGATCTGTTTCTCGAGTCATTCGAGCCTTTCTCGAATTCATTTGAACTAGCATTGAAGTTTGGTTGCTGTAATGAATTGTGTGATTCATTCAATTGATTTGTATTCAACAGCTTTTGAATACCTTATTCGAATGGCCTTTGAATATTCCTTTCGAAACCGTTTGAACATACCTTAGTTTTCTTCACTTTTTACAACATATTTGTTGTAATGTTTCCGTATGAAAGATGATGAATTTGGTTCCATTTCTAGCACTATTGTTCTAACGTTAAAGTTAACGCTGCAGTCGTACGCGTACGAATGGTTCTGAAATCTTTGAATTTCAATTAGGTATTTTAATTGAAACTGCATTTTTCAATGTCCCCGAAGATTTCTAATGGATTAGTCCGCCATAAACACCGAAATGAGCTATTATTTGTAAGTACGAGTTATAAGCTTATTTTCGGATGTATTCGAAGGTTTCGAATGGTATCGTTCGGATAAAACCAATTCGAGCTTACAGGAGTGATCATTCTCCTTGAATCGAATTAATCGAATGGATTTGATTTCAATTCAAGTGTTTTTGAACTTTTTCCGAATTCATTTAAAATTATATTTGTTTCATTTGAAGCACAATTTTTTGGTTTTCAAATGAATTCGTCTGCACCCTTATTCGACTCGAGTTAACACTCGTACGCAGCCTTAATGGTGTGGCATGAGTTTTTTGGGGAATGAACTAATTAGGATGTGGGATTACTGCTTTTTTTATTGCACTGGTTTGAGACTAACATGGATTATCATAAGGTTACATTGCGTTAATAATAACAAAATTGGAAAAGACTTTATAGCGTATACTTTTAATAACTCCAAATAGCCGATTCAATTCCTAACGAATTTTTAAAATTTTAAATTAAAAGAAAAGGAAGATATAATTCTCAGTTCAATAAAATAATCAATTTATTAATCCACATATTGTAAGAAGCAATTGTTAGCGACTGTTTCACATCGGCCTCGGTATCTCAGTGGTTGCGTTATCGCCTCTGGTGCCCGAAGAAAATCCTGAGATCACGCACTTCCTTCAGAAGGGAAGTAAAGACGTTGGTCCTGTGTAGTCGTTTGCAGGCTGCACGTTAAAGAACCCTTGCAAGGCAAAATTTGCCGCCCCCTGACATGAAATGACCATAAAAGTTGAAAAGGACGTTAATACCAAACAAACCAAGCCAAACCGATTGATTCACATGCATTGCCTTGGGCGATCGGCTGTTTCTTGCCAATCCCAATATGGCGGCGCGAAGGCACTACTAGAGGGGAGGTCACTGCCAATCTTTCTTTCATTTGTCTCTGGATCTAATGAATCTTTTATTCCTCCTCCATAATCATAGAAGGGAAGTAGTGAAACTCCGTAGTTCTGTGTTCCACCGCATGATGGCGCCACTGCTGTTTTGGCTCAAAGCTTATTTTCCAGTTAACTCTTATTTACAAAATGATAAAATCTAAAATGAATGATAACATATCAAAAATAAAATTTCAGTTGTGTATTTGTTAAACTTTATTGCCTTTCTCTAGCCTGAAAATAAAAACTAGTCTGGATTTAATACAAAATACAGTCGCTAAATACCGGGTGGGCAAGAAATAACGTGAGGTGTTCAGAGCTCGCTAGCGGAAATTCTATTACGCCAAATGCAGTACATTTTGGTCTATATACTTAGTGGAACATGCAGTTTCGATTTCTGCAAAATAAAAAAAGTACCAAAAGTCGCCATAGGGGGCGCTTATTTCAAGAAAACAATGAATACCTAATTGTCAAATGAACAAATGCCGTACAAACCAACTTTAGTAACAACAATAAACAATGTTTTATTTTTAATTCCAAATGTGTTTCAATATGACCACCAGTGTGCTGTTCCAATAGCTGCATGCGGTACACGACATTTTCTACGGCAGCTCGCAGCATATCTGCATTAATTAGTCTAATATGTAACGTTATTTGATCCTTTAAGGTTGAGAGGTCAGGAACATGTGCTTGATACACAAGGCTTTTCAAATATCCCCATAACCAAAAATCACAAGGGTTGAGATCGGGCGACCTGGGTGGCCATACCATGGGAAATGCACGACTAATTATTCTGTTGTCTGAAAAACGTTCTCGCAAGATCTGCTGCACCTGACGTCCGATGTGCGGTGGCGCACCATCCTGCATAAAAATGGTAGAATCCAGACAACCCTTTGCCTGCAATCGTGGTATCACAAAATTCTCAAGCATATCGGCATACCTGGCAGAATTGACGGAACAAGTCACCGGTCCACGGGGACGGATTTCTTCAAAAAAGTACGGGCCGATGATGAAAGAAGCAGTAAAGCCGCACCATACTCTTAGTTTCAGTGAATGCATAGGAGTTGGCAGACACACTTGTGGATTTGATGCAGTTGTGGGTATTGATATCACCATTCAAATAAAAATGTGCCTCATCACTCCACAAAATTTGCCATGGCCATGCATCATCCACTTCCATACGTGCTAAAAATCTCAATGAAAAGTCAGTTCGGGTACGTTCATCTCCAGGAAGCAATTGTTGAACAGGTGTGAGTTTATAGGGATAAAATGTCAATATCTTATGCAATATTTTCCTCACCGTCGAATATGGGATATCTGTTTGGCGTGCTATTACGTGTGCACTACTGGTACCCTGCACAGTAGTCATCTCCTGTTCCACAACAGCAGTTGCAACTTCTTCAACGTGTTGCTGCCTGATTCGTTTGCGTCCCCGACCTGGTTGCACTCCTAGAATTCCAGTAGATTCAAATCGTTGAATCATTTTCCGTAAGTTAGTTATGCTCATCAGTCCTCTTCGTAACGTTTTCAATCGCCGGAATTCACGAAGGGCAGCACTTGCATCGTCGCTCTTCTGATAAAACAACTCGACTAATAATGCCCGGTCAGGCAGAGTAAGCGTCATCGTCGGGCCATTCGTTCGTGACTGATGGGAAATCCTCAGCCTTGCCTTTTATTGTCATGATTGCTCAACACGGAACGCGCTTATGCAAATGTATTCATTGTTTTCTTGAAATAAGCGCCCCCTATGGTGACTTTTGGTACTATTTTTTTTTTTTTTTTTCCATAACAAAAAAGAAAGAAAGCAATTCCCTATAATGATATTAACCTTCACAAAGGCACCATTCTTTCATTACCTTTCCCCCACTCCCCTCTCCCTCCAACTATTCTCTAATTTGTCAAGGGGCTTTCTACAGCTTCTTTCAGTGTCTTTGGCTTTCCCTCCCTACGTTTTTCTTCCCTCATCCCCCTCTAAAGGCCCTTGTATATAAGACGTCTTCTAAGCCCCTATTATCACTTTCACTCTATCCAAAACGTCAGTTGTTTTTTTTTTTGTTACAGAATCTTAGCACGCTGTGTCATTTCTTTTTAGTAAATTGATTATATATTTAAAGAAACATTTTGTGTACCATAATCATGACATCGGAGTACAATGTTTATGCATCTATTTGATTTTTTTATTCAATTTATTTTTTAAATATTCTTACTTTCATTTATAAACGACCCAAACTGCAAAACAATTCGTGTGATTGGAGCCAAAACTGCAGCAGCGCCACAGTTTCACAAAACTCCCACAGAGACAATTTGGAGGAGTGACTGCACACTTTAATGTTCGGTTGCAATTTTTTTCTATAAATATCTCGTAGAAATGTATACGCTGAGTGAGCATATTATTATGAACACCCTGTCGGTATCTCATTGGGCCACCTTTTGCCTTTAATACTGCGGTGATTCTTCGTGGCATTGATTCCACGAGATGTTGGAAGGTGGTGGGAGGAATCTGACATCATGCCTCATGGATAGCACTGTCTAGTTGTGCTAGATTGGGCGATGGTGGATCCAGCCGTCTGATGGTTTGTTCGACTTCGTCCCACGAATGCTCAATTGGAGTGAGATCTGGGGATTGTGGGAGCCACCGAAGTAAGGTAAAGTCCTCCTAACGTTCCTGGAAGCACTCCTGCACAATACGAGCTCTGTGGCATGGTGCCTTGTCTTGCTTTGAGGTAACCATAAACAGTAGCTTTGAGGTGACCCCAGAGCCAGAAGTCACAGGGGTTGATATCTGGTGACCGGGGTGGCCAAGAAAGGGGGAAGTTTCGGCCTATAATCTGTTCATCCGTGAAATGTTGCTGAAGTGTACCAATATGAGGTGGAGCCCCATCCTGCATAAAAATCGTTGTGTCTAAAATGCCACGTTGCTCAAGTTCTGGTACCACAAAACTTCTTAGCATCGACGCCATGGGAGCAGCAGTCACAGTGCATGTCACGAGTCCATCTCTCGACTGCTCTTCAAAAAAATACGGTCCAATTACGACATTTGCTGTCATACCACACCACACAGTAACATTTGGGAGACTGGTGGCCCAAATCCTGCAGTTATGGGTGTTGACATCCCCATTCAGGTAAAAATGGGCCTCGTCCGTCCACAAAATGTTCCATGGCCAACGCTCATCCACCTCCATCCGTGCAAGGAATTCCAATGCGAAGGATTCTCTACGAGGAAGATCGTTAGGTTCGAGTTGTTGGACAAGGTGGATTTTGTATGGGTAGTACCCCAGCACTTTACGTACGATCTTGGACACCTACTCAGTGGTAAGTCCATTCGACGTGCAACAGCACTTGTGAGGTTTCCATTTTTGCTTTCTCTATGGCTACTGAAACAGCCTCCACGGTTGCCTCAGAGACTGGTTTCCTTCCTCGGCCAGGTGCTACCGATAACATACCTGTGGCTTCAAACTTTGTCATCATCTTCTTCAAACTCTGCAGTGTCATTGGCCCCCGACGTACGAACGGTATGATAATGTTGCAAAACCTTCATAATAACATTTAACCAGAAACGCACGGTCTTGCATGGTAACCGGCATCGTTGACTAGTACCAAACGAGACGTACTGAAACGAGGCTCCCTTTCTTATTTCTGAAAACCAAATGACTTGTAAAGCGCATGTGCATAAACCACATTGTTAACCTGTGTCTTCGTGTCTAATTTCGTATACGAATATTGCATAGAGCGCCATTCCATGCTGGTGGTGACCTTTTGAACTAATTTTTTTTTTTGGTGGGTATGAACTTCCCATGCCGTCTTGTATTATAGCTTTTGGTCCAGTAGTTTTCTTTTTTTATGGCCATGTCAAAATGGAACTTTAATTATAAAGACCCTGTACATTCAACTGTTGTTCCTTTATTATAGTCCTATTATGTTATTTGCTGTACTTTGGCTCCTTCGTCTGCCAATCAGCAAATAAAATCTTATCTGTCCTTACTCTGATTGGTGGACGTGGAGCATAAATTCGGCAGCTCTGCTTGCCTATCTTGTAGATACACTATATGATCACAAATTTCCGGACACATGCACGTTTGCGCTCTAGCCACGATTTCATGGAAATCAATAGGGCGTTGCACATCCCTTTGCCCGAATCGCAGCTTCCACCCTTCGGGGAAGACTTTCCACCAAATGTTGGTAGGTACTTTCCAAAATGTTCCTCCATTCCTCCCGAAGAGCGAGAATCAGTTCGTGTACAGAAGTTGGCCGATGTGATCTGGCCCGCAAGCGTCTTTCCAATTCATCCCACAGACTCTCTATAGGATTGAGGTCGGGCCTTTGTGCCGGCCAACCCATTTCTTCGACCCCTGAGTCCGCAAACCACTGCTGTACACGCCTCGCTTTGTGGCACGGAGCATTGTCGTGTTGGTAGAGAAATGGCCCATTTCAGAAAAATTGCCACAACGTTGGAAGTGCACAGTTGTCCAAAACATTCAGATAACGGTCGGAGTTCATGATTCCTTGCACAGGAACGAGCTGGCCCAGTCCGTACCATGAAAATGAGCCCCACACCATGACTCCTCCTCCGAACTTGACTGTGGGCTCTGTGCACTCAGGTAAGAAGCGTTCTCCAGGTATGCGCCAAACCCAAACTCGTCCATCGGATTGCCAGAGTGTGTAGCGAGATTCGTCTGTCCACATTACACGTTTCCATTGGTCCATTGTCCAGTTTCTGTGGGCTTTGCACCGCTCCAGACGTCGCTTGGCGTTGACCCTGCTGATGTGGGGCTTGTGGGCAGCAGCACGGCCATGGAATCCCATCGTGTGCAGTTCCCGACGAATTGTCATGGTACTGGCATCGTTTGCAGAGGCGTTTCGAAACTCTGTGGCAATTTTTTCTGCCGAGGACTTCCGGTTGCTGCGGGTGACACGACGAAGCACTCGACGGTCTCTGTCCGTTAGTTTCTTGGGTCTACCGGTTCGTTGTTGAACTGTTGTCGATCCCCGGGTCTTCCATTTCATAATGACATCGCCTACTGTTGACTTGGGTATCTGAAGAAGGCTGGAAATGTCACGCACGGACTTGCCGCATAGGTGACATCCAACGATGGTTCCACGTTGGAACTCACTGAGCTCTGCCGAACGACCCATTCTTGTCAATGTCCAAGCAGAGTTGTGTCTGAAGGTGTGGGAAGCTATCTAAATGATGTGCAAGTGATTATCATGTGACATTGGGCCAATCGATGATCTGTGAGGGGTGTCCGGATATTTTTGATCATATAGTGTATTTCTTGATATTCACAACAATCCTGACCCCCATGCAACTTTTAGAATATCACTAACAATTAATACACCATAAAAAAGGCACGAGGGGAACCCTATATAAAATAATGAATAAAGAAAAACCAGACCCTTTTTTGTTTAAATTTTTCAGTTTACTGAAATAACTATTGATGATATATTCTTGGAAGATGATCCAGAGGAGGTGGAGGGAAGTGACCACAATGACAACGTTGATGACTCCGTGGCCGATCCGTCCTATTATCACCATCGACCACAGTGGATGTCTTGAGTGCTGCCGTAACGAAGACGCAAGAGCGGGTTACCCGACTAATGCAGTATTAATTCAAAACATAAGTTTCTCTCTAAATTTTGTGAACATCAACGTTTGCTTGAGTGATGACCACTTTTAGCAATGGAAATAGGAAGCAGAGAGCATTCATTAATATCACGTAGATTGTTCTCTTTATGTAAATACTCATTAGTTGAAAATTGCTCAGTGTAGTACGTTAACTGGAAAAGTCGTATTAAAAAACTAATCCTAGAACTTGCCATCGTCTATAATATTATGTCGCACGTTGGTGGTGGCTTGATTGTCCAGGATGGTTGCACATTCATTTAATTTCTTTGGGAAATGTAAGAGACGCATTAGTACATTGTCAATCGTACTCGTAATATTTCCTCGGGCACCATTCCATGGAATAAATAACATTTCTCAAGATCTGTTGAGGTTCGGTATATGGAGTTTTATTAATGGTGTTGGTCATCTCTTCTTTT
>JAHWFO010038588.1:67342-80229 GCA_023313115.1 Rhysida immarginata | reverse complement strand
TAATCACGAGATAAGAAAAGTTAATGAAGAAATTATTGTTGATCAAGTAGATAGCTATTTAAAATATTAAATTTCAAATAATTGTTGAAGTCAACAATCTTGCTGATAAAAAAAACTTCTTTCCTCCAAAAAGCGTTTATATAATATTTAGCCAAAAAAATATCTTGCTTGCACAAAACAAACGAAAAATTACTAAGTCGAAATTTACACCGTTTTTTGAAGTTTATAACAATAGTCTCCGAGGCGGTGGGAAAGCGAAACTCTTGGCGCTCTTTTACAACTACAATCGAAAACACTTCAGAATTAATTAATGATCGTTTTAAACTCGCTTGGCTTGCCTTAATTCCCAACCAGTTAATGAATTCTATTACATCTGCTTCACAAAAAAATATTAAATTAAAAGCGATCGCATTATCTCACTTTTATACAAATATTCTTATCGTAGGTAACTGCTCTTAAACAAATATTCCTGTTAAAATTTTTGTCTGGCCAGACAGAATATATTAGTATTGTAGATTTACAATAAAAGAAATAGAAACAGTAACCATTATTTTTACACAAACGCATCAAGAAAGCGTTAGGTGAACCCTTTTATTCGTAATAAATTGGAGGCGGCCACATTAACCTCTTAAAATAAAGCCGAATTAAGAATTTCATTAGCCAGGAAAGGAATTAGTAAGTGTTGGAACGTTCCGACCGTCGGATAACAGACCGATTGTAAAGCTAAGAGACGAGTGAGAGTGTGGGATCAGAGCTGAAAGTAAACCAACTAAACAAGGAAACTATCTAGAAGTTAAAATCGCGATTAACTCAGTGGCTTCTTCGAATACGTAAAAAAATTCAAAATTTTAAGCATTCCATTCATAATGCCTTCTAAGTGTCAAGTGATCTGCAGACAATTTAGAGCAAGCATGAAAGTGTGACATTCCTTGTCAGTTGGTCCGTTGCGCCCGGCAGGGCGCATTAGTTTAAGTGTGTATTATTCTTTTTTTTTGGGTGGTTTTGTTGTGCGTGGCTGTTGTTGGTAGGTTAGGCGTGGTTTATATACGTAGTGGAGGTTTGTGTGTTGTCCTGTGGTGTTGGTGTATGGTTTCGGAGGGTGGTTGTTGAGTTTTAAGCGTTGAGAGTGTAAATAGTTGTGTAAAAGGGCGCGTGTACATCTGTGTGTGTGAGGGGGTACTCTTGTTGATCGGTATTTTGGTTGTGTTGGTGGGAGTATAGTTGGAGATGACTTTTGTTCTGGTCATGTTCTTAGGTTTGTATGAGAGGGGTAATATTCCGTTCCAGTCAATATTTTTGAGTACCATTGAAGTGAGGTGGTTTTTTTTAGTTGGCTGTGGATGGCGCTGTTTTGGAGTGCGAGTGCGCGTTGGTGTTGTTCTGCGGTTTTTCTTACTTGATTTTGTTGTTTTTGGTGCAGTGTGTAGTTTTACTTTTCGTTAGAATAAAAGTCATTAGTTTGCTTTTATGAAATTGTTTACTTTTGAATTCTAGTTTAATATCTTGGTGCGTGTCCGTTGACGCTTTGAAGAAAGCGTCAGCGTGCATGCATTGTTACGGTTGTTATTATTTTCTTTGTTTTAGAAAGCAAGCGATGACAGCATTATAGTTTATTGTTAGGACGTGGTTCTGAGTTTTTGGAATAGTTCTTGTGTAAGTTTGTTTTTTTTATACCAAAAATCTGTCGACGAGAAACAACGTGTGGTGGGATGGTTCCACCGATGTTCTTCTGATGCGTTCGAATGGGGGCAGCAATTACGCTGCAGTTTTAAAAGTTAATGTTGTGCGTCCCACAGAACTATAAATAAGTTTTTTTTGTATCTGTCGACGCAGTTAGGATATTTTTCCTATCCACGTTATGATTTGATCTTTCCACGTCGTTGCGGCTAGCGACCGAGATCTGTGAACTCGATAGTTCCGACGGCGGAGTTCAATGACCATGATGTAGTAAGGTATATTGTTGGTCAAGAACGCCCATGCTCAGCCCCTAAGAGATGACGGCTTGATGGGTGAGTGACGTTACTTTGTTTTGTGTCTAAGTTTCAGCGAGGGGAAAGCCGCCTCAACCTTATGATATATTCGCCAAAAGATGTTGTTCAAGTAAATGTACATTAGTGAGAACGCCTGGTCCGCAAGTTTAGTTGTGCTATGTTTTCTTTAGAAAACTATGTGCCTGGACAGAGCTGTACAGTTATATTGAATTCTGTGTTCTGTGATCTGTCTTGGTTTTCACTGTATAGATTTTATTAACTGCAATTTTATGTTAGTAGTTAAAATAGCATGCATGTTAGAGTGTAAGTTTCTTGATTAATGGCTAAGGTTTTGGGTGCAATTTGTTGAGGTGTGCGGTGAATAAGTTGGAGGGGTAGTTTGCTATTGATAACGTGGGTAGCCGAGTTGTGCACCTGGGGACGTAGTGGTCGCAACATTGTTGCATTGTATGTCCTGGGAGACGTACATGCCGCAGGCAGTCGTAGGGCCTGAGGCTGGGCGCTCCTAATCTGGAACTGGGTCCACAGGGGTGCCTGTGATCCTCCTCTGGCGTTTGAAAAGGATCACGTGACGCTTGTCCTGCGTTGTGAAGAAGGAATATTTAACGATCCAGGGTTATTGTGGGGGCGTCCGAGTCACAGGTCGCTGTATCCGTCCCTCAGGGACATTTGAGCACATGTATAGACCGTATCGTAGCCCATGGATTAATGAGTTCAGAGCAGGAGGTTTCCCAGTCCCATTTTGGAATATTTGGACCGCACATCTCAAAAGTTCTAGGATAGTTCTATGTGCACACCGGTGGTAGCCGCCTGGTGCTTTATAAGTCTTGGATAGTGGTCTGAGGGGCCCCTCTTACACTTGACAGCTGACCATTGATGCTAACCTAATTATTGGTATAGGGTCATGTTTGTAGATTTTTACCTTTTTGCTGCCACTGCACTGAAGTAATGTGTATTTATGAAGAGTGTTGTTTGGAGAATATTAAAACGTTTTTGCTTTTTATGTTGGTCTGGAGTTGATTTGTTTGCTAGAAGATTAAGTTTGTATTTTCAGAAAACAGCATTCGTGCCCTTAGCGATTTCCGACCCACTGATGGACCCTGCTCCGGTAGAACCCAAGTAACCCATTAATTTTAGTAGTGTTGGATAGTACACAAGGTGGGGTTTGTCACAAAAGAATACTATCAAACAAAACTATAATTAGTGAGACTAATCTGGACAAGTAAAGATTTTAAATTGTTTTACTTATGACGCCCGTTTCTATTTAATGGGTAATTTGCCATTTGGCCAACTATTTCTTTAATAATAATAATTGGTGGACCAGTTACATGCGCAACACCGGCAATACCTGAACACACAAACAACACCTAGGCTAAATTATTCACTCAAACCACGTCAGCAGGTTGATTATTGTGCACTACATCGTGGCTCTACTCCTGTAACCAAATTGTAATGATTAGTCATCCCACCCCACCTCATTAATATGATCCTTAACCCATCCTCATATTTTATTGTTATTTTATCCATTATCCATTTAAATCTATACATATAATAAAATTGTAGCGAGGCAAAAACTGTACATTAATTTTTTTGAGAAAAACGATTGTTAATGTGTTATAAATGATACTGAAGTTCAAACAACAGTCTTTAGAATTTTTGTGTATTATAAAGGACACTGAAGTCCAAAATACCCTTTTTTTCTATTTTTGTCTGGTTGTTTGTATTTCTATTTATATGTTAGAGGTTTGTGCCAAAACTATTGAAGGGATTTAGTTGAAATTTGGCAGTTTTATGGGGCTAAGGGTGGGTCAACGATCACTGGGTCAATATATAGGCTATAAATTTTCACGGTCAGTACTTTAGGGAATGGGCAGTAGCTATACATACATAATTTCATATAATTGTAACTATAACATCTGCCTGTCTGTGGACACATTAGTGGATAGATAGATTTTGATGAAATTTGATGTGAAGGTTATTTAGTACCTAAGTCAATATTTAGTATAGTTTTTACTGCGGGAATGTGTCTCATTCCCATGGACAAAAACTGCTTCCAGCAAAAATATAATAAATTGCCAACAGATTGTTCCTTACGAATCTAGATATAAGAAGAATAATAAATAATTATATGAATTTTTTGTGCGAAAATTTTTTTCACAAGGGCTCTGCTAGTACTTAATAAACATCTCATTTTATGTAATTTTCTTTCGTGCATTTTTCACTTTCAGTAAGTGAAGTTAAATGGGAAAGGGGGGAAGCTGGGTGGTTGTCATACATCAGTGTTGGTCACTGAAGGAGATTTATCGTGAGATCTTTTTTCTTATTTGTAAGAGAAATAAACCCACTATAAGACCCACTGGCCAATGAGTATCGCAGGTGACGAATACTCATATTAACGGAATGTGTGCACTGCACTGTTGGGACATTCAGTTTCCTCGGGTGTAGAAAAAACACGACACGGTACAATTGCATCATCATGAAAGTATTATAGCGTCATCACCACTTTGGTTTCCTTGGAAAGAATATTTTGCACAAAAGATGGTTATTTACACACTTTCCCTAGGGGCACAAGATGTTTTTGCCCTTAGTACATTTCTTCAGATAGTAAGTCATAGATTACTGGAACATAGATATATACATACACACAAATGCACACACATCCATTTTTATATGCAAGGGGATATCAGAAAGTAACACCATTTATTTTTAATGTATGAAATAAAATCACTGTGTGAACGTTAACATAGCCAAACATTGCATAACAAGATCTGTTAAGGTGCATGCGCACTAGATGCTACCAGTCGTGGTACGTAAATGGCCGCCGTTATCACAACGTCTACAGTGGAAAAAAGTGAGCTGTTAAAAAAAGGTAAGAAAGCCGTTGAAATTCATGAGGAAATGGTAGAAGCTTACGGTGCCGACTGTCTGGGCTATACTAATGGTGTAAAGTGTTTTGATAAACAGCGTTATGGGCGGCCTGCATCTGCGGCAACAGCAGCCATTGTCAAGACATTAACAACACAATCACAGCATAATCGCATTTCCTTGAAAGAAGTGAGTGAAACGTTTCACATAGCCTCTGGATCTGCATGGGATGTGGTGCATGAGAAGCTTGTATATCACAAAATCTGTCTGTGTTGGATTCCAAAAAGCTGACACAAGAACAGATCGGCAACACTATGGCGTGCAGTCTGCAACATCTGCAGTGGTACTGAATGGCATTTCACAGGAGATGAGCCCTACTCGCGGAGTTCCTGCCTCATGGGTCAACTACCTATTGTGAAACGTTCACTAAACTGCGGCGTGCTCCCCGAGATAAGTGACCAGAAAAAAAAAGGATGTTCGAACTGTTATGATAACGCACGCCCGCATGTGGCGAACGTCATAGTCCGTTTCGGTTAAAGTTCTGGACCGCCCAGCCTACAGTCGGGCCTAGTGCCCTCAGACTACCACCTCTTTAGTCCCATGAAAATGTTCCTGGGTTGTCTGAGGTTTGAGACATCTATGAGCAGGATATCCTGAAACTGGTACAGTGTTGGGATGAATCCTAAATCATTAAGGTCCCTATTTGGAAAAGTAGATAAAGACCTGTAGTTTTTGCTGCACTTAGTTGTTTACTTCTATGTTTTGTAATTTTTTTGAAAAAAATAAATGGCGTTATTTGTTTCCTCCTATATAGGTAAATGTTGTAGCTATTTTTGGTAGTACTATATTGATAAACAACACCTTAACATTTTACACGTTTATTATTTACGAAAATATACCTATTCAGATTCTAATTATCATCGATAAGCATGACTCCTTGACCAAGGAAAATTAAAGAAAAAAGATATGTTTTGTTATAAATGTAAAAAAAAAGATTATTGACCCTAGTTTATTGTAGCCAGATCCCGATCACAGTATTTTCTAGTAAATGAAATTTTCTTTATCGAGAGCAAGGATCATTTCCTTTCATTTCCTTTACCATCTCATGTTCGAGCCGACAATATAAATATGCCACTGAGTACAGAGGGTGCAGGCACTGTAGAACTGGAAATTTTTAGCCTCACGTCCACATTCAAGGAATAATACTTTGAATAAAAGTTCCTCCATAAGAAGCCATGATCATGTGACACTCGGATTATTGCCCGTATTCAAAATGAGTGCTAATGCCCTTGTTCTGGCTCATTCTTAATATGGGCTTAAATTTATAGTTGTATAAGGTCATGGCTCTCCAAGCCTCTCTTGAATCTCCATTATGAAATGCTCCTACAGTCCAAAATACTCATTTCGAACCATTGTTCAGTTCAAACGAATTTCTGCACGAGAGTGAAATTCAGGCAGAAGTTTGGTAAAGAAAGTCTGCACATGCCACGGCACTTAGAATTGATGGCGATATATACCGATTGTTAAGTTACAAATTTCTATAGTGCTCTCGTATTTGAAAATTTGTTTGAAAAAATACGGAAGCTATTTAATAATTATATTTTATATTCATGATTACATCAGTGAAATAGTATTGGTTATTTATTCATCTGTTTATGATTATTAAAGCTAGTTTTTAGTTCTGATTTTCAAAATGTCTGCTGTTAGTCTTATTATCTCAATATCTAATGGGAATTTCCAGATATTGAAAAATTTTTCTCATATCAAATCAGGTTAGTCTGGAGCAGAAAGGAAAGAAAAGTTTATCCGTTGACCTTTATTCGAACCAATGTATCTAGCTCGTCCCTTTATCAGCTGCTTAGTATTCTTCAGGAAACTTTGAGGCAGCCTTTCTGCATTTTGCTGGTTGGTAGTGTCTGCTTGTTAACAATGATCTTAATTTTGACCTTTACATTGAGTTTCATGGTCAATTTCAATGCATAATGAAAACCGTAAGAGACAGAAAAAAAGTCAAGTGGAAAGTTGTACAGCACTCTAAAATTAGTCTAAATAATGGGCCTGTTAACTGATCATTGTGAATATTTACTGTATTAATTCTATGCCTTTTTTGTGTGTTCATCCTTTTTTATCTTGTACAGAAGTTATATTATCGCAGAACGATAATCTGCATCACTTACTCCTTCGAGGGACTTTTTGCACCATCCCAGTACTTAACGGCTGCTACGAGCTGATAGAAGCAATCAGGACCGACGGCTTAACTTATACTCTGAAGCACAGGTGGTTCATGATGAAAGAGCTGCTGCTGGACGAAGAAACCAGTAGCCATCACCAACTTGCTGGGCATCCAGCACTGCTCACTCAGCAAATGGGTCAGACTAAAGTCCTCCAACAACTGTGCCTTAAATTGCCGTCCCACCCAGCAGTGGTCCTCAAGCCACTGGCTGTTACCCAGCCAGCAGCTAGCTGCGCCTGAATTTGCTTAACTCCTTCAATCGGCGAGCCGATCGACGAGACAACCAGGCACCCCCTTTGTTCATCTTATATTCACATTCAGATACTGCAAAAAAATAAAATAAAAAAATAACAACAGCGACCCCATACGCGAAATCGGAAAGCTGAGGACAAAGAAGAAATTAAGAAGAATTCAGCAATAAATATCCCTGTATCTTACTTTACTAAATTACAAAAACTTCATGTTTGTGTACGTTATATTTCCTGTACGAATCAATGATCTGAATTGATGTTGAAGGTAGAATTAGTTTTTTCGTGATATATGTTTATCTAAATTTATAGTTAAATACGTCTCGTGTAAGAAATATATTTCGAATTATGCGAATTGTGTTCAATAGAACGAACATTGATCCATCAAACTGTGGAGTTAACATTAAAAGGCGTTATTGTTGTGCAACTAAACCAGGTTCTATTATCTTTAATTACACGTTATATTCATGCATGACACATCGTTACGAGTAGTTTGATATCAGCCATGTTTTCGCATTGGAAGTTTCCAATGGTGCCATATGGTACCGGCCGGCCAGGTGGCCGAGAGGGCTAGGGCATTGACTTTCTAGTATTCTAGTCCGCCTGGTCGTGGGTTCGAATTCCTCCGTGGGCATGGATGTTTGCGTTTGTCCCGGGCTGTGTACTGTTATAACTTGTGTAAAAGGCGAAAAATGACTTTAGTAGTCGACGCCAAAATTTCTAATAAACCAACCAACCAAACCATATAGTACCGAACACGTATTGCTACACCAATTCCGTGTATCAATAATTACTCGCTCTATTTATTCATGGCACGTTATTACGAGTTGTTTGATATATATCACATGCTACATGTAAGCACTGAATATTTTAAGGGGTTATCATAATTTTACCATCAGTGCATGTGCAATTGTACCTATTCCAGATATCTCACCTTAGAACTTTGTTCGTGCTCTGTCCCATATTTGTCGATTAGCGAAAAATGATTCACCTTCATGGTAGATTCCTTTACTATTACATATCTCTTTTTTTGTTAGGTTAATATTTTGTCTTGGGTTAATAAACAACTTTTCATGTTTATATTAGGAGGAATTCTGTATATTTATATTTGTAAAAGTTTATTCGTTTTCAAGTTATCTTACTAAATAAAAAGCTCCCTACGAATAACGAAATCCTTGCTTGCTTGGCTAAACTCGGCTACCCCCCCCCCCAGAAATAGTAGTACAGAGGTAGTACTTTCTGCGTGACGCATGAGACATGTTCCCTGCCCAGTAAAGAGTTTGTATACGGTGTGCCTAAAGAAGTTTTCACTTCCAAAAGCAATTCTTACGTGAAATCTATAACTGCAATTCCATCGATTTTCTTCTAAAATGGTCACAAAGACATGCATATGAAAGTGTCATGAAAACACTTACATTGTACATGATTTTTTAAAGGCTTACTAACCTAACCTACATTACCTTGAAAATAAAAAACATAGTGTAATATTGAAACACTATAAACATACTGTCCAGTGTTTCTTTTGAACACTGCACAGTATTAGCTAAATACCAGGCCATTCACAACAAACTTATTTGACACGTTGCATAATGCTTTCTAAGATACGAAGTAATCATATCAAAGAATAAAATCCGATGTATACGCATCAGCAACGAAATTGTCAAAATTAATACAACAGAAGGTATAGCAATATTACTTAAGTGTACTTCTCCTGAAACGCTTCGACCAAAATTTAAAAATTAAAGTTATCGGTTTTAGTGTCAGTTCATTTAGGGAGTGACTATTTTTTTCCAGATTCTTGTTCCCTTTTTCGTACTTTTAAAACATTGAAATTTACATCACTTATAGTTGGAAGCTTGAGAAAGAAGCCGGTGTTTCGTTTCATCCTTTGAATATTGTTTTCCAATAACACGGGCTAGAAATGAAGCCTGCACAGGTGGATGACAGGACGGAATACCAAGTGTGCTTGTCTATACATAATTTATAGCTTTTATCCGATTTCATTTTCCAAAAGTGGTTACCTAATAAAAAAAATTATTGTGATACCAATTTTCAATCATCAGCTTTGCTGATACTAATACGTATTTCATTTGATTTCAGGTTAAGCAGCATAATGTTTGAATGGTAACATTATTAAAATGACAGAATACCCTCAAAAAATAATGGTTGATATGGTATTTTTGTTATGGTGGAAGTCAACAAGATGTTGTACTTGCAACTCAAATATTTTCTGAAAGATATCCAAATCGCCCCCATCCTTCAGGACGAGCTTTTGGAAAAAAATTGCACGTTTTCATAACACGGGTAGTGTTCAACAACATGCAAGACAGAGACGACCAAAGACAGCAACAAATGAGGATACTGCCACAGTGCTTCTTGCTGCAGTTGCTGCTAATCCACATACCAACATACGTTCCATTGCTGATGTGTAGGGTCAGTGTAGAATGTCCTTGATGATCATAAATTTCATCCATCTCATGTGCACTTCATCAAAGCCTTAATGCACGTGACTATGAAATACTCTCAGGGTACTGTAACTGGCTTCTTTGTAAAATTGATGATGAACTGTAGCTCACAAAGTAGATTTTCTGGTCAGATGAGTCACAATTTGTACGTAACTTTGTGGTTAATAAACATAACCTCTATTACTGGCCCATGAAAATCCTCATTGTTTAAGACAAACTGCTCACCAAGTGAATTGGAAGACAAATGTTTGATGTATCATGCACAACAATCAAGTTATTGGTCCATTGTTTTACGATGGAAATCTCACTGGCCAGCGTTATCGAGATCTTATACTAAATAATGTTAGGGAAAAGTTTATTGAAGAGATGGCATTAAGATAACGTTTCAGCAGGATGGTGCACCTTCACATTTTTCAATGGCAGCATGTGAATGTCTAAACTGGATGTTTCCAGATAAATAGATTGGAAGAGGTGGATCAATAACATACCTACCCCGCTCCCAGACTTAACCCCTCTGGACTTCTAATGGAACCATGTAAAAAATACAGTTTATGAAACACCACCAGTAAATTTATCTTAAAGGAAAACTCTACGCAAAAATTCGATTACAATTTTTTATAGAATACCGTTCTTTGATATAAATATAACACTTTCCCTTTGAAATTTTGAAATTTGGTCAATAATTTCAATATAAGAAATTGCTTTGAAAAGTGAAAAATGGCGCTTTTGCACTCCCCTTCCGCCGGCCATTTTTTCCGGAAGTGACGTAGATTGAGTCAAAGGAGGCCAACGAAAAAGACAGGCCCAGACGTGAAAAAGTCACCTGTCCATAATAGGAAAGGCCCTGACTCGAAAAAGTCTCCTGACCAGCAATCCCGCCTTCATTGTTTTCAAAAAATGAAAAAATACTGATTGTTAAAATCCAAGATGGAAACAACGAAAATTACATTGTTTTTTGGTATACATTGTTATATCGATTGCATTGTTATTCTATGTTTGACTCCAACTACGTCACGGCCTCACCCAAGATGGATGCCTCTCGATTTCAAATCGCACTCATTATTTTCGTTTTATTACACATTTAGAGTTCGAATTAAGTTTTAATTAAATATGCAACGATGTTATTAATAGCTTACACTTTCGATTTAAATAAAGTTGTATATGATCGTGGAGTTGTCCTTTAATTCCAGCAGAGAAATATAATTTTAACAATGACAGCTGTGCATCAATCCATCAAACATCGTGCAGAACTGTGTGTAGCATCAGACAGTCAACATATTGAACATTTACTTTTGTAATTACCCATTAATGGTTTTGTGGCTTTACATTCCTATTGTCACAAAATTATTTTTCATTAGTTAACCATTGTTGCAAATGGAAATCAGATGAATGATTTAAACTTACTTTAGGGTGCTGTGCAACTTTCCAGTTGACTTTTTTTTTTTTTTTATCTCTAACGGTTTTCTTTATGCATTATATTTGACCATGACATTAAATGTAGGGTCAAAATTAAGATCATTGTTAAAAAGCACACTTGTGGTTTGATAGGAGATAATTTTTTTCGAAATATGGAAATTCCCATTATTTATTGAGATATTGAGACTGGAAACAGCCATTTGAACACCCTGTATAAATTGCTATTAAAACCAATTTAATCTATTTCATAACAGGTTTCCGGAAATAGACATGGTAAAAGAAAAACCTGCATGCTATCCAGATGAAGTGAAGCCACCTGTTTTTTTTAGACTTGCTGGCAATTGTACTTGCCTTAAACAGTGTGAAAATATTATGATAACTTTGAAATATAGGCAACTCTTAGTGCTTAATGAATGGGGACAAATGAGATTTTCAATAACAAATTATTATGTATTCAAAGAAGTGACACATTATGATGAATTTAGTTTGATCTTTGATATATCCGGAAATTTATCTTTCTACTTTGGATGGTCTTTGCTGTCCATTGTAGAGTTCTTAATGAGTTTTTATTCCCTGACATTTACACGGAAGGAAAAACAAATAAATTTAATGACTCGAGATGTTATCAGAGAGAAAACCTTGACGTGCTTGAATATACAAAAGAGAACGATTTCTTTTAAAGAAAAGCATTATATTGCTATTCAAAATTTTATTAGGAATTTGACTTTCAAACAAATTGTCCTATTCATTCTTTGGATGCTGCTTGTAGGGGATCGAATTCTTTATTATAATTCAAACCCGGTATCAGCTGTCGTTGCAATGAGAACGGAAAAATTTCTCAAATTTCCAAATCTTAAAATATGTCACGAGAATAAACGTATAGCACGGATGATTCAAGAATATTCAAACACAAGGAATCGATCACTGCATTCAGTACCTACGCTTTTGGATCTTCTCGATGTTAAAAAACCTGATAATTCTTCATTTTCTGTAGATGAACTTTGGGAAATTTCAAAATTTTCAATAAGAAAGGTAAGATAATTTCATTTCAGTCTTCAGAAGTTAGGAGATTTCTCATATACCGATCCTCGCGAGAACAGTTAATAGCGTTGTTCACAGCGTTAAGGCTGGTGGTTGTATAAGGATCATGCAGTTTCGTCACTGCCATTTTCTGAAGCACTTGGTTCGCCGAGTCTAGCGACTTAAAATACATCTATGGTCTAGATCAGCGGTCAACAACCTTTTGGACCTTACGGACCGTTGAACTCAAAATTTTGAAACCTGTGAACCACTGATATAAATTAAAACAAGAATGATTTTACCGCCAAAGCGGATAAAGGGAGAACATTTTTATGTTAAGGCATCGTACATGGATATATTGAATTAATCAACGTTTTAAAACACTTAAGAGAAAATAAATAAATATGAAAACTAAATTGTAAATTACTATTTAAGTAAGCTAATGTATAGAGAGAACTTAAACGAATAAACGTGAAGAACTGAAAGGTAAATGGATCGGGAGTTATTCCTCATATGGTACCATTGGTGGAATATATTCACTCATGACACGTTGTTACAAGTTGTTTGATATACACTACTGTTTATAAAAATCGCAACACCCTGATGGAATAGCCCAATCTGCATTAAATTTGGAGCATTTGCATATCAT
>JAHWFO010038588.1:30487-62342 GCA_023313115.1 Rhysida immarginata | reverse complement strand
CTGGGCCGTCGACGACTGCTGGTCGGATGAATCCCGTTTCCTATTTCACGATGCAGATGGCCGACACAGAAATTGGAAAGATTCGACACCAGGCTGGTGGAGGCTCTCTAATGGTCTCGGGAATACTCTTGGTCCGCTGATACCTGTAGAAGAAAGCCTTACCTGAAAGTTGTTGCCGACCACGTACATCCCTTCATGACTACAGTGTTTCCCCCATTGGAAGGATACTTCCAGAAGGACAACGCTCCATGTCACAAGGCTCGTATCGTCATTGAATGGTTCCAAGAGCACGGTAATTAATTTAACTTACTCCTCTGGCCTCCACAGTCCCCGGATTTGAGCTCAATCGAACATTTTGAGATGAGCTGGAACCCAGTAGAACATCTTTGGGATCAGCTGTTGCACCCGCATGGATAAACATCACGGAACAATGCTTCCAGCATCTAAAAGAATCCATGCCATGGCGAATTCGTGTTGTTATAGATGCCAGGGGAGGCGCAACACAATATTAGGGGTCTATTCCTAATTAAATGGTCATTCAGTGTATAGGGGGGGGGGGGAGGGAATGAGTGATTGATTTTTTAATTTTCTTCAGTGTTCAACTGTGCTAAGTTTTCAACAGGACTGATCTCTTATGTTTGCTGTTCTAAGCGTGAATTATTCCAACCTAATATGCCCAGAATATGTTCCATAAATGTACGTTTGTCTCCACCATTTATATGTTTTGTGTTTTTGTTTTTTTATATAAATAGTGGATTTCTAAAATCGCTGGCGCTTTACGACTTTGTAATTGGAAGTTTTCTCTCTCTATCAAAGTTCAAATTCTAGTTATTTTACCTTTTCAGCATTTGCAGTAGGCGCGCTGAAAATATTTTTATTCAATCGGACATGCGCACTTTCCTACAGATAGATGTAGCACCTTTTGTGGGAAGTTATTCGACTGTTTCGTGAATTTTCTCTACCCCCTTATGTCTATATTTAATGTACATCGAAATCTTCGAATATGAACCATGGAACATAACATTTTTATTCTTTTTTATATTATTAGATACAAGTGTATCCTATATTAACTTCGGTTCGGAGTTTTATTATCACTCCAGAAGGTTACTTATTATGACCGCGCTTTCTATATGAATGACATGATCTCTTCACATAAACGAAGGCGACAATTAGTTTGTTGTTTATTTTTCTGACTTGATATTCTTTGATTGTGATTGTGTGTGAAGAAAATGCGAGTCATTATTAAGTACCGAAAGGTGCTTTATGCTATCAGTGTGGGTAAGCGTGTCTGTCCGTCTGTCTGTCTGTAACTCAAACTCCTCCGAGGGTATGAAAGATTTTCGTCAGTCGATGAATATGGTTCATGGCACGAACCAGTTACAAATATTATCTAAATCGGTTCATTGGCACGTGCACAAATGGTACCTCTATTTTCCCGCCCAGCAATTTTCAATGGGAAGAAATATTGAGTAATATATCAAACAAATCGTAATGACGAGATAGATGCGGTTATTCATTACTATTTTCATCAGTCGATGAATATGGTACATGCCATGAAAAAATCATAAATTTTATCTAAATCGGTTCATTAGCACAGCCACAAATGGTCCCATCACGACCCCACCTAGCAATTTTCAATGGACAGATATATTAAGTAATAGGTCAAACAAATCTTAATGACGAGATACAAGCGAATATACGAGGAAATTACTAATTCGGCCAATTACTATCTCGTAAATTACTATTTCGGCCAATAAATATGGTTCAGGAAATGAACCATTTTGAAAATTGTTGCAATCGAAACATTGGCACGTGCACTAATGGTACCTTTATGACACCTTCAAAAATTTTCAATGATAACATATGGCATGTAATATATCAAACGATTTGGAATAAGGTGCCATGAATAATTAAAACGTAAAATTTATGCTAATCCAAATTGGTTTCAAGGTACCTGGTTTAGTGGAATCGAAACAATGGCACGTGCTCTAATGATACCCTTATGACACCCTCAAAAATTTTCAATGATAAGATATGGCATGTAATATATCAAACGACTTGGAATGATGTGTCATGAATGAATATAACGTAAAATTAATGAGAGTTTAAATTGGTTTCAAGGAACCTGGTTTAGTGGAACCATTATGGTTCATTGGAACTTTCAATGCTAAGATATGGCATGTAATATATCAAACGACTTGAGATGATGTGTCATGAATGAATATAATGTAAAATTAATCACAGTCAAAATTGGTTCAAAGTTACGTGGTTAAATGGTATCTTTATGGTCCATTAGAAACTTACAATGTTATCTTAGGGCGGATTAAAAATATGGTTCCGCGATTGCTTTAATGTAACCTTTCGGTACTTGGTTATGTCATTCCTTAATGGTTTATTTTATGAGCAATCCTCGTACAAATTATATCCTTATTAAACAGGGAGTTTCAGATAAAGTGTAACAGTGGAATATCGAATCGAAAAACAAAATACACGTGTTTAGTAATAGTCAAAAAGCTATCCAATGATACAAAAGTCTATCTCCCATCTCCTGAGGATTGGGAAGTGGGAACTTTGAAACCTTAAATAGAACCCCTATTTTAATGTCGTTTTCAGATTGTATACAACCTTTGAGAAATGTTGTATTCTTGGTGTTTTTTCAATTGATCCAATCGTTTAGGATATAGAGGCACTCAAAGTGTGGAAGTTTTAAAGTGTTGAATCCAATTTTATCAAAGATAAAGAGATAGTGGGTGGGTCTAAAAGACATTCCTGTTCTACTTTTTGATAGTCTTTAAGAATCTGAACTCAGAATTTCTAAAATCCAAATTTTTTTAATACATAAGCAGAGTCTGTACATGAGTATTAAAATTTGTAGATATTTGAAATCCTGACTTTGGATTCTTAAAGACCGTCAAAAATTAGAATAGGAATATCTCTAAGACCCACGCTATATCTTTGTCTCCATCGATAAAATTAGGTTCTTAAACTTTAAAAGTTTTTAATATCTCTATCTTCTAAACGGTTGGATCAATTGAAAAAACACCAAGAATAAAACTTTTTTCAAATGTTGTGTACAATCTGAAAATACAATAAAATAAAAGGGGGTTCTTATTTAGCTTTTCAAATTTACCCCTCCCTCATTCTCAAGGGGTGGGGGAGGTCGAGTTTGGTGTCATTGGATGGCTTTTTCAGAAATATTAAACACTTTTCGTTTTTTCGATTCGATTTGTATTTCCTCAGATAGTCCACTGTTACATTTGCTTTTAAACAAGCTTTATAAATCACGCTGTTAAATTAAGGATGCATGTTGAACATATTCATCTATTTTTTGCTCAGAAAAAGTTTTAAAAAAGAATTATGTATGGGATGATTTAATTATGCTTTTCTCTTTTTATTTACTCTAAAAAGCATGCGGAGATCTACGAGATCAATGCAACTATTTCAACAGTTCCAACAAGATACGGCTACTGTACAACTTTGCATACAAGTAAGTCTTACAACAAATTCTTATTATCACATGTATCATAAAAAGTAACAGAATTTAATAATATTTCAGCTCCTATCAACTTGCCGTTCAATATGCTATCGGTTGCTTTATATCAGCATTCCTTCTTTTATCGGAATTCATCATACGATTTTGGAATAGTAAGTCAAATTTATATGTACCACTGTATAATAATTGTTCATTTAGAAACATGTGCATTCATGTAGCTTATATAAGGAAAAATTATTAAATTTTTACTATAATGCACACTCTTATTTATGAATGACACTCTACTCATCATAATCGACGATTTTCTCTTGGAATATCTAATTTACTATTAAGTTAATGGAATACAAGTAAATACTCGCTGACAGCGGCATCCTCGCTTTAAGCAACTTTACTTTTGCGAAACAATTGCATTAATAACTTTTTTTCGCTAATCGAAAGAATGCATTGTTGGTCATGAGATATATATTGTTGGTCCGTGCAGAGTGTTTGTGAAATGTGTGTTGATACCATTGTCGATAAGTATTGTTGCACAAACTTTGCCTTGCAATGTTGGTCATGAGATATTTGCTGCACAAGCAGGAATATTGCTTTATCGAAAAAAGGCGGAAATAGTCTTCTAAGTTTTTTTTACAGGGTTTCTCGGTCAACGCGCGTGCCCCCACTAGGCGGCAGCTGCATTCTATCAATTATTAAGCTGTCATAGTTTAGAAGTATTATGTTGGAGCGTCAACGTGTTTAAGTCGATATACGAGGGGCTGCAACTACCGCCTGTTCACTTTTGGGATGGCAACTGCCGCCTGTCATGCAAATGCAGCACCACTCATCCGGTTGCCATGACAACCGATTGTTTGTTTAAACAAAATGGCGACAACGATGTGTCGTCGACCAAAGTGGAACAATGAATAATCATTAGGTTTCTCCACAACGAATGTGTGAAAGCATCTAAAATTCAAAGACTTCAAAGACAGTCACACCGAGTCATATTTTTCTCGATCATCCGTCTTTGCTTGGTGCGAAAAGTTTGAAGGAGGGCGAGAATCCACCGGTAATGGTTTTTATTTTCTGCAAGACAATGCCAGGCCTCACACAACCAAACTGAATATGGACACACTGATGGAACTAAAATGGGATATCTTACCACATCCTCCATACAGCTCGCATCTATCTCCTTGAGACTATCACCTTTTTGGGCCATTGAAAGAGTTCTTGGGAGGGCAGAGATTCGACTCCAATGAGGAAGTGAAAAAGGCTGTCCTGACGTGGTTTCGACATTAGCCTGAAGATTTCTACAGAACCTGTACCCAGATGCTCCCAGAACGCTGGAAAAAATATAGAGAGAAGCAAGGAGAGTGAAATAAGTGTTTGTGTGTTTTTTGTAACTTCCTGATTTTATAAAAAATAAAGTCCAGGTCAAATTTGAATGTCCCTCGTAGTTTGTGGATTTGCAAGACAGATGTGCCATAAGATATTAAAAAGTCCGCAAAAATTTTAGGATTAGCGTAACGCTCCATGCAATTAAAGGCCTGGATACTCATTGACGTAGTTTACTTTTCCAACCGGTTTATCCGTTAGGGTAGCAGCCCTATAGAGGATCGCCAGCACTCGCGAACTTGAGCCGTTAGGCGCATATCTTTAATGGTAATGTCCAACCCAGATTCTCCGTGTAGTCTAGCCACCTGCTTCTATCGATTTCTTGGTCTCGTACCCACCGGCTCGGTTTTAGGAAGACCAATTCGTGGCATCTGTATCACGTGGACATACCAACACACCTGAGATCTGTCAAAGCGAGGAAGTAGTAGCCCAACACCTAAAGACTGCCACTACCTAAACGCCTGGATCGTGGAGAAAAATGTATGCTTTAAAAATTGTGCATGTGTTAAACATTTTAAAAATTTTTGTTATTCACATCTATTAAACTCACAAAATTACTACACAAAATAAATTTGGCGACAGTTCATCCTTGTCCCGTATCTTCCAGAAAAACTGGAAACTGGAAACTTTGAAAAATGTAAAGCCTTATACTTAAACAAAAACTTCAAAGTATTCTTAAGATACTAAACTAGATTCATATCAGCTATCTTGGCGTAATTAATACATAAGGTTCGTAAAAATGAAAACGAAAATTTGTGTGGAAAAAAAAGACGACGCGTAGGATCATAAGTTTTTGTTTTCAACAATTGCGAAACCCCACATGCAGATAGAACAATCGGTTGCAAGTGTTGCATCTCGTGAGAAAGAACGATAGCTCGCGCTTCGAAGCTCTGCGAGTGATCGCTTCGTCCAAACAATAAAATGGAGTCAACGAAGCCGGAACAGAGAGCAGTAATTCGTTTTTTGACATGTGAAGGAGTTACAGTTTCTGAAATTCATCGTCGTCTGCAGAATGTCTATGGAAATGACTGCCTAACTTTCACTCGTGTTTGCTCATTGTAAGATGATCACCGACCTCGACAAGCAAACCCCGCCATCATAGATGATTTCAAAGCCAAAATTGACGCTGTCTTAAAGGAAAACAGAAGAGTGACAATCGATGTCGTGGTTGCTAAAACTGGCCTTATTCTTGGAACTGTTCACTCCATTATCAGGAACCATCTGCACTACAGAAAAATCTGTGCACCATGGGTCTGGCATCATTTGACATCAGAACAACTTGGAGTTCGAATCGCCATGTCCCTGCAACACTTGACTCGCTAAGAACAGGAAGGAGAGAGCTTTCTCGACAGAATCGTTACAGGGGATGAAACTTCGTGCTTTCATTTCCAGCCCGAAAGCAAAAGTCAAAGTCGTCAATGGAAGCATTATGGGTCACCACCCCCGAAAAAATCAAAAGGCAATCGCAAACAGCATGGGGATGGGGATGTTGACAGCGTTTTTTGTTCACAAAGGCCCGATAAAAGACTTTACTTTACTGGACTTTCTTGAAAAAGGCACCACAGTTAACGTAGTACGATATGGGGAAACAATGAAGGCACTGCGCGCGGCCATCAAATGCAAGCGTCCTTGACTTCTTACAGAAGGAGTGCTTCTTCTCCACGACAAATCGCGTCCTCACACCTCCAAAGCAACGGTAGACCTCATCAAAAAGTTCAACTGGGAAGCAATGCAGCATATACCTTACAGCCCTGACTTACCCCCATGTACCTTTCACGTGTTTTGGGATCTCAAGAAACATCTGAAAGACCACAGGTTTCAGTCGGTCGATGATCGCGAATTGTAACTGATCGCACCCCATACCATTAGGCAATTTTGTATTGTCACGTCCACATCCTCAAATCTCCGTCCTTGTGCACGTTTTTGATCTTCGTAAATGCGAAGAAGTCGCATGCAGCTAGGTCAGTGAGGAAGGAAGGCTGCCTTACCTGAGCGATGTGGTGTTTGGTCAAGAAATGCTGCGCGATTCTCTACCCTCCTTAAACCGCTTGAACCCCTCGAAAACCTGTGTGCGACTCATTACATCTTTGCCGAATGCTTGTTTTAGCAATTCATTACACTCCGCAGGGGTTTTACCGATTTTTTAAAAAAAATTATGCAATGTCGTTGCTCAATGTTTTCTGTCACTTTCACCACGCGACAAGAAAAGAAAAACGTTCTGCTTTAGCGTGTTACAACAAATGCACTAGCAAAAATGTCGTCAAACCATCCGAATAGGAAAAAGGTGAGCGAGTTCTAATTTTTTGTAGCCTCAATCCGGATACTTTTTGGACAGGCCTAGTATTTATCCGTTACGTAAAGAAGTTACGTTTATATATTAATTAAAAATAAATAAAACTCCATTTAATTAAAAGAAAATAAATAAAATAAATCATAGAAACAATTAAAAACAGTAACCCAATGGATAAATGCAAAGGTTGAAGGACGAAACACAATTGAAACAAAGGTCTTGTGGAGCTTACGTAGATGAAACACAGAAGAAACGAAGATCTTGTGGAGAAATGTTACGCGAACAAAGGGAGGCACACAGTTACAGGTGAAGAAGGTCTATGATGAAAGTTCGATGATCCGTAGACACGTCGATGACAAATTTGAAATGTATTATAAAACGTTTTCGGGATTTGTATCCCATCTTCACGATACGACCAACCAACCTCACAGATTCCCTCAATGCGGCCCTTGTTAAAAGCTGTCAATTGGTGGATAGGATGTCTGCGAGGCATCGCGGATGCTTTGTACAGTACAGTAATCCTCTCTGAATGTCTTGCGTAACTGTGGACTCACAGCAGTTGACTGGTAACAATTTATCAACAACATGGTGGTGACATCACGAATGCACTCTGATGAGCGTTCTAGACATTACACATTCTTGTGGATTTAATCGTTTACTCACACATCAATGGTATAGTATGCATGTGTACCGAAATAAAATAATATTGGACCATTTCTTCTGGGTGATTCACTTTTTTTGTCAGCCAGTGTATAATGAAGCCAATTTGATAACATAATTTTGAATTTTGAAATATAAGCCAAAACAAGAACCAATAAAATCTTGAAAACCTCTAAAAATTTTTCATAATTTTGCACATATTTCCATTAGTTTTAACTTTTTTGAGTGCCGGCACTCATCATTCGACATACAAGGGAGTAAAGATTTAAAAACCTTTTGACAAGTTTTAATTCAAATTTCAAGATTATATTATGAAATTGGCTTCATTATATTTTGTGGATTAGGTTTTTTTAATAGTGCATCTCATATCGGGGCTAGTATACACTGTTTCTTATACAGGGTGATTCTGACAAAATGTATACAGGGTGTTTCAAAATTATATACAATAAATTTAGTGACATATTCTTCAGGTCAAAAGACGACGAAAATGTTCTATAGCACTTTGTCTGGAAACGATTTATTTACACGATACAGCCAACTAAACCCGTGGCTCCAAATTACAGGAATTGTTCAAAGTGCCCGCCACCAGCTCGCACGCACTGAGCGACCGTCAGATGTCACGGAAGAGTTCGTCGCCAACATTACGAACGGTTTGGCATGCATTTTCAATTCGTTGTCGCAGATCCATAATATTAAGAACTTCTGTGCTGTAGACGATCGTTTTCACATGACCCCACAGAAAAAAGTCCAAGGGAATAAGGTCGTGTGTTCTTGCAGGCCAGGCTACCAGTCCACCTCGACCTATCCACCGATTCGTGTATGCACCATTAAGGTGTGCTCGCACAACATGGCTGAAATTTGCTGGAGCGCCATCATGCATGAACCACATGTTAGATCTTATCAAAAGAGGAACATCTTCCAGTATTTCTGGCAATGCATTCTGCAGAAACAAAAGATACGTTCGCCCAGTCAATCGTGGCGGCAACACATAAGGGCCAATTAAGTTATTTCCGACAATTCCACACCAAATGTTTACGGAGAAACGCTCTTGATGCGCTCAAGCTCTGGTAACATGCGGGTTAGCATCTGCCCAATGGTGATGGTTGTGAGAATTTACGATTCCTGTCCGGGTGAAGATTGCTTCGTCCGTGAAAAGTATCTGGCTGAGACAACTAGGGTCTGCAGCATGACGACGTTGTATCCATTGGCAAAATCGTTGTCGGTGTGGATAGTCCGTTGGGTTCAGTGCCTGAACCAGTTGCAGGTGGTATGGATGCAAAAGCTGACGGTGAAGAATGCGCCAAGCAGATGAGTGCGGAATGTGAACCATGGAAGAAATACGACGGGTGCTTGTCTGTGGTTCATCATGTATGATGTCAATTATCACATCCTCCTCATCCGGAGAATGTGCTACAGGCCGCCCTTGTCGTGTTTGACGACCAAAGGAATCACGCTCTTGAACGCTCAGAAAATGATGAAAACTTCTTGTCGAAGATCATAACAGGTGATGAATCTTGGGTGTACGGTTATGATATCGAAACAAAGGTTCAATCATCCCAGTGGGTGGGTGAGACATCTCCCAGACCAAAAAAAGTTCGCCAAGTTCGTTCCAATGTGAAAGTGATATTGATAGTTTTTTTTGATGTTCAGGGCGTAGTCCACCACGAGTACCTCCCCCAAGGCTCCACAGTGAACCAGATTTACTACATCGAAGTTCTCAAACGTCTGCGGGATGCTATCCGGCGGAAAAGGCCAGAAATGTGGACGAGTGGTGACTGGTTGTTTCATCACGACAACGCTCCAGCCCATTCAGCCCTCAGAACTCGAGAGTTTTTGGCCAAACACTCGATCACTGTTCTTCCTCACCCACCCTACTCACCTGACCTCGCTCCTTGTGACATCTTCTTGTTTCCCAAACTCAAAAGACCTTTGAAAGGAAGGAGATTTGAGACGATTCCTGATATAAAGGCAAATGCGACGAAGGCGCTAAAGGACATCACAAAAGAAGCGTTCCAGGACTGTTTCCAAAAGTGTAAACACCGTTGGGATAAGTGTGTGCGTCGGGGAGGAGAGTACTTTGAAGGGGACCCAGATGTGTAACTTCTGAATAAAGTATATTTTGTTTTATGACGTCAGTCTACGTATTTTTTGAACAGACCTTGTATGATTGGATTACTCGCAAACAAATCGTTTCCAGACAAAGTGCTATAGAACATTTTCGTCTTCTTTTGATCTGAAGAATATGTCACTAAATTTATTGTACATAATTTTAAAACACCCTGTATAACCTTAAGCAATGACAGAGGAGACCAGAATGAACATTTTCTTTTCATAAAATGTAGGTTCGATTTGACCGCTAACTGAGATATGAACAGAAATAAATATACCGCCATCAAGATCCACAAGTTAATAACTCAGGTTCTGTAGGGCCTAGAATAATGAATTTTGAAGGAATAATAGTGTATATAAAACTATGTATACCGTTAAAATTTGATCTTATTCCAACGAGTAGCTTCTGAGTTAAGCATTCAAAATCGTTACAATGCTCACAAGCGGGTAGTAATCAGCACGTGTTACGATTTTGAGTGTGTAACTCAGAAACTACTCGTTTAAATTCGACCAAACTTTAACGATGTACAGAGTTTTACATATCCTATTATTCTACCAAAATTCATTATTCTAGGCGTTGAAGAACCTGTGTTATTAATCTTGTTGGCGGCATTTATATTTCCGTTCATATCTCAGTTAGCGTTCAAATTCAGACAGGCATTGTATTAAAAATTATGTTCATTCTGGTCACCTCTGTCATTGCTTACAGTTATAAACCCTTTTTCAGAATCACCCTGTATTTGAAGGAATGTCTATTACGACTTTAGATCTGGACATTTTCCGTCTTAGCAACAAGGGGAGTTTTTTTTTCAACCAGCATGAATTTTAACATAATTTGCAAGTACCTTGTGAATAAAAGACTAGCGGTCACCCCTTGATTTGAAATTGAACTGTTCCCGATATGAATAGTTTGTGCAGTCAAGTGTAAAAAGAATTTTATAAGAGAAAGTTAGGGAGTTGTAAATTATTAAAAATTTAGAACTTTGATGAAATTTAAAAGTTAGTTTTTTTGGATGAAATTGTTCACAGGAGTGCTCAATTATCATGATAGAAATTATTTTATAGAAATTTGTTTTAGAAAATTGGTTATAGGAATCTAATGGTTTCAAATATTTGTAAATTTTCTGGGAATTTTATATAGATATGTAAATTAAGATTCTTTTTTATAATCTTTAATCTTGTACATTTTTTATTTTATTTTACAGTATGTTTTGTAAATTTGTTGAAATTTGATTAGGGAGAAAAAAAATTGTTATTTCTAATCCATAATTACCACCACGTTTTTTAAACAGGGTGTTCATAAAATGAGGGATAGTAAGTACCTAACATGATTCTTCACATCAAAGTAAATATAAGTTCCTCTTGCAAAATGTCAAAATCTCAAATTTTTTTCCTCAAAAATCACTTGCACCAAGCTTTAACAGCACATCATGGCATTATTATGGCGTCATCAAGCGTTATTCCATTTCATCGATAGATAGTGTCAGAGAAGATGAACTCTTCCTGATTTTCAATACGTACTATGACGCAATTAAGGTGCGTCTCAAAAGTTTAAAGAAACAAGTTTTTGTTCAAAAGAAAAAAGCCTTTTGAAGTTACATACAAATGCTTTAATTACTAGCTGTACAAAGCACTTAAAAGAAACTCCTGAAAATATGACTCACGAAAACATAATAAAAATTAATATCTTCAAGAAAATGAAATTTTGTATGTCTCAAAAGTTTAAAGAACCATCCTCAGATGCTAAATAGAAACGTCCATTATGTAAATTTGCGAGTGACAGGGTATTAATCTGTTGCAGAGTTAGTCATTTTTTTCAAAGAAAGCTTTTCTTCCACTCACAATTGATCTACGACAATGCCTCGCCAATCTCAATTCACAACCGATGAAGTGGCTGAAATCTGGTGATTGAAAGCCAACGGACTATCTGTTGCTGATATTGTCACAATTATTGGAAGATCCACAGCAGGGGTTTTTAATGTTTTGAAGAGGAGTTCATCGTTCCACCAAAAACTACGATCTGGTCGCCCCAAAGTTACTTCGACTCGCGATTATACGACTGGCTGCCACACAAAATCTTTCTATTCGCCAGATACAAGACGTGACTGGGTTATCGAAAGACTATCGAAAGACACTATACACCGGCGAATAATTGCGAGTGGACATGTTATTTTCAAATAAGGTGAAGAAACCGCCTCTGACTGCCAAGCACATTCAAGAAAGGCTAAGTTGGGCACAAGAACACATGGCCTGGAAAGATGAATGGATGTCGGTGTTGTTCAATGTTGAAAAGAAGTGGAACTTGGATGGTCCTGACGGGTGGGCATCATACAGGCACGACCTACGACAGGAACCGAAGACCTTTTACTCAAGAACAATAAGGAGGTAGTTCTGTCATGATTCGGGGTGACTTCACATCCAATTTGGCTTTCATCAGTGGAAGAGAAAATTCGCTGACATACCAAGACACCCTTACACAGTATCTGTTACCCGTCTGTGATCATTAGTGTGGCCTGGAATTCGTTTTCCAGCAGGATAACGCTAGCATCAATACTTCACGATCAACAATGAAGTGGTTCAGAAAACAAAATATTTACGTTATGACGTGGCCGCAAGAAGCCCTATAAAGAATCTATGGGGAATCATGTCTCGTGCAGTTTATGCCAGGTTTATGCCGGAGGACGTCAATTTTCTTCGACTGATGAATTGAAAAGAGCAATTGAAGATGCATGGTACAATGTAAGATAGAAACATTGTTCAACCTCATAAACTCAATGCCGAACAGAGCATTTGAAATAATCAAGACAAATGGTCGTTCAATTTAAGCTGTTGTTCTTAAAATTCATGCAATGTTTTTTCAGTCGTTTTTTAAACTTTTGAATATTTTTATTTCTGTTATGTTTTCATGAATAATTTTTTCAGGAGTTTCTTTTAAGTGCTTTGTACAGCCAGTAATTAAAGCATTTGTATGTACTTTCAATAGTCTTTATTCTTTTGAACAAAAACATGTTTCTTTAAAATTTTGAGACGCACCTTAAGCGAAATACATCAAACATTGCGTGGTGTTTAGACCCTTAAAATTGGTTTTTCGACATTTTGCATGAGGAACTTTTTATTTACTTTGATGTGAAAAATCATGCTAGGTACTTATTATCCCTCATTTTATGAACACCCTGTGTAACTAACAGGTGCCCTCCATCCTTAATAGTATCTCAATCGAAATTATTAGCTCCACCCATAATGTTTGGGTTTTATTCATGGTAGGTACAGTCTTTTTACCCGCTCAGTCTTAATACAGTCAACGACAAAAATATGGCTCGTTGATGTGCTAGCAGAGAACAGTGGGTGCTAGAGACATGTAAGAAGAGGAAAAATAAAGAACAATATTCAACAGTGCACACCAACCCTTCAGTATTAGAATGTGTAAAGCTAAGGTGGGCAGTGAATTTATGCAAACTGGATAGTAATGATTTCACCAGACACCCCTTTAAACACCAGTGACAAAAATATAGCTCGGTGCTGCTTTTATTTGAATAACAGGTAACATATCAGCGAAAAGATACATTTTTCTGTACACTAATAACCACTTGGCCCTCCATGTGCACTCTGCACTGCAATAAGCCGGTTTCGACCTGAGAGGTACAAGTTCTGCACGTATGTTTGTTGGATGATGCCCCAGCACTCATGGATGGCTTCAGTAAGCGCTTCCACTGTATCAAATTGTCTCCAACCGTCATACACCAAGCGAACCAGCTCTGCCCATAGGTTCTCGATGATGTTGAAATCCGGAGAGAAACTAGGCCAGTCCGGAATCTTGATCCTATTGTGATGTAACCATTTCAAGGAGTTGGCGGCTCTGTGGTACGGTGCGTTATCCTGTTGAATATTGGGTCCTGGCCGGTGATTTCTCTGATGCCAGGGAGGAGATATTGGCGAAGCAGTTCACAGTAATCTGGGGAGCACATACGTCCAGTCACAACCATCAGTGGAACTTTCCCAAGATACCCAATTGCTTCCCACAACATCACCGTGCCACCACCAGCTTGACGTCGCTTCTTGACACGTTGGGGTGCACGGGAGTCCACCCATTCTCAGTCCAAGTCCATTGGGACCATCCAGGTTGAACTGCTTCTCATCAGAGAACACAACTTTGGTCAAATCTAGGTCCAAGTTTGCATTTGCAAAGTTCAGTCTCTGCTTGCGATGTTGCGATTTCAGTGCTGGTACTCGTTTGATCTTTCTCCGCCCAACATATTCACTGCTATGCAAGATTCGCTGCACGGTAAGAAGATGCCTGAAGTCGAAATGATTGTCTCGGCATATTTTCTTGCAAGAGGTGCGATTCCCCGGATTCAGAGATCGGATGATACGTCTCTCAGCTCTGACACGAACAGGCGAGGTCGACCCGGTGAATGCTTCTTACCATATTGGTCTGTTTTTTTCAAGAAATCACGTGCCACATCACGGCTTCTGTTTAAACGTTTACCGATTTCAGTGAATTGAGTCCCGCTTCACGATACGCCTTGATTGCGGTTTGTTCCTCTGAAGACAATCGCTTCTGACGAATCATTATTAACAAAATGCATACAAATTGCACGGAATGCAGCAACACAAATGTAGAAAACGCCAATACTGAAGGAAGAATTCAGAATTGTTCCAACAACCTCCGTTAAAAATCTCCTCCACTTATGTTTTGAACCTTTCCGGGTACGAGCTATATTTTTGTCACTGGTGTTTAGAGGGGTGTTTGGTGAAATCATTATTATCTAATTTGCATAACTTCACTGCCCACTTTAGCTGTACACATTGTAATAATGAGGGTTGGTGTGCACTGGTTAATATTTTTCTTGACTTTTCCTCTTCTTACAGGTCTCTGCCACCCACTGTTCTATGTTATAACCTCAACGAGCCATATTTTTGTCGTTGACTGTATTATTTAAATATCTGATATATAGTTTTTCAATACAGCTAATAGTAAAAAACTTATTTTCTGTGCCATAAGTTCTTAGCTGGGCAGTATGAGTGTAAGATCCTCTCTTTGGCTTTTAGTTTTCTGTCAAAAACATATTTCTGTTAACTTTGTCTTTGTATATTTTATATATAGATGTACCTGAATTATGACAGGGATGATAAAAATTTTTTGGCGTTTCCTAGTTGCGGAATAAATAAAATTACAGGATCATTAGTGAAAGTAAGTTGCACATTATTAAGTACCGAAAGGTGCTTTATGCTCTCAGTGTAGGGAAACGTGTCTATCTGTGTGTCCGTCTGTCTGTCTGTCCGTCTGTCTCTCTGTAATTCTAATTCCTCCGAGGCTATAAAAGATTTTCAATATCTATTTTCGTCAGTCGATGAATGTGGTTCATGGCACGAAATAATCACATTTGATGTCAAAATCGGTTCATTGGCACGTGCACAAATGATACCTCAGTTTTTCCGCCAGCAGTTTTCAGTGGAAAGATATATTAATTAATAAATCAAACAAATCGTAATGACGAGATAGAAGCTGTTATTCATTACTATTTTCGTCAGTCGATGTATAAGGTACATGCCACGAAAAAGTCGCATATATTATCTAAATCGGATAAACAGCACGTGCACAAATTGTACCATCACGACCCCGCCTAGCAATTTTCAATAGAGAGATATATTAAGTAATATATCAAACAAATCGTAATGACGAGATAGAAGCGGATATAAATTACTATTTTCGTCAAAAGATAAATATGGTTTGGGAAATGAACCATTTTAAAATGGTTGTAATCGAAACAATGGCACGTGCTCTAATGGTACCCTTATGACACTAACAGAAATTTTCAATGATAAGATATGCATGTAATATATCAAACAAATAGGGATGAGATGTAATGAATGAATATAACGTACAATCAATGATAGTCGTAATTGGTTCAAAGGAACCTGGTTTAGAGGAACCATTATGGTTCATTGAAACTTTCAAAATATGGCGTGTAATATATCAAACGACTTGGAATGTGGTGTCATGAATGAATATAACGTAAAATTAATGATAGTCCAAATTGGTTTCAAGGAATCTGGTTAAGTGGAACCATTATGGTTCATTGAAATTTTCAATGCTAAAATATGACATGAAATGATGTGTCATGAATGAATATGACGCAAGATAATGATAATCCGAATTGGTTTCAAGGTACTTGGTTTAGTGGAACCATTATGGTTCATTGTAACTTTCAATGTTAAAATATGGCATGTAGTATATCAAACGATTTGGAATGTTGTGCCGAGAATGAATATAACGTAAAATTAATGATAGTCGAAATTGGATACAAGGAACCTTGTTTAGTGGAACCCTTATAGTTCATTGGAACTTTCAATGTTTAAATATGGCATGTAATTTATCAAACGACTTGGAATGATGTGTCTTGAATGAATATAACTAAATTAATGATAGTCAAAATTGGTTCAATGGTAGGTGATTTAATGATATCTTTATGGTCCATTTGAAACTTACTATGTTATCATAGAGCGGTTTAAAAATATTGTTCCGCGAATGGTTTAATTTAACCTCTCGGTACTTGTATATGTCATTCCTTAATGGTTTATTAAGTACTGAAAGGTGCTTTATGCTATCAGTGTGGGGGAACGTGTCTGACTGTCTGTCTGTCCGTCCATAACTCTAACTCCTCCGCGGCTATGAAAGATTTTCAAAATCTGTTTTCGTAAGTCAATGAATATGGTTCATGGCACGAACCAATCGCAATTATTATCTAAATCGGTTCATTGGCACGTGCACAAATGGCATCTCAATTTTCCTGCCAAGCAATTTTCAATGGTAAGATATATTCAGAAATATATTAAACAAATCTTATTGACGAGATAGACGCGGATATAAATTACTATTTTCGCCAATTAATAATATGGTTCTGCGAATGTACCGTTTTGAAAATGTTTGAAATCATAACAAAGGCACGTGCTCTAATTGTAACCTTATTACACCCTCAAATACACTACTGTTGATAAAAATCGCAATACCCTGATGGAATAGCCCAATCTGCATTAAATTTGGAGCATTTGCATATCATGGGTCAGAAAAGAAACCATTAGATTTTCAGGTCAATACAATGCGTTTTATTGTCACATTAGTATCGGATGAAACCACCGTGGGATGCAATTACAGCCTCTAAACGTCGTGGCATTGAGTCAAACAAGCTCTGAATAAGGGCCTGGGAAATGTCCTGCAGTGCTCTGTCTACACGGGTATACAGTTCATCCACAGTTGCTGCTGCTGGAGTCTGACGAGCCAATCGATGAGCAACCCTGTCCCACACATGTTCGATTGGTAACATGTCTGGTGAACGAGCAGGCCAGGGGAACAAGGGCGTCTGATGTGCTTGGAAAAAGGCGAGGACATTTCTGGCCACATGCGGTCGGGCATTGTCCTGTTGGAATACAGCGCCTGGAAGGTTCTGCAGGAAGGGGATGACCTCGGGTTGCACAACTTCCCTGATGTACCGGTCATTGTTCAGATTGCCATGGATTCTGATCAGACGGGAACGGCAATGGTAACTGATTGCACCCCACACCATCACCCCTGGTGTTTGTCCTGAATGACGCTGCAGGATGCATTCTGGAAGGTCGCGCTCGCCACGATATCTTCTGACTCGTATCCTGCCGTCATGGTGCTGCAAGTTAAACCTTGACTCTTCCGAAAACACAACTTGTTGCCATTCAGCTTGCCACTGTTGGTGTTGATGGGCCCATTGCAACCTGAGGCGCCGGTGGTTTTGAGTCAAAGGAATCCGCAACAATGGTACTCGTGCCATCAATCCTCTGGAAATCAAACGGCGTCGTACAGTGCTAGCAGACATTGTCCTGCCTACTATAGCACCTCACTGTTGTGCTAACACTGTGGAAGTGGCTGTACGATCTGCTACACACTTGCGATAGAGGTGTCTGTCATCTCGCGGTGTCGTCGTGCTGGGTCTTCCTGAGCCTGGTCTTCGGTGTGCTTTGTTCTCTTCGCTCCACTGCCTTCATGCACTCATAATTGTCGTTGCATTACGTCCTACACGAGCAGCAATGTCACGATACGACCATCCCGCTTCACGCAGACCAATTATGCGTCCTCTTTCAAAGTCTGTCAGCTGTTGATATGGTACCCTTCGTCATCGTCGAGGCATGGTGTTCTTTCAAGCAATTACTCTGAAAATCTAATCATTTATACTCTGACCCATTGTATGCAAATATTGCAAATTGTATGGATTAGACCATTCCATCAGGGTGTTGCGATTTTTATAAACAGTAGTGTATTTTCAATGATAATATATGGCATGTAATATATCAACAAACTGGGATGATGTTTCATGAATGAATATAACGCAAAATCATTGATAGTCGAAATTGGGTTCAAGGAACCTGGTTTAATGGATCATTAGAATCCTTTAAAAACTTATAATATTAACATAGGGCGGTTTAAAATTTGATTCCGAGAATGGTTTAGTTTAACCTTTCGGTACTTGGTTATGTCATTCCTTAATGTTTATTAATTACCGAAAGGTGCTTAATGCTAATATTGTGAGAAACGTGTCTGTCTGTCCGTAACTCTAACTCCCCCGAGGGTATGAAATATTTTCAAAATCTGTTTTCGTCAGTCGATGAATATGGTTCATGGCACGAACCATTCACAATTATTATCTAATTCGCTTTATTGGCACATCCACGAATAGTACCTCAACTTTCCCACCAACTAATTTTCATTGGTAAGATATTTTATGTAATATATCAAACAAATCGTTATGAAGAGATAGAAGTGGATATGAATTACTATTTTCGCAAATTGATATACATGGTTCCGGGAATGAACCATTTTGAAATGCTTGTAATCGAAACAGTGGCACGTGCTCTAAAGCTACACTTATGACACCAGCAAAAATTTTTATTGATAAGATCTGGCATGTATTGTATCAAACAAATTGTGATGCTGTATCATGAATGAATATAACGTAAAATTATTGATAGTGGAAATTGGTTTCAAGAAACCTGGTTTAGTGGAACAATGATGGTTCATTGGAACTTTCATTGCTAAAATATGGCTTAAAGGGTGTTTCATAATTGGTGTCCCGTCTTTAGGGAACAGATGGGGGGGGGATGAATATTGATTATTTGGCTTTAATATCCCTTAATTCAGAATAAAAACATCTCGCGTCCTTGGGGGTAAAGGGGTAAATATTTGAAAATTTTAATTTTGTTGGGGTAGGGATTAGTTTCCATGTGTTATTTGAAAAGTTGTAGAGCATTATGTAAAATGTGGGTTTAGCAAAAAACCCGGTTATAAAATCTCATGCCCTGACCCCTTTATCGAGTGCGTAAAGTGAAAGGTATGGCTGATCGGCAACAATGTTCAGGTAGAGTGTCACATTCACGGATATCAGAGGACGTAATTTGTCCCAAGAGATGCACTCCTCCTCCAACCACCTATACGGTTGTCTGCTGACAGGATGGGTCCATGGCCTCGTGCTGTCTGCCCCAGATGCGCAGTCTGCCGTCCGCATGATCAAGTAGAAACCGCGATTCATCGGACCAGGCGACCTTCTTCCACTCATCCAGTGTCCAGCGAAGCCTGTTTTCCCCTAGCAGGCGCGCTTTCCTATTTTACGGTGACAGCGACAGTACCCGTACTGTCCGCCTGTTGTTAAACCCAGCTCGGTGCAAGGTGCTCTGAAGTGGGTTGGGATGCTCCCTCATTGAACTGCGCTGCATTTTGTTGGGCTGTTCCCGTCCTGTTGCTGCGGATGATTCGTGCCAGTCACCGTTGGCCTCGTTCATCCACGGCCCTTTTACGTCCGGAGTTGTGCCTGTTGGAGGTTTTTTTTATGGCATAACTGCCATTCACGGAATACCCTTGACACTGTTGCACAGGAAAAACTTTACTCATAGTTGAGTCAAAAGCCAAAGTTAACGTCATATACTATCAGACTAACGTTCTAACTCCCATATTTACCCGTAAAATTCACGGTTTGTTTGGTACAGAGGTAAACATTGTATGGTTTCACCAAGACAAGGCATCGAGCCACATCGCCGCGTCAACTCACCTGTTTCTGAAACGCATGCAAGAAGATACCAGAACCCGCCCCATTTCATTAAGCGATATATAGCTGAGGTCGCTGGATGCATCGCCTATGAATTTTTGTGATTTTGGCCTACTTAAACGGGCCCTCGGAAAGAGACAACTGCGAAAAGTGTAGGGTCTATGAAAGCGTGTCAGCAGGAGTGGTTACGAATTGATCTTTGTATTCTGCTTTCCAGCCTGCAGTGGAATCTGCGAAGCAGCGCTACCAAGTGAACATACGCGATGGTGGGGAAAGGAATTTTCTATCTGTTTTGTCCCTATATAATTTGTTATCACAGATCTCTAACAACCCTTTGTAATTGTTATTCTGAACTCTTAGAGTTTTAATTTTATTTTAAACTTTTAGGATTTAATGTTTATGAAAATGTTGTTAAGAAAAACATCCTTTAAGTATATGCAGCTTATGTATCTCAGAATAAGGGACACATGTTTGGATTATCTGTTTAAAAACTTTTAAAAACGACCCCTTGGTAAATAATAAACTATTCTGCTTTTGGTGCTCAGTTTGGTGCACTGGTGCTAACTACGAGGGTCACTCCAAAAATAATGCATACTATTTTTTTTAAATTTATTTTTTATGCTACAACATTACAACTTATGGATATCATAGATGTATCCTTTAAGAGCAACAATTCATTGTCCACCATAATCCTCTTCCCTTTCAACTGTTTTACGCTCCCTTGGAACGAGGGCATGTATACCTGCACGGTAAAAGTCTCAACCAGCATGTTTGAACCACTGTTTAGCAAACAGATAATGAAGTGGCATCATGCCTCATCAAAGAAAAGAAAATTTAAAACAGTGCCTTCGACGGGACAAGTTATGGCAACTGTGTTTTTCGATTCAGAAGGACTCTTCCTTGTAGACATCATGCCACACGGAACCACCATGAATTCTGACGCGTATATGGTAACCCTCAAGAATCTTCAAGTTCGACTATGTTGTGTTCGACCACATCAGGAGAAGCAGGATGTACTGCTACTGTATGACAACGCATGTCCACATATCAGTCACAAAACCATAGAGGAGAACAGATAACTTGGATGGAGAACACTGAACTATCCGCCTTACGCTGAGACCCACGGCCCGTATACAAAAAATTTTGTAAGACGTTAAATTTTTGATAATTTAAATGAGGGCCTAATGTTTCTAATACGAACCGAATCACGTGGTCATGGAATAAGAACTTCCAACCATGTCTCTCGGTTGGGTTGTATTGGGTGGTTCGGCTATAATGTTTCTCCAGAGCCTTGGGTAAAGGGTTACGTACGAGAGTACAAAAGTGTAAGGATGGAAAGATCATCAAAAGAGTATCATACAATAATCAATACTTAACAATTTGTTCTGGTTCATAATTAAAAACAGGTCAATAATTTAAAGGTCATTAAGTAATTAAACAGTATTATGATCCACCCTTCTACCGATATCAATAAGTAATAATGATAATGCTAATTCGAGTTTTATGGAAACTTTGCAAACTTTTAATTAGATTGGCTATAAACTAAACATTAACGTTACAAGATCTATTTCTCTTCAGTTACGCAAATATTATTCAAAAACAAGAGAAATGTAGGATAATATTTAGTTACGCTAAATTGTTGGATAAAATTATAATCTGACTATAACTCTTCTAAACGATTATTACACTAGGATGGATAACATTATTTTAATGAGACCGTGGTCATAATTAAGTTTCTGGTGACCAAATGAATTAGGAGTGAGCATAAGGGTCTACTGTATCTTCTCCTGATGACTCCAGCGAAGTTTTTTTTCATTATTTACTTTTGGACGTATAATTTAATTTTCTTTTGTTCCCAGTTCATTATTCATAAATCATCATTTTTGGTTGAAAATGATTATGAAAGGTTTGGAGAAGGCTTTCTAGACTGTTTCTCATTTTCTTGCATTTCGTTCATACTTTGTTAATCATAGTTCAATTTTTAACATAACAAACAATCTTTAAAAAATTACTCAATGCATCTTTTCCACCCGGGCGAAGCCGGGTAATATTGCTAGTCAGTAATAAAAATGTATTTTAAAACTTCCATCTTTTTTTTCAGTAAACTATACACTATAAGGATCTCTCATAACTATGTTGATGTTAATATACTATTTTAAAATTTTCAGTATTCTCAAGTAAATACAGTAAAAAGACCATGTACAAGTAAAGAGGAACACTTGATGTGTCACAAAAAATGCAATAAAAAGGCTGAAGAAACAATTTATTGCAGGTAATTTCCTAAGGATATTTTAAAGTTTAATTTTCAAAGTCATTGATACTGTTAATCATAGAAAAGTGCCACGTGATCTGCATAAAGTATTTACCGTATTGGCCCGATTATAAGCCGCACTTTTTCGCCAACATTGAGGTTTTAAAACTCAAGATACGGCTTGCAATCGAGTCCTTTAAAGGTTGGCCACTAATATGATATAAATTAAAGTTAATGTGTAAAAATGCATTTAACGGGAACATTTAACTATTACTATCATAAATGCAATCATAAATGCGGCTTATAGTCGATCAAATATGGTATCTGTATTGTAAATTTTTTTTTTTATTTTTTTATTTATTTATTCCAATGTAAGAAACATACAAATATATAATAAGATGAATTTTCCATGAGCACATAGTGCTCGTATATTCGGAAAAGCATCAAAAAAAAAGAAAATAAATTAGTATATACGGGAAACAACAATTAAAACTGATTAACATATAAAAACCATTAAAAACTAACTGTTTTTGATAATCATAATCCAATTTTTAAGTTTATATCCAGATTTTCGTTTATCAGTACATAATTTTATTTCATTTGGTAGATCATTAAACAATTTTTTATAATTATAATCTATTTGATGGAAAACGAAAGAATGCTTTGGAATTTCAATTGGAATCGTCAGATTTTTAGAATATCCTAAATTATAATTAAAATGTCTGAAAATTGACTATTTCATTTTTACATAATTACATGTATATTTTGCCAAATTAAAAAGATAAAATTGATGAAAATTCATTATTTGATTTTTACGAAAATCATTATTGTTAAAGATACAACGAGTCAGCATATTAAAAAGATTTATAATTGGTTTTAAATGAGTCACATAAGTTCCCACCCCAATCTGGGATGAGATATTGTAATGTACTTAAAAAGAAAACGTTATATATTAAAATCAGATTTTTAAAAGTTAAGAAAGTTTTTAATGATCGAATTATAAATTTTATAGATCTTAATCTAACAAATAAACTTCCTATATGAGAATTCCATGATAAACGATAATCAGTTGTAATACCCAAATATTTTGTGTGTTCGACATAAGTTAAGAGAGGACAATGACTACATTCAATATTATTACAACTCAAATCATGATATTTAAGAAACAAATTCGTATTACAATCAGAGTGCAATTTAAATACAATCTGATTATATTTTTTGATTTTTATAAAAATTATAAATTACTCCCTCTGTCTGAAAATGTGTTATATACTTCAACATTATCTCTGAACTAGCAGAGGCACCAGCGTTGCCCGGAGTATTTACAATTGTAAGATAAAAGGACAATCTCAAGAAATATAAATAATAACTCACAAGGGAATCTCTCGAACATGTATGTTACAGATTTCCACTAAATTGAAATATGTTACTCACCTGAAGCTACTATAGATGTTTGCAAAATAAGAGAGTGCGAAATTGTGTTTCTTTCAAAATAAACCACGAAAACGAAAAAAATTTCAGCACACATAGCCATACAAGGACTCCATTGTTAAAGCGGTTAGGCTGTATGGGGTTCTTCTGTCAGAATGGTTTTTAATAATTCTAAAATTTCCTGCTGTAAACGAAGTTCCCGTTGTTCAGATGTTTCCGACGCCCGGATAATTTTGATCTTCTTTGGCAAATACTCGTTCTTTTCTTTACTGGCATTTCGACAGATACGATTAACATCTAGCTTTCTAACCTTTGATTATACACCATAATGCAGTATGCTTATTGATTTCAAGAGTCGAGTTGATATATGCTTTGTTAACGGTTAAGTCGTAAGCTGCCGCCCGACCGGCGTCCTTATACAGGGTGTTGTTATATTTCATGTCAAAAATGATAGGGGTGATGAATATGTGATTCTAAGCAAAAAAATTTATATGAACATGGGTCCGAATTTGAACGATCACAGAGATATGAACAGAAATAAAAATGCCGCTACTAAAATCAACAAGTTAATAATTCACTGTCTACAACATATAGGTGATAAACTTTGGGAGAACATAAGGGTACACACATAAAATTGTGTATACCGTTAAAATTGAACGAATTCCAACGAGTGGTTCCGAGTTACGCACTCAACATCGTAACATGAACTCACAGACCTGGTTTAGTGGAACTATTATGGTTCATTGGAACTTTCAAAGCTAAAATATGGCATGTAATATATCAAACGACTTGAAATGTCGTGTCATGAATGAATATATTGTATAATTACTGATAGTCGAGAATGGTTTCAATGAACCTGGTTTAGTGGAAATATTATGGTTAATTGGAATTTTCAATGCTAAAATATGGCATGTAATATATGAATCGACTTGGAATGAGGTGCGATGATTGAATATAATGTAAAATTAATGATAGTTCAAATTGGTTTCAAGGAACCTAGTTTAGTGGAACCATTCTGGTTCATTGGCACTTTGAATGCTAAAATATGGCATGTAATATATCAAACGACTTGGAATGATGTGTCATGAATAAATATATATTTAAATTAATGATAGTGAAATTGGTTCAAAGGTACGTGGTTTAATGCTATATTTATGGTCCATTAGAAACGAAAAATGTTAACATAGGGTTGTTTAAAAATATAGTTCCACGAATGGTATAGTATGTCATTCCTTAATGATTTTTTAAAGGTAAATTTATTAAGAAATTTCAAAGTGAATAAGCAGCTTCCATTAATAAATGATTTTTTTTTCTTTTCTAAAGGTTGCCATATATGGAAGTCTCTTCAAGCATTCCTTCCTGTAAAACGTCGAAAAGTGCCAAAGAAGCTGAGCAAAATTTTTCTAAAGCTATTGACCAATGTCGTTGCATTGCGAAATGTGTCCAAACAATCTTTGATGAAAACATTGATTGTTTGGAAACCATACGTTCCGAAGCTGGAGTAAACTATATCATAGGATTCCCTAATAGAAACATCATGGATATAGAAGAAATTGAGTTTTACTCTTTCGTCAAATTAATCTGCGACGTCGGCAATCTTATAGGAATAACATTAGGATTTTGCATTTCTTCTATTATGTTGAATTTGTTAATGTTCTGAGAGTAATTCAGATAGTAATGAATAGTTATCGTGCAATTTTTCAATTTTTTCCAATTCTTTCGTATGCTCTTTGCAGTACCAGTAATGCATCCCATTTTGCAGAAATTTTAACAGAATCCTGTGGACCCACCATTATCTAGCACGTGCTTGTTGGCCACTGTTTATGCTATATTTGTGTTCAAAATTTCCATAATAGTTGCGCTCGGTTTTTAAATTTTAGTGCACTTTTAAGAATTTCTTTTACATCATCCTTGTATAATTACTTCTCAGATAAGACTTATAAGACTAAAGTACCTATAATTCCTTTTAGAGTTTTGTAATAAATAATGAAAATTGAACACAGCCTAGTAAACTCTTGAAAAAACTGATGTTTCGATAAAGGCTATCCTTTGTCAAAGTAAAGATGATAATTCTCGAAGGAGAAATAATTATCCTGAAAGTGATAAGAACACGACTTATATAAAGACAACAACGTAGGAGGGAGAAAGAAAATATTGGCTAAGGAGAAGAGAAGGTAACCAAAGGGAAGCCTGGAAATGAACTAGAAGCCTTGTTGGGATAGGATAAGAAAGAGGACCAATGAGAGATGATAAAAGGGCAATCAGAAAATTGCAATAGGATAAACCATAATCAAAGTTACAGAAATTGTAGAATGAGTGACCTCCCATGCACCATGGACGTCATCCAGATTCAGTGATTCATTAAATGGAATAATTAAACACATAATTGGTAGAGGCAAAGAATCGAGAAAGGTGTAATTTTCAATAGAATATTAAGAAATACACAAAATTGTATAATAAATGCAACTAAACAGTTTAAGGTCAGCTGGGGGAAGGTAGATAACGTTAAGCTGTTACGGCGAAAAACTTTTTCAAAACTGGATTTCGCTCATTTCCACTAGACGACGATATTTGTTCTTTAGTTATTTCCGTTTCCATCGATTCGAATGTAGCGTTGCCGCGATCAACGGGAAGGAAAAAAATTTTCTGCAAGCAGGAGCATCCAGCTTGATGAGTAAAATCCCTTCCATCTAAGACACGATAAAAGTCATTCTGATCTACAAATTTGCATAACGATTTTATAAATGTAGGTTTTTCGTTGGTAGAGGTGTTAAGTAAAGGCTATTGAATGAAGGCATTCCCTCACTGATCGGCCATTTGCAATTTAAACCTATGTTCTGGGGGAAGCTGGATTGATAGGTGCGGGGTAAGGAGGTTAATATTTCCAAAGCCTGGGAAAGAGCAGCAAGCATTAAAAATACTGCCTCAGACTCTAGAGCAACAGGGATCTACCCCCTCGATAAAAATGTCATTGGTGATGAAAAATTATCCAGAGATCAACAGAGTAGTGAGTCTTTAGACCAACATTTGATTGAAGCAGCACCCACTACCACTGCACTTTCACAAAAGGAATGTCCGTCCTGCAATATAGCTTGACCATACCTTCACCTGTGAAATCTAACTCCAAACGTAGGACTGGAAGACCAAAACAATCTGCTGCTGTTATAACATCACCCGTGTATTTGGAAACTCTCCATACCAACAAGCGCAAGAAAGACCCAAGTCAGCAGAAATGCCCAAATGATACGCCTACCACCAAAAAGCAGAAAACAAATATAAGCGCTAACTGTGGATTTTGTGGAAAAAAAACTGTTATGCACCTGCAAGTTCCAAATTTCGAAATTGGATACAGTGCGGAACTTGCTTTCACGACTACTGTGTTGGAACCGAAGGAAAACTCAACTTTTTATATGGAAAATGTTCTAATTAAAAAATTAGCTTGTTTTTATATAAATATATGGGTCTTCAAAACAACAGTAATTTTACGACACAGAGTTGACGCGTTTCAGCCGTGGCTTTCTTCACGACTGTGTATATAATGATTAAAGAAGCTTCGAAGAAAACTCGAGGGGGAGAGAGGGTTGGGGTAGGCGGGTAACACAACAACAGGGAGGGGGGGATTCTAGGAGATTGCTGCATTCGTAATTTAAAAACCAATGGGAATAGGAATGTTTTGGCCCAATAACTTGTGCAAAAGGAAAACAATACAAGACTGTATCTAGCATAACTTAATGGTAGATTATCAAATGGCAGGTATGCCTCATTTTATTCATTAGGGTAACAAAAGTGAGGACTTCAAGACTAGGACGGAGTAAATTACTCAACTCAGATTGAAACTTAGAGGTAGGGGAGTTTTAAAAGTAACACACTGCCAGCAAGTAGGGGGAGAAACCAGCTCACATTTGGAAACAGATCCCTTTAGAGGAATCGTGGCGGATTGCTATATGCAACATCTGAAGTCATCTCAAGTAAAATTCATGCTGGACAGAAATGAAATCACATTCTATAGAAGGTATGTGGACGACATCTTCCTAATCTATGATACAGAACAGAATGAGGCTAATAACATATTGCAGTCCTTCAACAACATGGACAACACATTCGGTTTTCCATTGAAGAAGAAAGCAATGGAATTTTTAACTATCTGGACCTGCAGATAAGAATGAAGGATCATGTTAAATTCGCCATTTACAGAAAACCGACCACTACCAGCAATATAGCAATATAATTCACTCCACCTCAAACCATCCTTATACCCATAAAATGTCTACACACCGGGCTCTAAATGACCCAATGGATCAGAAAGAAAAGGCTGCAGAAATGAACACTATCAAACAACTTGCATCTATGAACGGCTATACTATGAGTGTGGTCAATAGAGTTACCAAAACAAACACGAACAAAAAATCCACAAAAGAGACTAAACAGAAACGATCCACGTTCACGTTCTTCAATGGATCTGTACATAGGATAACAAACGTCCTAAAGAATAAAGGGTTAAAAATCGCCTTCAGGACCAATAACTCCTTAAAGAAAGAACTCAGCGTTCACTGTAAGACTAATAACCAAGATCCTTACAGCAGCAAGGGGGGGGGGGCTGTAAGCTAAAATGTGGCTCCTGTGATCAGTTTTATATTGGGAGGACTAAAAGAACCTTTAAACAAAGATTCAAAGAACACCTGAATGCATTAAAATACCCGAGCCAAAAATCCACTTACGCTGACCACATCATTGAGAATAAACACAACTTCGGCATGATAGACGACACAATGAAAATAATCACGCATTGCAATGATCAAAGGAAAATTATGCATTTAGAGAATCTTGAAATTTATAAAGCCAAGTCCATAAACCCAATTCAGCTTATGAACAAACAGACGACTTCGGAAATAGACTCACTACAAACAACTAACAACATTCTATTTCAACCCGGCTAGAATGTGGACCACTTACACAGTTTCCCCACCCTTCATTCCATTTACGTATTACCAAAGCCCCCCGCCCTCACCTTTTATTATCATTTAATTTAGTTTACTTTATATACTAAAATTTTTCTTTATTTCAATTTGTTTTATGTGACGAATAATTCAATACTTTCTGCAGTCTAAACATGTCCGTTCCCTGCCTCTTATTTTTCTGTTGTTGTTACAAGTTTCCTTATTTCAAATTAGCAGCACGTTCAATTTGGTCACGTGTCTGAAATTCAGCAATAATGCTCTTCCCCTCCCCTTTTCCCAAATCAGTTTTTATCCCCCCCCCCCCCATTCCCCTATCCTCCCGTTTTTTAAAATTTTTTTTTGACCTAAGTTTTTTTATTAATTATGTTCTTTTAGTTAGTTTATTTTGATTTAATTGCATCTTATATTTAGTCTGAATTGGTTATAGGTAATTATCTAATGTTTTAATTGGTTATCTAATATGACTGTTTATTTATGGCAATTTTCATGCGTTAAATTCGTGTTTTATGTGTGCTAGTGAAAATAATGATAATGCTGATGATGTTGGGATTGATGAACAGCAATGTGTATTCATTGAACAGAATCCTTGTTTCTGAGTTCATCCTTGGATGTTGATTTATTTGGTTTTTATAAATTATGTTTGTAAATATGATGACCATACATAACATATATCCGCAACTGCTCCTCTCATATTTTATTATGGTGGACAAGGAGAGTAAACACACAGGGTAAAATAAGTCACATCAGTTTTATTTTAGTTTACATACCTATATTAATCCCTGAGTTTAATAGAATATCTTTTTATCACTTTTAGATAAAAAAAACAGTAGTAATAATATTAATCCCTGTAACACGATGGTACGACCGTCATGCTTGGTTTGTTTTTGCCTCATTATTTAATACTTGACACTGTTTTATAAAATATGACATCCATTTAAAACCTTATTTTAAACAGTTTTAGGCAAACTTTTCTGAATTTTGAATGTTGTATTGTGTGTTTACAAGGCATGGGTTCTTATCCATTAGAGCTGTCTCATGCCTGTCGACATGTTCATGTAAAACGCCAGAGCATGTGGTTTTATATTTTTATTTCATTCTTCCATTTATTTATTCATTTATTTATTTATCCAGATATCTGATTGCTATGTCTTAATTGTGGGTTTATTCATCTGCTTAACATAGTATAATGATGAAAAATCAATAAACATAAATAAAAAGGAACTAAAAAGAGAAGAACGACGAGATCTTTCGTCCTGGCCTCAGGACATCTTCAGGTCATCTGGCTTGGTTTAAAGTTTGAGGGCCCTCCCCTTCTTCTTGGACATTTCGTGGTGTTGGGTGTCAGGCAAGATTTTTGGCTCAAACTTTAAACCAAGCCAGATGACCTGAACATGTCCTGAGGCCAGGATGAAAGATCTCGTCTTTGTTCTCTTTTTAATTCCTTTTTATTTATGTTTATTGATTTTTCATTATTATACTATGTTGAGCAGATGAATAAACCCACAAATAAGACATTGAGTCAAAGACATCTGCATAATATCTCTTCATATCTGATTACTGGTATATGATTGCGCGGTTAATTATTTTTATCAAATTCAATTCATTCAAATTGTTTCGTTTGATGAACCCGCATTTTCTCATTTACTTATAGTTTTGTGATTGATTGATTGATTGATAAAAATTGTTGCTCAGACAACAATGGTCAGGTAACTTTTCAGTTCCGGCGTGTGCTTTAAGTGAGCCCCAACAATGCTTAAACATGCAACAACAATGCAAAACTGTTTCCGTGACGAACTCACATGTTCTCCTTTATTTATAGACCTTTTTTTCGGGGTGGAGTTGCCATAATTTACCGCTAGGAAACCGACTTCCGTCCGCCATAGCTGGTATTCGAACATGTGGCGCCGCGATGCGGATAAATACCGAAACTTTCAAAAAAAGGTCTATAGAGGTGGAAGTTATAGCTATTTTTGCAAAAACAAAATAAATTGAAACCAAAAAAATAATGATAATCGTCAAAGAAATAAAACACGTTAATTCGATGTCATTGCCGGCCATCCTTCAGGAAGGTTTTAGCTTCCTAATGAATTTTTCGGGGTGGAGTTGCCATAATTTACCGCTAGGAGGCCGACTTCCGTTCGCCATAGCTGGCATTCGAACATATGGCTCCGCGATGCGGATAAATACACGAAACTTTAGAAAAAAAGGTCTATAGTTGGATTCAATTAATATTGTTTAAAATAAGAACTTATCCTTCTGCACAATTGAAGGGCTTGGGGCAATAAGGACCTAACCCACAGGAAAAAATTCTTACTAAATGTAATAATTACTTATTCTGAAATCCATTTACATTAAGTTTCAGTAACAACTGCACAAGTAAACTGCAATAACAGTAAAGCAAATCACCAACCATAGAGATTATAGATTTTTAAACAATGTAACATCACTTTTCTCAAAAACTTCTTCTTGTGGATTAGGTCCTTATTGCACCGAGCCCTTCAATTATCTCTTTATATTGTATAGAATAAATAAAATCCAGCTTTTTGGATGGTTTTTATTTGGGTTTAGATGCATGTTAATACAGACTTAAATCGCTGTCATAATTAAAGAACAGTGTTTCTATATTTTACATGTAATTATCATCTAAATATTTAATATTTTTGTTGGATTTAGTCTCCATGTACTCTGAAATTGCGACCTCATCGATTTTCGGCACATTCTGAAAACAATATAACCATGTGAGTGATTTATTAGCTAGTATTACCCTTTGACTTGCCATCTTTTTACACCTATTAGTAGTTTTAAATTGCGCCATTAGATGACCGCGCATGCGCAGTTTTGAAACGCAAAAATAGTCCATTACTATAAAAAATACAAGGCGTAAATTATCTCCTTCAAAAAAACTACACTACGATGTAGACAAATTCAGGCGATTAAAGTGATATAAGACACTTGCGGTCGGAAATCGCAAGCAACGCCGTAAATTGAACCTCAGACTAAGCTGAATGGCGTGGCGCTGCGTAGCACGAGCAGTACCAACCTTGTTTAATACCGATTGCATTTATCATGTTTTTCATCAAAAAGCATCGAGGAGATGAACAAATACTGGTAATTCAATTTACTTTTCTTGGGTTATGTTTACCTACGACACAGCATTAAACATTATTAAAATTACGTTGCACTCAGGTTTACTGTAAAAAAAATTTATTAAAATAGAAAAATAAG
>JAHWFO010038588.1:0-25487 GCA_023313115.1 Rhysida immarginata | reverse complement strand
AAGCATAACTTCAGGATAATTCTCTAATATTCTATTTGCTTTTAGAGAATTATCCTTTTTTGCTTTGATAAAGGATAGGCTCTATCCGAAACGTCAGCTCTTTATTTGATTTTTTAGTTTTATTTTGATTATACTTTTATATTTATTATTTTGTTATTTCAGTTGTATTTCAGTTGTATTTATTAACTATTTAATTCTGTGGGAAAAATTTGAAATTGGAATGAACCCCCCCGCCCCCTCCTATCACCCTTACTCGGCCAGAAGAATCCACAAAAATAAGGTGATTTCGCGATGTCTCTTACAGGGGCCGATTCTAAAAAGGGACATGCAGCAAAACTTGGAGTTTAGGAGTAGCGGATATGTAAATGTAAGCCATGTAGCATTATGGAAGGTTGGAACGATTTTCATTTGCCATCAGCTAAACGACGGATATAAGCCTAGTAAAGTTAGATTTTGACTCTGGTTTGTATAATCAGTGTTTTAAAGGAAAATTTTTTTACTGTCGAAATATTTTTTTTACAAATACCAAAATCAAAGAGAATAAAATTTTCTGTTGATTTGAGAAAACATTTCATTATGTGGAGCATTTCTTTCTTACATAGCAAGAATTTCGCAACCACTGTTCCGGGAATTTCGTTAAAAAATGTCATCGGGAAATTATTGTTAAAATATTCATAGATATTGAATATTCTTTATGAAATATTTGTTATCTCTTTTCATAACGAAAATGGAAAATTATTTATAGTGTATGCAACTTAAAACGAAATCGATCGTATCTTCAAAAAATAAAAAAAGTTCATAAATTTATAAATCTTATAAAAGCTGGTAACACCTTTGTAAATCATAAAATCTCTTGCGATAATAGCTTTTAGGAAACTATCAAGAAAAAAACTGAAACTGTATAGAAGGTAAAAAATAAAGTAACATGCAACGAATATTTTAAAAATTAAAATCCAAAGTAACAAGTCAGGCAACCAAAACGCCCTGAACCGATAGGATTTTATAGACTTCGAGAATTAAAAGGAAACTTGAAACATGAAACTTTTCTCTGGAAGAAATGATATTCTTCAAAAATTTAATCTGCTCAAAATATACATGATGAGTAACAGAGTATAATTAACATATTTTTATTATTATTGTGTAAAATTGGTAAAAATTTCCTTAAAAACGGTACTGTTAGTTTCTTGGGCCTACTCGCATTTTCTATTGATATTAAATATCAGGAAGCTGCAAATTATTATTTTATTAACTAATCAATTTATATTTATTATTGATAGTATACATGTGTATATACTTTACAATAAGAATAAGATTTAAAAAATAGTTTTTTTACAACGCTTATATAACTTTCACAGTATTGGTTTATGTTTGGCGGATGAAATCTTGTAATCAATATTTAACCCCTTCCACTAATCCAATCTTGCTGAAATTTTGTACACGTACGTAAAGTCGGTGACAATGCATGAATCAAAGAAAAAAATTTCCAGGAAAAATCATAGAAACTTCTTGAAAAGCTAGGAAAACCGTTCAACATTTAAAATTAATCAAACTATGCGTTGTTTTTTTGAAAAAGTTTTTATTCGTCTGTTTAATATTCTGAACATTTGGTAAAAGGCATGCAGAATCCTCTTTTTAAAGTTATAAAAATTTAATTTTAAATTTTCTTAATAGGAATCAATTACCTCGGGTCTACATGAATTCTTTAAACAAACTGACATTTCACTAAAATCGTGGAAAATCCACATATTTTTTGTTAAAAATGCAGCACAGGAATAGAGACTCCTAATGTTTTTGCCTATATGCTAATGCTATTAAGAAAACTAGTTAAATTGCACTTCAATATTAGCGGAAAACTCAAAATGAAAACACTTGAGAAAACATGTGAGGAAGAAGAAGGTAAGATTTTATGATGGAAATCACGTTTTAGATTGCTTTCCTTCTGTATATTCAGTATACTGTGTGCTATGAAATCAATATTTGAGTATCTTTAAGTTCAGGCTGTGAAAGAAAGTTAATCTTCAGACTTTAAATAATGGGCTAAATGAAATATAAATTTTTATTTTTTATTTTTAACTGTATGACACTTTAAACCTACCGGGCCAAGTAAAGGCCAAGAATGGCCCGTCAGGTCAGACCAGGAGAGAGGGAGTGTCAACTTTGTTGAAAAAAAAAAATTTTAAAAATTAAACTAAGTTAGTAATATAAAATTGTTTTAGGTTAAAATAGAATACAGAATAGTTTTTAATATCTTTAATTTTATCGGGGATTGAACCCCATAGCTTCAAAGCACGATATGAAACACTACGTTCTAAATAAGTACGGAACAAGAAGGGTAAGTAAGTATTAGTATATAGCGAGTATTATAATCATGAACGTCAGAACAAAATTTGATATTAGTTATTAAATTATCACTCATAATAACATTTAAGGTTTTATGAGTAAAACAAAGAAGACGAATTTCGTGGAGTTGATAAACTTCAAAATCTTATATTTTTCAAATAGAGGCTTAGAAGAAAAAGTGAAGGGAGCATCTTCTATATATATAAAGAAGGATGTTTGTGGGTCTGTGCGTCTGTGGGTGGGTCTGTGGGTCTGTGTGTACGTTTTTTATACAAATCTACAGTTTTATTCCGATCTTGATGAAATTTCGCATACATGACCTTCAAAGCATGAGGAAGGTCATTGTCTACTTCAGATTTCGAAAAAATAATAATTATTGATAAAAAATCGATATTCATGGTTATGGCAGGGCATATTAATGAGAAATATCGCATGACCAACAATGCAAGACAAAGTTTTTGCAACAATGGTATCAACACGCAATTCACAAACACTCTGCACGGACCAACAATATATATCTCATGACCAACAATGCAAATAAAAGTTTGTGCAACAATAGGTATCAACAATGGTTTCAACACGCAATTCACCAATAACAATGAGCTCAAAATGATGATGCAATGATAAAGCAATCCTTTCCAAGAATTATAACAATGAACATAAAATGATGATGCAATATGGATAAGTTTCAATTTGTAACAATGCATAGAATTCCTGTTATTCAGGTTTTTCTTAGAAAAGAGAGTTCTTAGTACTTAACAATTTTTTGAAAATCTTTAAAAATGATCACTAGCTGGAGATAATGAAGAGTTAGCAGACTATTGAGAAAGAGTGGAAAGACGACAGAGAAAGCAAACCTTTAGCTCCGTGCTGTATTGAGCAAATGGGAAGCAAGTAAATAGAAGAATTGGCGACCGCTAGACTACCCAAAGTGATGAAAGGCCAAATTTTGCTTCAACACAGCGAGAGAAGAGTGGAAATTGCAACAACATCAAGTATAGATCTGAAGTAAGATTATCTGAGTAAGAAATTATTGGAGCAGTCCATCCATTTTGAGCCTTTAAAAAGATTTTTTTCGAATTTTCATTAAGAATTTTTACTGTATTAATTCTAAGCATTTTCATGTGTTTATTTTTAAGATATTGCAAAATTTATTTTAATTTTTGAGATTGTTCTGTTTACATCCCAAGTGTAATAATCCCGGGCAACGCCGGGTACTTCTTCTAGTTTAGAATATTTTTGATAGTTTCCATAAAATTGAATTTTCTTAAGTAAGTTTTTTTTATAAATATATTTCTTGTATGTTTACACTAAAATTTTCTTAATGATTTTTTATAAAATTAATTTTTGTATGTTGTTTTTTAAATAAATACTTTTCTTATATCGAGCTCCACATATCTACAGGGGTTGGACAAAAATATGGAAACACCTTAGAAAATGCATGTCTGAAGTAAAATGCAAATTTTATGCAAATTTGAGTGATGTGCTGCTATCACCCCTATTTAGTATTGGCAATAAACCTTCAGCAAGTAGATAAAAGGCTTCATTTGTTTCTATGCTGTATTCTGTTGAGTTTTTAATGCAATATGGCTGAACTAACAGAACTGCCGTTTAGCGGGGGCAAATTGTTGGAGCCCGTATGGTGGGTGCTTCTGTAAACAATGTGTCTGAAATGTTTGGTTTTTTTTAAAGAGGCACAGTATCCAAGATTACAACTGCATACATCAGGAGTGGGAAAACCAAGTCTGATAAACATCAGTGTGGACGGAAAAATGTGTGGGATGATCGAGACAAACGAACACTGCATAGGATTGTGGTTCGTAATAAGAAGAACTACAGCTGCAAAAGTTACTGCAGAACTGAATGCCACCCTCACAAACTCTGTCAGCACCAAAACGGAGGGAACTCCACAAACAGGGTATTTCTGGACTTGCTGCAATCCCAAAGCCACTGATCACTGATCGCAATGCTAAAATCCGAAGAGAGTGGTGCCATGTTCATAAAACGTGGTCTTTGGAGCAATGGAAAAAGGTCATATGGTCGGATGAGTCTTCGTTCACACTATTTCCAACTGCTGGTCGAGTTTACGTCTGTAGAACACCAAAGCAAGCTTATGATCAAGATTGTTTGCAGCCAACAGTAAAACATGGTGGAGGTTCAGTCATGGTTTGGGCAGCAATATCGTGGTATTCTGTCGGCCCTATCGTTACGCTGCAAGGCCACATCACTGCCAAGAACTATCTCAATGTTATGTGTGACCAGGTTCATCCGATGCAAACTTTGTTCCCCAAAGATGATGCCTTTTACCAAGATGATAAGACTCCGGTTCACACAGCTCGCATTGTCCAGGACTGGTTTTCTCAGCTTGAGGGTGAAGTGTCACATCTGCTATGGCCCCCACAATCACCAGATATTAATATTATTGAGCCATTGTGGTCTGTTTTGGAAAGAAACTTGCGAGCACGCTATCCACCTCCATCATCATTGAAGGAACTTGCCATTGTTTTGCATGAAGAATGGTACAAGATTCCCTTACAAATCATACAGGATCTCTATTTGTCTATTCTAACGAGGCTCCAAGCTGTTCTACAAGCCAAAGGTTATCCAACTCCATATTAAAGGTGGTAATATGTTTTTTGTTAGGTGTTTCCTTATATTTGCCCAACCCCTGTATCTATATATATAAAGAAGCATGTTTGTGGGTTTGTGGGTTTGTTTGTGTTTTTTTTTTTGTGTATTGAATACAAATCTACAGTTTTTTCCCGATCTTGATGAAATTTTGCATACTTGACCTTCAAACCATGAGGAAGGTCACTGTCTAATTCAGATTTCAGAAAAGTAATAATTATCGATAAAAAATCGATATTCATGGTTATGGCAGGGCATATTAATGAGAAATATCTCGTGACCAACAATGCAAGGCAAAGTTTGTGCAACAATAGGTATCAACAATGGTATCAACACGCAATTCACAAACACTCTGCACGGACTAAAAATATATATCTCACGACCAACAATGCAAGGAAAAGTTTGGGCAATATAGATAAATTTCAATTTGTAACAATGCATATAATTTCTGTTATTCTGGCTTTTCTTGGAGAAAAGAGTTCTTAGTACTTAATAATTTCTTGAAAATTTTTAAAAATGATCAGTAACCGGAGATAATGGAAAGTTAGCAGACTATTGAGAAAGAGTGGAAAGACGACAGAGGAAGCACTCCTTTAGCTCCGTGCCGTAATGAGCAAATGGGAAACAAGTAAATAGAAGAATCGGCGACCGCAAGACTACCCAAACTGATGAATGGCCAAGTTTTGCTTCAACACATCGAGAGAAGAGTGGGAATTACAAAAACATCAATTGTACTTGCCACTTTTCCACAAAAGAATTTTAATAATGGAAAAGTGGCATCCTTCCTTCATCTATACACAAGTATCCACAGATCATAAGGTCAGTTATATTTTATATATTTTTTAGTTTTATCAATTGTACATCTAAAGTAAGATTACCTGACTAAGAAATTATTTAGACTAGCACTGGCATCCTTGAAGAGGTCCATCCATTGTGAGCCTTTAAAAAAAAATTTTTCAAATTTTCATTAAGAATTTTTACTGTATAAATTCTAAGCGTTTTCATGTCTTTATTTTTAAAATACTGCAAAATTTAATTTAAAAAAAAAAGTCCTGAGCCACGCCGGGGTTATCACCTAGAATTCCTGCTTTTCGTATTTTTCGTAGATTAGATAGTCCCTTTGCTCTGATTTATATTGATTGAGTTATTATTTAACCAATTGGAAGTTGTAATTTACTTTTTTGAGATTGTTATGTTTACCTACAAGTGTAATTATCCCGGGCAACGCCGGGTACCTCTGCTAGTCTTTTTATATATATAAAAAAGGATGTTTGTTTGTATGTTGGTTTGTTTGTTTCTTTCTTATACAAATCTACAATTTTATTCCGATCTTGATGAAATTTTGCATACTTGACCTTCAAAGTATAAGGAAGGTCACTGTCTACCTCAGATTTCGAAAAAATAATAATTATTGATTAAAAATCGAAATTAATGGTTATGGCAAGGCATATTAATGAGAAATATCTCATAACCAACAATGCAAGGAAAAGTTTGTGCAAGAATAAGTATCAACAATGGTGTGAACACGCAATGCAGCAACACTATGAAAGGATCAACAATATGTATCTCATGACCAACAATGCAAGGCAAAGTTTGTGCAATATAGATAAGTTTCAATTTGTAACAATGCATAGAATTCCTGTTATTCAGGCTTTTCCTAGAAAAGAGAGTTGTTAGTACTTAGAATTTCTTGAAATTCTTTAAAAATGATCAGTAACTGGAGATAATGGAGAGTTAGTAGACTATTGAGAAAGAGTGGAAAGAAGACAGAGGAAGCACTCCTTTAGCTCCGTGCTGTATTGAGCAAATGGTAAGCCAGTAAAGAGAAGAATCAGCGACGGCTAGACTACACAAAGTGACGAATGGCCAAGTTTTGCTTCAAGACATCGAGAGAAGAGAGGGAATTCTAACAACATCAAGTGTACATCTAAGGGAAGTTCACATGACTAAGAAATTATTTAGACTAGCAATGGCATCCTTGGCGAGGTCCATTGTGAGCCTTTCAAAAAATTTTTTTCGAATTTTCATTAAGAATTTTTACTGTATTAATTCTAAGCGTTTTCATGTGTTAATTTTTAAGATATAGCAAAATTTAATCCAAAAAAAAGTCCGAACCACCTAGCTTATTTGATAGCACATCAGATCCAAACATTTCATAAAAATACATTTTGACTATATTCTGTGATGCTGATAAAGCGATGATTGAACGTTCGTTTCCAAGAATTATTAAAAATGGGCATAAAATTATGATGCAGTGACAGAACATTAATAAGGCAGCGTCTATTGATGAAGCAAAGGAGTCAGGCGAGTCTCCCTTTAGCTCCCTATTAAATATCCAGACGATTGGCAAATATTTATGCGTCTGGAAAATAAAGAGCAAGAACGCGTATTGGTCATAGAAACTCTGCAACTAAAACAGAAAAAACTATATGGATATTTGAAACATCTGAAAGACGAGAGTTTCGAATAGAGGAAGAGGGTATAAGAGCTTCTACGTCAAGGGCAAGAAAAACTTGAATCTAAAGTATCTTGAGTCTGAAATATCTGGTGATGCTCCACAGTGGTGAGGCAAGTCAAGAAGAGTTTCGATAAATTCCCGGTATATCACCTAGACTTCCTGGTATTTTTAGTAGAATGGATAATCCCTTTGCTCTGTGTTGCATTGATTGAGTTTTTTTTTTAACCATTGGGACTTATAATTTAATTTTTTGAGATTGTTCTCTTTACCTACAAGTGTATTTATCCCGGGCAACGCCGGGTACCTCTGCTAGTTAGCTATAATTATCAAATAGCGTTTTTGCAAACGGAAAAGTGGAAGCAGCTGATTATAGCCAGAAGCCCCCAAAACTGATTCCAAAAAGTAAATATAATTGAAAATATGCAAAATATAAGTTACGGAGAATAAAAGAAGGAAGATAACGATGCCTATAGACTAGCCCCACAGCCCGACTAAGTGACAAAGACAGATTTTTAATATGTTCCCTCCACAAAAGATCCGAAGAGATCCAAAGACCAAGAAATTTCGTATGATAAACTCGCGGAATTGGAATATTATTACAAATTATATTATAAACGGAAGAATTAAATTGTTTATTACGCTGATGGAAATGGATAAAACATGATTTATTTGGATTTATAGAAAGTTTGTTCAATAGGCACCAATTGTGCAACTTCTTCAAAAAAATATTAGCAATAGATAATAAAGTAGATAACGTTTTATGGGAGAACACAATGCTCATATCGTCAGCAAAGAGTAGAATAAATCCTTTTGAAATTTTAAAAATATCATTAACATATAAATTAAAAAATAAAGGAGATAAAACAGAGCCCGAGGGACTCCCTTATTAACATGAATAGAATCGCAACCAATTCCAAGCAAGGAAAGAGAATAAACTCTATTATTTAAAAAAGATTTAATCCATTCAAAAATTGAGCCCCTTATACCATATTGATATTCTAATTTTTGTAAGAGAATATCATGCGAAATAGAACCAAAGGCTTTTTTAAAATGATTTGATTGTTTTTAAAAAATTTCTTCTGTAAAGTTAAAAATTGCCGAATTAGTATCTCGTGAACTAATAAAACCATGTTGGTTAGGGTGAATAAAATATATTGATTAAAAAACAATTTTTCCCATAATTTAGCAATCGAAGATTGAATCACAATGGGTCTATAATTTAAATAATCATTTTTATCCCCTTTCTTGAATACTGGAATAACACGAGCTGCTTTCAAAATCTCAGGAAAAATACCAAATTCTAGCGAACTATTAAAGAGCTTCGCAATAGTGTCGCTAAGATAAACTGAAAACGTTTTAATCACAGATATATTGATACCTAATGGATCAATATTATCTTTGTTAGGTAGACTTTTTATCCCATTAATAACTTCATAGGACGAAATCGGTAAAATACAGGGTCTTTATAATTAAAATTACATCAGTTCGCTGTAATTTGTTAAATACTCTTGGTTAAAGAGTATTTAGTTATCATTAAGTTTAAAGTTCATTAATATCATTATTATCTTGAATAATTTCATACCATTCGGTGAGCTGGAGAAAACTATCAAGCGTCGCCAATCTTTGAGTTGATTTAAGTTGAAATTTGCATGGTACTTTTTTAGTTCGTTTGATTGGAGAGTGTTCTATTAAAAATAGAGGAAAGTGATCGGACTATAATATCTCAGTTATTCCGCTAAAAAAAAGAGAATATCTCAGTTATTTCATCAATAAGGGAATATTTATCAAATCTCTGATCGTAATGACTATAAGGCAGCGAAAATGATTTCAGATTATATGAGTGAGTAAGATTTAACAGATGGAAAGTAGAAATATGAGATGAAAAATTGAAAATTATGTTGTAATCGCCAATCAAACAATAATTCTTATTTCTCAATGACATTGAGTTGAATATTTCTTCAAGCTTATTCAGAAAATTTTGATAGTTACCATTCGGAGGACGATAAACCCTGGTAACACTGTAGAAATTATCAACATGAATCGTCAACAATTCATAATCAATATTCATTTCCGATAGAGCAGTATCAAAAGACGACTTAAATTCATTTGAGACATAAGTGGCAATACCACCGCCACGTTTATTTAATCGAGAAATAGAGTAAGTTCGATAACCGCTCATTGAAGGAAGAGAAATATTAGAAGAAGTCCAGGTCTCAGTAAATGACATAATGGAAGGTAAAGTATCCAAATTATTTAGATAAACCATTAATTGATCAAAATTGTCCTGTAAACTTCTTATATTCAGCAGGTAAAATTGAAAAATTATCACGATGGGCCGATAGTAGCTTATTGAAATATGCCTAAATTGAAATGGGCAATTCCACCTGAGAATGAACACTTCCATATTTTTTTTTACAACTTTACATAAGATTTTTGTTAGTTTTTTATTATTATCTAAGCTACTTGTAACAAAAATTGCTTTGCTCTCACATCAGTCATTACTATTCTAAAGTAGGTCCAAACCTCCCGGGACAAAAACCAACACGGACAGAAACAACCCGGACTAAATCTCCCTTGGATAAAAACTCATCATGCCAAAGAACTACTCAGTACAAAAACTCCCATGATGCCAAAAAACCACTCAGTACAAAAACTCCCATGATGCCAGATGAAAAAAACTCCCATAATGCCAGATTCGTCTCGTACCATAACTTCATTTAGCCATCATTTTTAGAAAAAAATTAAAATTGCACAAAATTGATCACATATAAAAATTAATTTTTTATTACATAAAAATGAAATAATTATTCATAAAGCTATTATTCAAAATAGTCTGATACACACGGGGTCTTCAGTCGCTTCTGATGCTCCTTCGTAGAACCTCAATTTTTATTATATTCTCATCTTTTTTCTTATATTATTTTTATTTTTTTTCCCTTTTCATTATTATTATTTTTTTTTTTCGTTTTACGCGGAGGTTTCATGTCGTGGTTATTTCTATGACTCACCCAGAGCACATGGCGAGTACAGTCTGGGCTTACACGGGGCCATCGTGGTCTTTTTTTTTTCTTTACTGGGCCCGATACAAGAGTTAATGACGTCACACACGAGATCTGATTAGCGCACAAAGCAGATATGACAGCGTGTTATTATGTCCAATTTTAGCTTTATAATAAAACATTTTTTGATGTAATGCCTGAAAATTATCTTAGAATATATGAATTAATTCTTTGATGTCGGAATATATCAGAGAAATATGTATTAATTAAATGTATTTTTTTTTATTATTATTTGTATTTTTTTTAAAAGTATTTTTTTTAATTAAATGTTTATTTATAAATAAAAAATTATATCAGTGTTTCTAAAAATTAGCCGACTAAACAGTATATAAAAAAAAAATTGTATCTCACATAATACTTTATTTAGAAATACTTTGTAGATAAATAGTGTCTTAAATTCAATTGTCAATTTTTATGCTATATTGTGTAGTCGGTTAATTTTTAGAATCAGTGATATAATTTTTTCATCTATATCTATACCGGGTGAATACAAAAGTCTGAACCCCCCTTTTATTTTTTGAACCGAAGCAGATATGTCAATTTTGATGAATCCAATGAATAGGAAGTTGTGGGTGGCCTGTCCCATGGTACACTTTTCATCATCCCAAATATGCAAATTAGGACACATTCAAAATTTTTCTTAAAAACCGTAAGGGATAGAGAAAAAAACCCAATTGCAAACTTGTTCAGCATAAAAAAAACAAACAAAACAAACAAAACAATCATCCTAATCGGACCAACCAATCACCCGCAATCACGTTGACAATGTTGACTATTTCCGGACCATGTTGACTATTTCCATCTTGGAATTGTTCTGTCTTCTGTGTGGTGAAACATGCTTTTTGTTTGCTTTTCCGCATGAGAGTGAATGCGAGATAACTATTATTAAAGTTAAGACACCAGAGGCCTATTTATATTAAAAAAAATAGATAAAACATTTTGCTAATTTTTGCTATGAGATATAAAATAATACAAAACAAAAATCATTTCACTTCATTTTTCACAGGCTATGACTCGTATGGTAATTTATGTTAATTTTTTTATTTGCATGCTTTACATGGTGGAAATATCAACATTCAGTTTTCCTTGTGCAATGTGACTGCTTGTAAGCTGCAACCAGTTCACCACGTGATTGGTTGGTCCGATTTGGATGATTTTTTTTTGTTTTGTTTGTTTTTTTATGCTGAACAAGTTTGCAATTGGTTTTTTTTTCTCTATCCCTTATGGTTTTTGAGATAAATTTTGAATGTGCCCTAATATGCATATTTGGGATGATAAAAAGTGCACCATGGGATAGGCCACCCACAAATTCCTATTCATTGGATTCATCAAAATTGACATATCTGCTTCGGTTCAAAGAATAAAAGGAGGGTTCAGACTTTTGTATTCACCCTGTATATATAAAAAAACAGTGACGAGGCGAAAACTGTAAATTTAATTTTTTTGAGAAAAACTGATTGCTACGTATATTATAAACGATACTGAAGCTCAAACAATAGTTTTTAGACTTTTTGTGTGGTTATAAACGATTCAGAAGCCCAAACAATAGCTTCAGGATTTTTGGTTGAAATTTGCTGTGAAGGTTATTTAGTACCTAAGTCAACATTTAGTATACTTTTTTCTGCGGGAAAAAGTCTCATTCCCATGGGAAGAAACAAAACTGATTCCAGCAAAAATAGTATGTCAACAGATGTCGACACAGTATATCGCACAATGGTTTCGTTCTTTACGAATCAACATATAAGGAGAATAATTGCCAATAGATGTCGCCAAGATGCTTAGTCCAGTAAAGCTCTAGATTAAGAAAGTACGGCAAACCTTTTCCGCGCCGCCCGCAGCTGCTGATTGGTAGAACGGCTATCACGTGAGTTTGTCAGCCATTTATGGCCCAAACGCAACTCAGCGATAGATACCATTAAAATGCATGTGGAAAATGCAATTTAGATTAAATTTTTAACGAAATATTCGTTGATTGATCCTAAATTTGAATCCGAATAAGCAAAATTTCAGAATCCTTCAATCTATGCTCCTTGGAGGTTAATAAATTCGTTAAAATATCTGAAGAAGTAATAAGAAGCAAGTACGTTTATATTATAACTTAACCGAATGTTAGAGAAATGTTGCATTGTGCAATTCTCAGACTATCAGAAAATATAATTTTTTGTTGAATATAGTTCTTTTTAAGAAAATACAATTCAATATAACAAGGTTAAACTGTCTGTGAAATGTGGAGGCAAAACTTGAAATAAAACGTCCATGTTATTTTCATCTTATTTTAGCAAAGTTAATTATCTCTCATCATTAAACTTGAATATAAAATATGAAATTGAATAACGAAAATTTGCTAGTTGGGTGAAAAAAAATATAGAAAATTTTAACTATAAGTTTTGGATAGATTTTTTTACGTCAATATTATAAACCTCCATAAATTAATAAATTTCAAAATACATTGCATGTGTGGTTATTTTTTTGTAATTTTTTTTCGTAATCAAACGGTTAGTTTTTCCAAATTATAATTTTTAAAATTTTCTATCAAAATATAATTACCAAAGTAATTTTCATATTTAAATCAAAAACTTAAATTTAATAGTTCCTATTTTATTAAATTATATTTGATATTTTTATAATTATAATTATACTTTTTTTAATAATTTAATAATTTTTATAATTTAATAAAATTAAAATTGGTAAAGTGAAATTTTTGATATAAATATAAAAATTAATTTCATAAAAGTTTATTAAATTATATGTTAATAAAATATTATAAAATTATATTTTGATAAATAAAATTACAAAAACTACACCCAGTGTTTTTTTAAAATTTATTAATTACATGTAAATCGTTTATTAAGGATAAATAATTAAAGTGAAAATAAACTAAAAACTGAATCTGGTTATCATTAAACTGCCTCAACGTTATCATTATTTATATGTAAAAAATTATAATTGAAAACAAAATTTAAAGAAAAATCAATAGTTACAGAATTTACTGATTGCCAGTTATATTTCCAGACGATAATAATAAGAAAATTTGCGAAACGGATGCATTTAAGACGAATTTTAGAGGAAGCGTAACTCACTTTATAGGGCCATTTGGGCCAACAATGGCGGATTTGGTAGCAGACGACGAAGTTTGCCGTACTTTCTTAATCTAGAGCTTTATAGTTCAGTTCTTCGTGAGCAGATCATTTCTTCGAGTTCTTCGAATACAACAAAGTTTTTTGTAAATATATTAATTGACAATTTGGCTTTTCTTACGAATCCTTGGTTTCTTTGTTTGTTGATGTCAGATTACTGAAAGAATTTAAGGAGTTTTGAAACAGGTATGCCCTTCAGAAAAAGAACTAATCTTTCTCAATATTCAAAGGCTTCCAAGACGATGAGGCTTGCTCGATCGCTTGAAAGCGCTGAAGAGCGTGACGCTCGATTAGTTGCAACCCGAGAGCGGAATGCATTGACCCTGGCTGCAGAAATTAGCACGCAGCGCCAGGCGCGTTTAGACTCCCAACGATCTCGCAATGCTTCTACTCGGTCTTTGGAGAGTCATAAGGAGCGCGTAGCTCGACAGAGAAATGACCGTGAGCGTCATGCTGAGTCTCTTTCCTCCGGATTCGAACCACGTCAGACGCGACTGAATTCCCTGCGTATGCGGAGTGCCTTCTCTCGATCACTTGAGAGTAGCGAAGAGCGCGAAGCGCGACGTACAAGTAAGGCTGCGTACGAATGTTAACTCGAGTCGAATAAGGGTGCAGACGAATTCATTTGAAAACCACAAATTCTGCTTCAAATGAAACAGATATAATTTTAAATGGATTCGGAAAAAGTTCAAAAACACTGGTATTGAAATCAAATCTATTCGATTAATTCGATTCAAGGAGGCTGATCACTCCTGCAAGCTCGAATTGGTTTTATCCGAACGTTACCATTCATCCGAACGAATACATCCGAAAATAAGCTTATAACTACTTACAAATAATAGCTTATTTCCGTATTTATGGCGGACTAATCCATTAGAAATCTTCGGGGACATTGTAAATGCAGTTTCAATTAGTTAAAATACCTAATTGAAATACAAAGATTTCAGAACCACTCGTACGCGTACGACTGCAGCGTTAACTTTAACGTTAGAACAATAGTGCGAGAAATGGAACCAAATTCATCATCTAGGTCTTTCATACGGAAACATTACAACAAATATGTTGAGAAAAGTGAAGAAAACTAAGATATGTTCAAAAGAAATATGTTCATATGGTTTTGAAAGGAATATTCAAAGGCCATTCGAATAGGTTTCGAATAAGGTATTCAAAAGCTGTTGTATACAAATTAATTGAATGAATCACACAATTCGTTACAGCAGCTAAACTTCAATGCTAGTTCAGATGAATTCGATAAAGGCTCGAATGACTCGAGAAACAGATCAATTCATTTCGAATTGTTGCAATGTAGATTTAATAGCATGTTTTAATGGTTCAAATCAAACTTTTCTTGAAATTATTCGACTCGCACGCAGCCTTACATACAAGTGATAGGAAGCGTCACACCGACTCGCGCGCCTCTGAGACGTACACGCAGCGGGCATCCCGATTGAGTACTCAGCGTAGCCGCACTGCTTCTGCTCGGGTACTTGAGAGTCCAGAAGAGCGCGAGATGCGTCTTAGTGTCGATCGCTCTCATCATGCCCTATTACGATTTTTGGAGATAAATGAACAGCAAGAACAACGTCGTGCGGCTGCTCGACAGCGATACAAGGACATCCGTGATGGCATCACTGCTCCTCTGTCACAAGACAAAGATCTGCGGTTCTCAGTCGGATGTGCAAATGCGAAGCCCAAACACACAGACTTAGGATCACTTACGTCGGAGCGAGCAGAGACTAGAGATGAAAATATTTCGTCGTCTGAGAATGAATCTGTGGTTTACGAACCTGAGGAACAACCATGGCTGAATAAAGAGCGAAGTGTGTTTTGCTATAATATTTTAGATAAATACGTCGATTATGGTAACGTTGGGGGTATGTCAGAAGTTTGTACCCACTGCCAAGCGCGGAAATGGAAAGGGGAGTGTAAGGGGATGTTGAGCTTCCGGAAAGGTTCGATTAAGTTCAGCTGAAGAACCACCAAAGCTACTTAAGGCCCTTCTTAATGGAGAGCATCCTAAGTCCGGTCACTTCCTACAGAACGTTCGTGCGTATAATAATGCCTTCCGGATGACTTCGTTTGGAGCACGTCAAATAACTGAAGGATCCTTCATTCCGACGTTCGAAGTCCAGCGGCAAGTGAACCACCTTATAGGTTCATTGTGAGCTACGAATGTGCCAAACTTTTTGCATATTTATTTTATAGCTGACTATGAAGAGCATGCTAACGTGCGAAGCCGATACATCTCAAATTTAGATCTTGGTCTTATTAAGGGGTTGCAAAATATGTTACACAATGTAAATCCACACATTAACAACTTCAAAGCCGCACTGGAGTCAGTCTCTGACGAAGTTCACGATAACTTAAAAATCGTTATTAGCGCAGATAGAAGACCAACCGCAGCTCATCCAGGGCAGTATAATGCACCGACGACAAACGAGATAGCCGTCCTCTTAGTGGATCAGGAATGCGACAAAAGAGATATCGTCTTCCGCACACGTGACGATCGCCTTCACCGGATCAGCGAGACGCACTGCACTTATGATACTCTGCAATATCCACTGATGTTTTGTCGCGGAAAAGACGGCTACAATTTCACCGTTTATAACTTCGTTTATAACTTTTTTTTTTTTTACAGTGGAGATTGGCGCTTAAGGATATTTTCAACATCATTGCCCTGTTATAAGAAATTTCTCCGTGCTCAGCTAAATAATGTTATAATTTTAATCCCCAAAAGATAAAATTATTAAAATGATTTTTAATTCAAAATAAAATTTATTCGACTTGGAAATTGTAAAAAAAAATATTTCTTGAAAATTTTAATTTTTGGCCTCTATTAATTCAAAATTAATAGTAATTCGTTTCCCATGGAGTTTAAAATGAAATGTAAATTAATTATAATCAACTGTCGGTTTTCTATGAATTTTGTTTTTTGTTATATTATTTTGTTGAAGTCTGAAGTTTCTTTAATTTTTGTAATTATTTACTTCAATGTAATTTTATCATTAAAATATACAGTGTATCTAAATGTATACCTTTAAGTGCATATAATATAGTTAAAAGTTCCATTCTAATGGCTTTTGTCACTTATTCTGCTTATCACTTTTTCAATAAAAACAAATTAAAGTAAGTCAAATTAATTCTGTTGTTGAAATTATATTAGTTTGAAGTGAAATTATTATATTGCGGAAAATATATTAATACATTTGCAAAGTCTAAATGATTTAGGTGTATGCTGTAAACTTAACAGCCAGTCAGCTGATTGCCAAGCAAGTTACTCAAGTGCATTTAATTAGGCGAATATCTATTTTTCCTCTGTAGAAAAAAAACTTATTTTGACGCCGATAGATTACATGTCATTCATTTCAATCTTCCATGTGATCTTGGCGGTTTCCGTTAATTACAGACCGAGAAATAATTAAAAATCTAGAAAAAGTCGTAGCATGCTTCATAGAAATGGAGGTTAAACAGCCGGCAGATTGCACCCATCCCTTAGGAGCGCTGCTTCAAGGTCTCTACCATCGAAATGCTGAGCTGTCCATTCCATGTTGTTCTATGCTGTTATCCCCCCAAAAAATTTGTGCACTAAAAAATTTTGAATTTTTGAAATTCTGACTTCAGATTCTTAAAGACCATCAAAAAGTAGAATAGGAATGTCTGCAAAACCCACTCTATATCTCCTTGTCTTCATCAATAAAATTGGGTTCAAAACTTTAAAAGTTCCACATTTTCTGGGCCTTTATCTCCTAAACGGTTGAATCAATTGAAAAACCACCAATAATAAACAATTTCTCTAATATTGTGTACAATCTGAATATACCATTAAAATAGGGGTTCCTATTTAAGATTTCAAAGGTACTCCTCCCACCAGCCCCCCTCACAAGCGGAGGGGGGGTTTTGGCTAATAAATTCCTCCCCGAAATACAACACTTTTGATTTTGGACATTTTTTCGTACAATGCTTAGTTTCAGAGATATTTGCCTGATACGATTTAAATGGAATACCCTGTATATTCAAATTTTTTCTTTTCCAGATTCTATGTACCTTTAACTAATTTTCGACATAGTTTCCAAGTTTATTTAAGCACTTCTTATAAGGGTCAATGTACTTCCGCATGATCAACTTTGGAAGCAACTTGACCACCCGCCTTACACCTCGGACTTCGCGTCCAGTGGCTACCACTTGTTCCAGGATCTAAAGGAGATTATCGGTAGCCTGCATTCCAGCAACGATGAACAAGTGAAAACTGCGTGACTTTCTTCATCGGCGACAGCTTCTATGAAGTGATCATACGGAAGTACATTGACCGCTGTGACAAGTGCATAAATAAACTTGGATACTATGTGGAACAATAGTTAAAAGTACATAGAATCTGGTAAAGAAAAAAAAATTGAAATTATATTTGAAAAAAAGTTTTGATTATATTACAAAACGGACTTTCCGAATAACCCTCGTACTTTCCAAATACTGAATGTGCGATCTCCGGTAACATAACGTAGATAACACTTTACATTTTCTCCTGCTCACGCGAACGCCTAGGATTTTGTCGTTACAGTAACCACTGAGCAGATTCCAGCATGAGTAACGTTTTATGCTAGGGATTTGCTATGTTTTCGACAGTAACAAGGTCGGCCTGTATTTTTAAATTTTGTGACCCCTCTTCTTTCAAAAGAAATAACACTGGTCAACAAAAATACTTTTTTGTCAGCTACTTTGACAAAAGTAGGTGTTCTAGATTAACTTGAGTGTGCTGATTCCAAATCTGAATTCCAAATTTAACTTATCACGTCAGGATGTAAAGTTATCTGAACTTCTTCCCGCTGGACTTAGGGGCTGTTGGCGACGAACATGATGAAATAGTTCATCAAGAATTTATTTTAATGGAGACAAGATACCAAGGCCGTTTCGATTCAAATATGTTGGGTGACTTTTGCTGGTTTCTGAACAGGGAAACTAATGTTACGCACAAACGGCAGAGCAAATATTTAAAACATATTTGAATGAATGCTTATCTTCATCTACTGCTTGGAAATATTTTTATGAAATCTAAGCAAGGTTTAACACCATTTTAAATGTATAAGTAAAATATTATTACTTACGCAATATTTGCCACAATATTGCCTAAGTTCCAGTCTAATAACGTCAAATTTAAACAGTGGTATTTTTATAATTCGAGATCCTGACGTGATAGAGAAATTTAGATTCAGATTGGGAATCAGCGCGCTCAAATTAGTCTAGAACACCTATATTTTCCCCAGTAGCAAAAATGTTGTTGATCAGTGTAAACATTTCTCATATTCTGATATTTTTGTAAAGAAATTCATTGCCATTTTACAGACTTATCTTGATAAGCTTATTAATATTTATTTGTTTACTGTTCTATAAATTATCTTTTTATTTCTAGGATAATTACTCTCATAGGAACTGCCGTTACCCAGAAAACTCGTTCAATATGGATAGCTCAGAAAATAATAAAACAATTGATTTTTTTGATAAAAGAGTTAGAAGAATAGTTGTTGAAGAGTTACAAAGAGAAAAGTTAACCACTGAGAGCTTTGATCTGGGAATATTAATTAACAAGACAATACATCCCGCACGCCGTCTTTTGTGCGCAATAACGTTACTCTTCTGCATTTCAGTTTGTTTCTATCAATGCTATAATAGAGTTAACTATTTCCTTTCTGAACCAGTTGAAGTTATCACTTATATTGGAACTAAAGACTTTCCATTGGACAAATTACCTAATATAACAATTTGTTCAAAAGCTTCTTTTCTTGTAAATAGTATGAAGAAGAAGCGTGGATTTTGCATAATTGAAAGGGATTATGAATTCAGAAAGGCTTTCCCTAAATATGGAATATTTGAGTATAGTATTATAACTGGTGCAGTAAAATTTGAATATCAAGTAAGTATCATTGGCGAGAATGTCTGATAAATTGAAAATAGGCAAATTTTTTTATTTAGATCCTGTCAATATACACTATATAATCAAAAGTTTGGAGACACTCCTCATAACTCATAGAATGTGCCAAATGTCACGTAAAATGACATGTAAATTATTTGAAAAGCATCACACTTATCTGCTTTGTATTATTTATATATGGGTCGTTCAATAGAGATCACGGACTTACATAGTGAGTCCATCATGAAATGGCATTTGTGCAACAAGTTAGTCCGTGAGATTTCCACCATTCTACATATACCCCGTACAACTATAGGCAAAATGATTGCGAAGTGGAAGATCCAGAGAGCAACAACAATCCTACCACGAACTGGCAGACACAAGAAATTGACAGACAGAGATCGTCAAATTCTTGCACGTGTGATCCGGAGCAAGCGAAGGTTCTACTAAAATGATTGCTACAGAGTTCAGATATTCTGTTTTCTGTGTTGATAGCGTAATCACCATTCATAAGAAACTCCATTCCCTGGATTTCTACGGTCGTGCAGCTACTCACAAGCCGTGCATCACAGACAACAATTTCCTGATACGTCGGTAGTAGTGTAAAACTCGCAGAAACTGGAGCATGGAACAATGTTAACGTGTGTTATGGACTGATGAATCCGGTACACACTCTACCAATCAGATGAAGGAAGCCTGGAGAACGTTGATTTCTCCTTAATAGGAACGGCTTTATATTCCTATTGTGACAAAATTATTTTTCATTGTTGCAAAAGGAAATCGGATAAATGATTTAAACTAATTTTAAGGTGCTGTACAACTTTCCAATTGACTTTTTTTCCTTTGATCATGACATTAAATGTGGGGTGAAAATTAAAATCATTTTTAAAAAACACACCTGTGGTTTGATAGGAAATAATTTTTCCGAAATCTGGAAATTCCCATTAGTTATTGGGATATTGAGATTGGTAACAGACTTTTTGAACACCCTGTATAAATTGCTGTTATAACCAATTTAAATCTATTTCATAACAGGTATCCAGTAATAGACATGGTAAGAGAAAAACCTACATGCAATCCATCTAAGGTGAAGACAAGTTTTATATATAGTCATGCTGGCAATTGTTCTTGCCTGAAACAGTGTGAAAATATTATGATAAATTTGAAAAAAAGGAAATACCGACTATTTAATGAATGGGCACAAATGAGATTTTCAGTAACAAATTATTATGTATTCAAAGAAGTGATACATTATGATGAATTTAGTTTGATCTTTGATATATCCGGAAATTTATCTTTCTACTTTGGATGGTCTTTGCTGTCCATTGTACAGTTCTTAATGAGTTTTTATTCCCTGACATTTACACGGAAGGAGAAACAAATAAATTTAATGACTCGAGATGTTATCAGAGAGAAAACCTTGACGTGCTTGAATATACAAAAGAGAACGATTTCTTTTAAAGAAAAGCATCATATTGATATTCAAAATTTAATTAAGGACTTGACTTTCAAAGAAGTTGTCCTATTCATTCTTTGGATGCTGCTTGTAGGGGATCGAATTCTTTATTACAATTCAAGCCCGGTATCAGCTGTCGTTGCAATGAGAACGGAAAAATTTCTCAAATTACCAAATCTTAAAATATGCCACGAGAATGAACGTATAGCACGAATGATTCAAAATTATTCAAACTCAAGGAATCTATTGTGACAAAAGGAAATTTTTGTCAGTTTTTAATCAAAAAGGAACGATCTTGAATCATGTAATGATCCGTTACTATAGTCCCTGTTCGAGCGCCATTGTAATAAAAAGATAGAACAATAGTGAGCAAAGTAAGGAGAAACACATAGTACAAAAGAAATTGTAACTTTATTTTTTTCCAAAAAAAAAAAACTTCATACAAGAGTTTATAGACCCTTGATAATAGACCACAGAGAAAAATTAATGAAAAGAAAACTCATTTTAATTTCCTACCTTGACAATAGACCACGATGTAATTCTTTACTTTTATCAGGTCTTGTTTTTTTTGTATGTTTCTCGGCCCCCCACGGCGGGGTGTGAAGTTGATTCATCGCCAGTGTATTAGGCCTATAGAACTCTGGTTTGGTTTTGGATTCTGCCTTCTGCCCGCTCAAGATTCAAATGAGAACTTAGTGACTTCGCCACCAGGGGGCTCTGAGTGCACTGAACCAATCACAAAGAACATCAGCCATCTAGACCAATCAGATGCACTTGTGTTCAACTGCATGTGTTTCCAGCTTTTCAATCCTACCAGAATTCAAAGCGCCAGCTTCAAAATAATATTTAAAGAGGGAAATAACAAACAATAAGCACGGGTGCTCATTCTTGTGGAACAACTGGTTGAAATAATGCTGCTCTTGCTACTCATAATTGTCACATCTCAGGGGAGGAAGCTCGACGATCGTAAGTGATTAGGCTTAAGGTTACCTGAATCGAACTTGGTTTACTTAGACCTTTTGACACTGAAAAATGGACTGATTAACATTAAGAAGGGACATTTGACTTTGTTTTTCCGCGTTTTTAGGGTTACAGTATTCCTCCCTTATAAAAGGAATACATGACACGTTCTGTGTCATTGACTTGTAACAAAATGTAAATTTATTCATTTATAAATTGATTCTTTCTTTGCTCTCATACTGCAATTTATTGTTTTGACATTGCTTAGGCTTATTTCTTCCTTAGATTACCTTATTGAATCATAAAGTTTCAATAAGATTTTTGTCTTGTAAGAATTTGCCCTTTTGATTGTAACTTGTTATTATATGTCTGCTTAGGCCTATTTACTTAATATTATTGATTGATACTGATATCTATGAATTAATAAGATCTTGTCTTTCAAAATAAGCATTTATGAATCAAATATAAACTCTTGTATGAAGTTTTTTTTTTTTGGAAAAAAATAAAGTTACGATTTCTTTTGTACTATGTGTTTCTCCTTACTTTGCTCACTATTGTTCTATCTTTTTATTACACTATCACTGCAATCAGTACCCACCATTTTGGATCTTCTCGATGTTAAAAAACCTGATAATTCCTCATATTCTGTAGATGAACTTTGGGAAATTTCAAAATTTCCAGTACAAAAGGTAAGATACTTTCATTTTAGTCTTCAGAAGTTAGGGGATTTCTCATATGCCGATCCTCGCGAGAACAGTTAATAGCGTTGTTTACAATATTAAGGGTGGTGGCTGTAAGAGGATCATGCAGCTTCGTTACTCCCATTTTCTGAATCTTTTGGTTCTCCGAGTCTAGCAACGTAAAATGGTCTAAATCAGCAGTCGGCAATCGTTTGGACCTCATGGACCGTTAAACTCAAAATTTTAAAACCCATGGACAACTGATTTGAATTTTATAAAACGGTTGTATGTGTATTTTATATAGAGTTCTCACACAGTAAGGTGAAAGGGAAGAGTTCAATTATTCGTGCTCAATAGGCAGGGATAGGTAGGGAAAATTGTTTTAAAATGCTTTAATTTTCCTAAATCCTGGCATTTCAACCATAGGCTGCAACGAGCTGTTGCGAGTAGGCTTGAATGAAAAAAATCAGCTCACAGATCGTACATGAGGGTATAAACTATATTATCTCTATGGCGTCCCTACCTATTGAGCGCGATAAAGTGAACTCTTCTATTTCACCTTAGAGTTTGAGAACACTACCAAGGTTCATATTAATAAAGGATTTGCTAACACTTAGGAAAATAAAGATAAATCATAAAGAACTAGCAGCACATACTTTGAACATAATTTCTTAGGTAAATTCCGATATATCCGTCGCTAAGAAGTTGGTTAACCGGACCGCGAAATTATAAGCTGGCATCATAACCCTGCTATTAAGAACTTGGGCTTAAGATGTTAGCTTACAATGTAGTGGGCCGAACGACTAACTTTTTAGCGACGGATAATTCGGAATTCGCTTAAGAAATTATATTGAAAACAAATGCTACTAGTGCGTTAAAATATGGTTAAGTTTTATCTTTATTACTTATGGTTATTATTTTATACAGGGTCGGGACACATTAATATGACCACCTCTCCTCGAACATGTTGGAACGTCCCATGGTATGTAGATGAAAAATCACTGCATATCATTAAAAGCTGACAACAACAGACGTCTAGTAGCATCCGTTAACACAGCAATTGTCGCTGTCATGGGCAGAGCAAGTGACCTGTTGGACCTCCAAAAGGGGATGATCCTTGGCCATCGGGCCAAGGGGGGGGGGGGGCAGCATTTCAGAAACGGCCACCTTTGTGAAATGCTCTAGGGTTGCCGTTGTGAAGGTGTACCGCGACTGGACGAACCAGACAGTTTCGAGCAACCGAAGAGGTAACTGTGGGGCCCCACGGGCCATCGATCCTAGAGGCGAGCGTAGGTTACGACGCCTGGCAAAAATCAATCGGCATGCCACTGTTGAGCAACTGACACAGCAAATGAACAGCGAAGCCACTAGGCGTGTCAGCACCAAGACAGTGCAACGATCCCTCTTGAGGTTGGGGCTCCGGAGCAGGCGTATGGTAACAGCATCCATGTTGACGACGCCTGTGAGTCGCCGAAAACGCCTCCAATTCGCAGATACCTGCAACCACATTCCGAGAGCTTATTGAGTCTCTGCCATGTCGACTAGCTGCTGTGCTTGCCGCCAAAGATGGATACTCCGGATACTAGCAGATTGTTATATTAATGTGTTCCGACCCTGTAAATGTTTGTATTTTTTGTTATATAAATGTACACTGTTTTGGATTGAAATTGCCCCACCAACAAGGAGTTATCCGACCTTATCCATATTTAGTGGGGGGTTCGTCCACTTCCGATATCGTAAACGATTAGTTGCATGCTCACGGAACATGGACGTGATGGGACGTCGTTTACGATCACTTCGCAATCTCAATGACCTGACACAGTAGGTTCACCAGGCCTAGGCAGACGTACCACAAGATGACATTCGCCAGCTGTATGATCACTTACACCTGCGACTGGAACAATGCATCGCCGCTAGAGGTAGTGCCACAACTTACTGATCCCGCTTTCCGTTGGGACACCCTGTACAAACGAGTGCACGTCTTGGCTCCATGACCTAAGGAAGGTGTGTTCAGATGTATGTCTTGCTGTATACCTACTTTTGGCTCATTCGGATAACTCCTTGTGGGTGGGGCAATTTTATTGCAAAGCAGTGTATTAGTAAACCAAGGCTCATACTAATTCAGTATTCGTTAACAGTTACGGAAAATAAAAATAAAATGCAAATAATATCCTAATTTCTCCACGGACCACCAAAATTTTCTCATGGCCCATCAGTGGTTCATGAGTCACCTGTTGCCGACCACTGGACTAGACAATTTCATAAATGGGACACAAACTTGCAGGGTTTTTTTTTATCCGCACCCAAGATTTTATTTGTTTCGTTCAGACCTAACGCGACGATCTCAATAAGTACTATGCTAATAAAATTCAGGACCGAAACTAATGTTATCTATTCAAATATGAACACTTATTACATATTATTCTTTCAAATAGTTCCAGGACTGCCGTTCGTAAAACAGCACTAGTAGCGCCATCTCTGCCCGACAAATGGAACCACGCAGCAACGACCTTGGACCACACACTTACGAAGTTTCATTCAGTTTCGACGAGTTCATTCGCGTGAAATGTGTTCGTGTGCTCTTGCATTCAACTCATTTTGACAGAATTACAGTTATTCAAATTATTCAAAATTGTAAAGAATAGAGTTGTCAATACTTAAATAATATGAATTTATTAATTAAATAACATACAATTCCTGACAGTCATTGTTTACTTAAAAATAAATTAAAAGAACCTTTCTTAAGAGTTTTACAGCTCTCCTTCAGCTCTGCATATGCAAAACAGGACTAGTCAGGCCGCCATATTGAAATACTGAAAAAGCTATCAGTTTCACCCCCATGATCCAAACTGTCTTTCTCCGTTTCT
>JAHWFO010038587.1:681968-694176 GCA_023313115.1 Rhysida immarginata | reverse complement strand
TGACCGCTTTTCTCCTATAAATATTGTTAACTTCACCAAATACTTACATGGCATTGAATAATGAACTCAAAGAGTTCGAAATACGTATATGCGGAATAAAATCCAGTTGTGGACAAGAGGTTCTCGTCTTATTGATTATGTCGTTATCCACAGTAATTGAAGAATTCTCATTATAGTGCCAATCATTTTTGAACGCTCCAAGTATATGTATATGCATAAAGCAAGCATTCCGTCTTAAGTCTTGTGCAATCGAGTCAATTGACCCGAAAATGGCGACTCGGCCATGGAAGAATCATAATCATTGGACTCTCACAAGCAGCTGATATAACCCGTATATTACTTTCTAGCGGCAGTATATGAAAATGAGCCCGATCCACTTTATGGGTCGCTACCCTATAAAGTTATAAAATATAAATGAAACATTAATCCTCCACAGAATTAGTTTAGTACTCATGGACATTAATATCTGAAAAAATTTCGACGTGTTCCGCGTTCAAAGAGCTCTTAAAAATATTCTTTCTTTTGGTTACATGTCTGGGAAAATGTTGAATTCTTTGTAAATCATGTAAATTTTAGTGAAGAAAATACGCATTCTTGTTTAACATTCCGGTATTTTCAAATGTAATAAAATTTGAGTACAAAAAGTGGATATTCATGCTAAAAGGACCTTCATCTTCTAATTTTTTGCCTCAATCATTTAATAACCATGATACTACCTCTCTTACAGATTTTTTGTGTACCCTCCTTCCTCCTTCTTCTATCAACACCAACTTAAATTACCCTTTCAATGTTTCTCGTAACTCTCATACTTTCTTTGTATCTCCCACCTCATCAGACGAAGTCGATAAAGTTATATCGCAACTTAAATCTTCTTCCGCCCCTGATCCCCTTGGGTTACGCTCTGATGTCATAATCTCCATCAAACATTGTATCTCGTCTCCATTAGCTTATATCTTCAACCATTCATTAATCTCTGGTTCTTATCCATCAACTCTTAAGCTAACAAAAATTACTCCTATTTTTAAAAAAAGCGATCCTAATGTGTATTCAAATTATCGTCCCATCTCAACCCTAACTGTATTCGCAAAAATCTTCGAGAAGCTTTTTTTTATTCGTTTATCCCAATTTGTTTATTCTCATAACCTTATTAACCCTGCACAACATGGATTTACTCCCAATCTAAATGTCGAAACTGCATGCTACGATCTAATCGAATTTGCTTCTTCCGAAATGTCTTCTAATAAATATGTTGCTTCTATCTTCATCGATTTTTCTAAGGCCTTTGACTCTATCCCTATTTCTTTACTTCTTTACAAATTGTCTTTTTTTATAATATACATGGCCCACCTTTGGCCTGGCTTTCTAATTTGTTAACTAATCGGCGTTATTTTTTAGCTTTTTCTGATAAATCTTCCTTAACTCTAAACAGAAGCCATGGCGTGCCGCAAGGTTCTATTCTTTCCCCTTTGCTTTTTAATCTATTTATTAACGATTTACCAACGGTTTTTTCTTTAACTAACCCATTCTTTACGCTGACGATGTTACTCTTTTATTCTCTAACTTAAATACTTCTCAATTAATTTCTTCACTCAATTTGGCATTATCCGAACTGAAAAATTGGAATGAATCGAATTCTATAGTTGTCAATACTGATAAAACTAAACTCATGTTTTTTTTTCAACGTAACAAACGTAACGTTCCTAATAACCCCTTAGTTTATTATGACAATCAATTGATTTCTGCTACTAATTCTTTTAAATACCTTGGCTTAATTTTAACCCCTAATTTAACTTGGGACCTCCATATTGACAATTTGTTAACCAAATTAAACAAAAATCAAGGGATGATCTCCAGACTCCAATATCTTCCAAACCATATTCTATTAACCCTCTACTACTCCTTGATACACTCCTCACTTTGCTATGGTATCATTTTCTGGGGATCCTCCACCTCGTATAATTTAAATAGAATCTTGAAACTACAGAAATGGTTCCTACGTACACTATTGAAATTTAATTTGTCTTTTTCAGTCTCTCATTACTTTGCGCTTTTGCGCATACCAACTATTCATCAGCTCTATACTATTCAATTATGTTCTTTTATTTATAAAGCCACTAACTCTCAATTGTCCCTATCTTCTTCTCTAAATATAAGACTACATCAACATTTCCATACCTTTCCAACCCGTATAGCCAGTAATATTCGCTTACCCTTAATTAAAAATAACTATTTAGGTAGATGTATTTCTTTTATTGGCATCAAATATTGGTCTCAGCTACCCTTAGATATTCGTACCTTACCTACTTATAATGTCTTTAGAAAAGCTTTAAAAAATTTTATATTTGTCAACAACATCTTTTAAGTTTATTATAATTGTTTAGTAATTTCTGGGTTCAGCTAACTCAGCATTCTCACCAGTTGTATCAATTTTTTTTTTTTGATCCTAATATTATCTAGGTTATGAAAATAGTCTTAAATTTTTACATTTTCTAGTATTTTTCTCCCATAATTTTATTGTATATTACTAATTTAAATTACTTATTTATTTTATTTGTCTACATTCATCAATGTTTTGTATTCAAAACGATTATTCTAAGTGCTTTTTTACCTTTTCACCGTTTTCATTTGGGCCTGCCCCGTTTTCTTTTGTTTTATTTTTGAATATTGTTTTTTCCTCCACACTTCACTACTAACTGTATGTTTCATTATGGTATTTATTTCTAGTAGCCCCCGGGGACCTAACTCGTCGGTTTTGTACCATACCGGTCCCCGGATGGCGTCATTGTATCTTCCTCTAAAAAAATAAAATAAAAAATAAAAATAAAAATATTCCGTGATCCTTTTCCTCAGTACAAAAAATTTGACACGGAGTGGTAAGACCCTGAAAAACGCTTACGTTTTCGATAAAGACTATCCTTTTTCAAAGCGATACAATAAATATAGAGCTTTATTTTTTTCTGGTGTTTTGTGTCTCGTCCTTTTCTTCTACATCCGTCATTTTCTAGTACTGTAATCCAGTGACTAGAATAATCTTAATATAAAACATTGTTGGGAATTGATCATTGTTTTATCAAGAGTTTATAAGTACATATAGGTATTTATTATTCCACGATGTGCACCCACATCTCAAACTTTGAAGCAAACACATGTGGCACAGTCCAGATTATCCATGGTAAAATAGTTCAATGAAACACATATCTGCTATTACATTTTTTGATTTTTCTCATAGAAGATTCTTGAAAAGAAAAAAATGTGAGACTGAATATGTTTTATGTACTGATCAGCGATGTAAACTGTACTCATCGTTAAGATAAATACTAAACATAAAAATGTTCAACACCTTAAGAAAAATAAACAAACAAATAAATTATGAAATATTAACAGGTTTATTTCAATTGTTACAATTAATTCTGAATTCATTTAAGAGTCAATACAAATTCAATATAAAATTTAAAACTACATATCAATAAAAATTAAATTTAACATCATGTCAAGAGTGCTCTCTCATCCCGGGTTGTGGTTTTAGGCTTTCTTCCACGTCTGGAGCGATTGTTTATACGCTGGGCTTGGACGTTCTTATTGTTCTGGTGAGCACGGACTATACTTGAAACAGTTGCTTGAGAACATTCAGCTATTTCTGCAATCCTGGTCTGCGTTAGTCCTGTTTTATGTGCGTTCACGATGATCTCCTTAGTATTTTCAGTGATGTCTTTTATGCGCCCCATAAGTGCAACTTTTGGAACACTAAAGCACTAAGTGTTTCAGGGAAAGGTTCTTTTATATGTCTGATTTTAATCTATGCAATATTAAGTTGGATACAATTCGTTGAAACATTGAATAATCAACTATTCTATTTTTTTGCAATGGGGGGCAGCTTATTCTAATATTTTGCAACAGCCAATTAATTCTGTTTAAATAATTAGCAAACAGCTAATATTTTTTCAACAATTCGTATTCTAGCTTTGTGCTTGAATATGTCGTGTTTTGCTTTTCGTGTGATTTGGTGGTGAAATAAGCACGTAAATCACACTGGAAGTTCATAATAAAACATTATTCTATTTTTTTGCAATGGAGTTGTATTATGAAATATATTGAAAGTGTGGTAACAGATAGCGCAAATACACCACGCTGTCTTTCCTAGCCGTGCAATAGCCGAATGTTTTGCTTTCAGCATTTTGAATGAAGACTAATGAATGCTAGTGTATTGGAATAAACTCTTTTCCATTACAATAAATATAATAAGTTATTATTTTGAAACATTTAGATTTTTTGATGGTTTTTGAAGTCTTCAACTTATCTATCTATAATTTAAGCGCTGGTTGAATTTCTATGTGCTTTGAAGTGCTATATTTATTTCTACAGATTCCTTCCTCTCTATACGTGCCGGCTAAAAAGAGCGTTACGGGTGATGCAATAATTTTAATTTTTCGCCATACAAAATACACTCGTTTTGTGATTTTAGATACTGCGAAAAAGCTTGCATATGCCGTGTTTGTGGCCCCGCATTCGATTGTGACCACAGATGCGAGTAAGAAGAGGCACCTTAAACATAGACACTGCGTTTACTTGACATAGCGACAGACTCGATACCCGCGCTAATTTTTCCCCACTTCAGTTATTCTAAGCCCTTATTCAGTATTACTGATGTACACGATTCTGTAGACTCGTTCATTGATAAATAAATAAAAGGTTTATGTACTGTATCCGGGATGTACTTTCATCCATCCCTGACTGTATATTTATATATCTGTTGCATCTAAAATCATTATCATGATTCAATGTTTCGGATTGTAGAAACTAAGTCACCTTTTTTTTTCATATAGCTCAATTATCACCCTATATCATTCATGTTGGTTATGTATAGTAAAAGCATGTTTGTTAAGTGCAGGCTGCAAGCCCGCACTAACACTGCTATTCTAGCCATTTCATGGCCAACCACTTCATCATTTTGTGGCGTTGGCATTGATAATGTAAAAACTTATAATGATTTGCATTATAAATCATTCATTTTGTATAGGTTATTCAAAAAACAAAAACTGTAAAACAATTCAGTGAAAAGCATTCCTGCTATTATATTATTTGATTTTTCTCATATAAGGTTCTTTAAAAGAGAAAAAATGTGAGATAAACATGATCATTTATTTACGTGACCATTAACGTAACATTAGAATTAGATCATGAATATTGCTTTATGTCTTATGAACATACGTTAAGGTAAATACGAATTAAAACTTTAAATGTTTAATACCTCAAAAAAAAGAAGCAAAAAAAAAAAACCCCAGGTTTATTACAATTAATTCTGAATTCATATAAGAGCAATATAAATTCAATTTAAATTTTAGAACTAAATACCGAGAAAAAATAAATTAGGTAAAACTTTCTTCAGTACTATATTATGTAAAAAAAGTAATTGTTCTAAATTTTTTCTGTATGGTAGTTCTAAATTTTAAATTGAATTTATATTGGCGCTTAAATGAATTCAGAATTAATTGTAACAACTGTAAAAAAAAACCTGTTAATTTTAATAATTTATTTGTTTGTTTATTTTGTTGAGATGTTATACATTTCAATTTATAATTGTTAGGTGTACTGTAGAACGTTTTTGTTAAATGCAAGCTGCAGTCCTTTTCCCACCATTTCATGGCCAACAGCTCCACCATTTTGTGGCTTTGATGCCTGATTGTGTACGAACCCGATAATGTAAACCGTGGTCTGTATATGAGAACCAGAGACGTTTGTAAAAGGTCTCTGATGAGAACAGACCATCGTGTAAACGTTTAGTGACTGTATTAAGCCCATGGAGTAACAAACCTATTACTCCATGATTAAGCCTACGTACTTCACTTGCAGATTCAGTGAAATTTTTATACACAACACTTTCGTAATCAATTATAACTGAATAATACAAAATTTATAAGCTTGAGATCAGTTTTAAATCAACGAAAAAGTAGAGAAAAGCTTCTCCAAATTGTTCGTAATTACTCTGTTTCTTCCCTTTATTAAAACAATTATCTATTAAATTTTACTCCTCCGAATCGAACACTCGTCTAAATATTCTTACTTGATATCACATCATCATTCTGTCACGTTCGTGAAGATAACCAAATACATTGGGTGATTTTTAAAAATGCTTTACTATTTTTGTAAAATTAATTTAGATTTAATTGAATCTTATTTAAAATTTTGAAACGAAGAATTAATTATATCCTCGTTTATATCTCTCAGCTGAGAATGCGAGCTAGCGATTCAGATAACTTGCCATTTTGAATTTATGACATTAGTGTTATTTATTTAGTTATTTTATGTCAATACCTATAATCTCAAAACTGATTGTTTTTTAAAAGAGAACACAAAAGACAAATGGGTGACCATTATATCATGAACACTTTTTATGTGCTGTAGAAATATATTTGCTTTATAAATAAATGTTGCAGTCCCTCCTCAACCACGTATTCCCACCATTTCATGGCCAATCAATCCACCATTTCGTGGCTTTAACAGGAGGATTGGTGCGTGTCTTTTTTTTGAGACAGTTGTTTCGTACTTATTTATCCACGTCCTTGCAATTAAAACCAATTTTACATCACCGAACAGCCAGAGAAAAACTTTTAGAAAATGTTTGCAATTATTTTCTTACTTTCCTTTATTAAATAAATATGTTAAATTTTACTCGTCCGAATCGAACGCTCCACTGACTACAATTTTGATCTGCTGGTATTTTAAGATCCACAACGTAAATGGAGCTATCAAACACATCCGTGATATTCACACAATACTTTTCTTTTTTAAAAATTATAAGAAATTTTAAAGAAACATAGTAAAATTTTGAAATAAGAATTAACATTCTCCTCATTTTATTTATCAGCTGCGATGACCAACCAAGCATGGTTTCTTCAATTAAGAAACCATGAACCAAGATAGAGAAAGGAAGTAAAATAAGAATTTTTTTTCTCATGCCAACCATACATTCAGATAACTAGCCATTTTCAATTTTATAGCATTTATTGCTGAATACCTCTCATCTCAAAAGTCATTTGTTTATGGAATAAAATTTTACTTCTCAAAAAAAAAGATTTGAGAGAGAGAATGTTTTTAATATATTTTCCAAGTTATTCCTACATATAAAGTTTTAAAGAATAAATGAATCCTTAATCCTGCCTCCACAGAATTAGTTTAGTACTTATGGACATTAATGCCCGAAAAAATTTCGATGTTTTCGGAGTTGAAACCTTCTCTGATGTAAGTTTTAGATCATAGATCTCTTAAAAATATTCTTTCTTTTAAAAATATTCTAGAAATATTTGGGAAAATGTTAAATTCATAGTAAATCAGGTAAATTTTAGCGAAGATAAAACGCATTCTTATTTAAAATACCCGTATTTTCACATGTAATAAAACTTGAGTACAAGAAACGGACAGTCTGTGCTCCTTTTCCTCAATAGTAAAATGGACACAAAGTTTGTAAGACCCTGTGAAAGCTGAGGTTTCAGATCTAGATTATCATCTGTCAAAGCATTAAAATAAAATTCGACTTTTATTTTTTTCTTTGACAAAGGATATTCTCTCTCCGAAACGTCAGCTTTTTTCAGGGTGATACTACTCTGCGTTCAGTTTTGTTTCATTCCAGGATTTTTGTGTCTCGTCCTACTCTTCTACATCCGTCATTTCCTCAATACTGTAATCCACTGACTGTAATAATGTTCATACGAACATCGTTGGGAAATGATCATTTTTTGTATGAAAAGTTTCACGCCTTAGTAGATAAAGATATTTATTGTTCCACAATGTGTGTCCACATCTCGAAAACTTTGAAGCAAACACTTGATTCAAGTTGAACACGTGGCACAGGGCCAGATTATCCATCAAATACCCTTGCTAAAACAATTTAATGAAAAACATTTCCGGCTATTACGTTATTTGATTTCTTGACTATAACGTTATTCAGGATATCGCAGCTATTTTGCAGTGTATCCAGACGCTTGCTCGTCGACCGCAGCTCTTGGCCCACCAGCTTCCACATGCAACGTGTCGTTCATTAGATGGGCTTTTCAGAAAGGCCTGATAGAGGAAGCCTTTTGTCTCAATGGTGTAGTTCTTCTTCTTCTGCACTCATATCAGGAGGGTCGCCATTGGAGTAGTTGATGACTGGTCAAAAGATATATGAAGTGAAGAAAGCCGCTTCGCTCCCCAGCAATCGGATGGTCGTGTGTGGATCTGGAGGTGACCAAAAGAGAAAGACGACCAAAACTGCATCCTTTCCACGTTCAGTACGACATGCGTGGTGCTGACATGCGAGTTAAGGCCCAAAGGTACCAATCATTTTCTCGTGATGTTGGCAATATACGAGACAGCTTCTTCCAGCAAGACAATGCTCGTGCCATGCTCAATAAAAGCGTGACTCACTCATGCTGATATCCAGGGCCGGATTTAGATGAAAAGATGCCCCTAGGCTATTCCACTTATGAGGCCCTTTCACCTCCCATTTTTAATGCTAACAATTTGAATGTAGGCCCCTCTTGATCTTGAGGCCTTAGGCTGAAGCCTGGTTAGCCTATAGGAAAATCCGGCCCTGCTGATATCAAGCTGCTGTCATGTCCTGCCGAAGTCTGGATTAAACGTGATTGAACAGATGTGGGATGTGCTGGAGTGCTGCATATTATTGACAAGCCACCGGCCTCTAATAAATATCAGTAACTGTATTTTTTAAAAGCCGAGTGGCAAGCCGTCTCGCGAGAAGAGTATATTAATCATGTTGGCAGCCTTTCTCGTCGTGTTGCAGTCAATAAAGGGAATTCAACGTCAGCGGCGTAACTATAATTTGGTCGCCCAAGATGATTCTTCAGTTTTCTTCCCTCCTTCCCACTCGAATAACAAAAAATACGCATCAGACTTCCCACCAGTCCTAGCAAAACAAAACTTTGCTATATGCAGTTCTTCTGTTGCAAAGAAAAATCCTTATGTCCAATGCAGTAGGCCAAAAATGACACCCTTTAAAAAGTTCCGTCAGGGCATAAAGTTTCCCCTCCATCCCTCTTATTCGACCCTGTCAAACTTGATACTAGCAAATCAGTTTCTTATAGGGTGTCCAGATAATTTCATGTAAATTTATTTATACCATATACAGTCGTTAATACTGTAATATGCGTTTCAGGGGACCGAGCAAAAACCACGTATTATCCATTTGCTGAGAACCTCAAAAATGTTGTATTACGATATAAGCTTGAGACACACGCTTTTTTATATATGTATTTTTTTTTCTGGAAAGAACTGTGATTGAAGTTTGATGAAAAGATTGTTTTTTTAAGAAGCGTTAAGAAGCGTTGTATAGGGGATATTAAACGTCTTTGCCAATTTTGTCCTCTTCATGGTTGATTTCTTTGCAGTATACAAAATGTCTAATTTCTGGCCCAGCGTAAGATCGTTGCGTTTCCTCTTCTAAGATGCAGATATGTCGATAATAAAATGAACCTAACGAAATAAAATTCTTCATGTTAAAGAGAGTGATATAAAAATACTGTGTATAGGATTGTGAAGAATGGGTGATCTGAATATCATTTATCGACAATCGAAAATCGATCAGTGTAGTTAAAAAAAGTAGCACGAGTGATCCAGGAGCCTAGCTCACTTTACACGCTCGCCCGAAAAGTAAACCAAATGAGGTACACTGAAATGGGAAAGAAGCCTGATGAACCTCTTAAGTCATCCAGAGAAGAGTCCCTGGTTGGGACAATAATCAAATTGCAGATTGACGAATAGCGAACCCGAAAAACTAGGGTCTAGGAGATCCAATAGTTGGGGAAGTCGGCCTTGTTAATTTCCTCAAAAATGACATCCAGGATATGACGGGGTCTTCGAAACCTGAGGGGACCCTTAATAACGAGTAAGTGGTCCAGAATACCAGCAACCAGAGTATTTTCATGATTTTCCATCTTGGGCAGCATGTTCCTGAGAAGTGTTTGGACATAAATACCAATATGGATCATCCCCAGATCCTCATAGATGGAGAGGTTGTTGGCAAGTTTTCTGTCAAGTTGGGCAATGGGCCAGAGGGTAACATTTTGGAAGGTGCAAAGATCTCTCCACCTCGACTTGCAGAAGGAAGCCCAAGCAGGCATACCGTGAAGTAGAATAGGGCGAATCACTACCTTGTGTAACAAAAGTTTGCTGTCCACTCCAAGGGTGCTGTTTCGCCCCAGAATCGCGAGCTGACTAAACTTCGCTTTCTTAGCCGTGTTAAGCGCATATTGGACATGGTCGTTCCAGTTGAGTTTGGAGTCAATCACAACTCAGAGGTACTTATAACTTTTAACCCCCTCAAGCTTCCTACCATATAGGATGAGGGGCCTTGGAGGGTTTTCCCATTTGCGTGTGATGAACATGGCTTTAGACTTGTTAACATTCAGCTTTAAGCGTCACTTAAAGAACCAGCTCTCACACTAAGGTAAAGGTTTTTGTAGACGACTGATGATGTGGGCTGGATTACGTACCCAAGTCATGATGGACCCGTCGTCAGCAAACAAGTATACTTTATAACGATTGCACTTTGCAAAATTAGGAAAGTCGTGAATAAAGAAATTGAACAAGGCTAGCCCCAGGCCAGAGCCTTGGGTAACACCAGCATTTGCATCGTAAGGAGCAGACAAGGAGTCACCAACCTTAACACGAAAGGTCCTATTTATCAAGAAGTAGCGAACCAATGCAATTAGGTCGTCGGGTAAGCCACAAGTAATCATCTTGCAAATGAGTCCATCATGCCAGACTCCATCAAATTATTAATTCAGATAATATGCAAAATGTTTAGGTAAGTGCAAATTTTTTGTAAGAGTAGAATGGGTTCATATTCAGGATTTAAGCCCCTTTCTTACATTCTGTTTATATATTTGCTGCAATATTTGCTGTAAGCTTGGTCCATGGAAAATGTTTCGGCTGCAGATATTGACATCGATTGGAGAGAGGAAAGTCCACAGTATCAAAATATTTGTATAGTCACCGAAATGCAACCGGGAAATCCAAATCTGGGAGAAAGTCCATCGCTGCTCCTCGAGATCGATGACGAACCTTCCATCTACCCACCAGGAAGACATGCTCTCCAATCTCAAATAGCAGTTGAATTACACAATCAGATAGAGGGAATGACCGTTCTTTGTGTTTAAAACCAAAGTAGAAATGCCAAATACCAAACAATGAAGCCAAAACCAAAAGTCGCATTGAAGCAAGATTGAAGAGGGCATATATGCGCATGTGACATGGAAATACACATGCAGTGACAGAAAAAGTTTAATCTTGACGGTCCTAATGGACTAAAATGTTATTGGGATGATCAAAGACAAGAAGAGTGCATGTCTTTTCCAAACGAGTCCCAGGAAGAGGTTCTGGAATGGTATAGGGTGGATTTTAATTCAAAGGAAAAACACCGCTGGCAGTTGCAAGTGGAAGAATGGAATGGAACCGGCGTAAATAATTAATGCTGGAAAACAACATAGTACCGTATTTAACAAGACGTTGTGGACGAAATATAATATTCCAACAAGGTAATGCTCTCATGATGTACCAGTGGCTCTGGGGGAGGTGGACGACTGCGGCAAATGCCCTTCCTCTGCCAGACATACCTTTCCTACATGAGTTTACAAGTAAACTTTCAAATATCAACCCCCCCCCCATTACCATGATACAATCAAACATGGCATCCCAACTACTTGTAGTCTGAATCCACTCTGTAATGCGCGTGAATTAAAACATCTGTAACTTCGATCTTGGCACTTCATAAATCCAAAAACGGATAGCTGGTTAAATAAAATTGCAAAAGTGGGAACATTTTAAAGGTGGTTTTAATAATATAAACTCTACTTACACTCATTAAATCGTTCAGTTTATATAGGATATGCTAAAACACAGGAAAAGGGTATGCAGTGAAACACTTTAATGAAAAACACTACTAGTACAATATTTGATATCTTGCCTATAAAGCTCTTAAAAAGAGAAGACAAATGGGTTACCCATATATCATGAACATTCTTTTATGTAGTGTAGAAACATGTTTGTTAAATATAAGCTGCAAACCCACAACAACCTAGATATATTCCCGCCATTTCATGCCCAAGCACAACACCATTTTGTGGCTTTGATACATGATAGTAGACTTTTATTTATTTCTACTATAAAATCATTCAATTTAAATACGCTATTTTAAAATGGGGGGGGGGGGGGG
>JAHWFO010038587.1:669884-681868 GCA_023313115.1 Rhysida immarginata | reverse complement strand
CCCATGCAGCCATAAGTAAAACAGTTCAATAGAAAATATTCCTATTACATTATTTGATTTCTCTCGCATATGATTCTTAAAAAGAAAAAATATCTGATAAAAACTTGTTACTAATGAATACTATTTGATGTACTGTTGAAAATATTTCAACAGGCTGCAGTCCCTTTCACCACCCCGCCCCACCTATTTCCACCATTTCATGCCCATCACTCCATTTCATGGTTTTGATGACTGCTAGTATAAGTAAACGTGTAAACGTTTATTACTTATCACTCAATCTACGTCTATCACTTGTAGCATCAAAGGAACATTTATTTAAGACAGTTTTATAACAACTGTAACTTTTTTATACAAATATATGAAATTGGTATTTGGTTACTTCCCCTTATTTAAAACAAAATCTATGAAATTTTACAAATCCGATTCGAATTCTAGTCTATACATACATATTTAATATCATATCATCATGTCCGTAATAGTCGTGAAGATAATCAAATAAATACATTCGCGATATTTATAAATGTCTTTCTTTTTCTTAAACTTAATTTCGATTTTAATGAATCATATATAAAATTTTGAAACGGAGAATTATTTATCTCCTTGTTTATATTTCCCAGCTGGAAATGCGAGCTAGTAATTCAGATAAATTGCTATTTGGAATTTATGACATTAGTGTTATTTCTATAATCTCAAAACTGATTTGTCTTTTAAAAAATATGAGACAAATGGGTCACCATTATATCATGAATATTTTTTATGTGCTGTAGAAACATATTTGTTAAATAAATGCTGCAGTTCCTCCCCACATATATCTACATCGTACTCCCCACCCATTTCCACCATTTCATGGCCAACCAATCCACCATTACGTGGCATCAGTGAAATATTTATAAACCGAAGTTTCTTACTTTCTTATACAATTTCTTGTACTTGAAATCAATTTTACACCAGCGAACAGGCAGAGACAAACATTTAGAAATTGTTTGAAATTATTTTCTTATTTTCCTTTATTAAATAAATCTGTTAAATTTTACTCATCCGAATCGAACGCTCCACTGATTACAATTTTTGATCTGCTTATATCTGTGCTCTTTCCCCTTTCCTCTTATGATCCATGACATTCATGGAGCTAAGCAAACACATTCGTGATGTTCACAAAATCCTTTTCTTTTTTCTGAAATTATATTAAGTTTTAAAGAATCATATATAAGATTTTGATGTTTTGAAATGAAGAATTAATAATCTCTTCTTTATTTATTAGCTACGAGTTTTAATAGATTTTCCAAGTTAATCCTGCATATAGAGTTTTACAGAATAAATGAAACATTATTCCTCACCATATTACCCGTTTTTCAGGTGAAATATTTTGGTAGATTGCATATAGATTATAGATTGCATTTAACGCGCCCCCCCCCCAGTTTTTTTCATTTTGATAATTTGGTAATCCTAATCATCCACAGAATAAGTTTCACCAATCTTGGACAATACCCGAAAAATAAGATTTGATCCAGGCTGAAATCTTCTTAGGCATAAGTTTTAGTGCATAGATCTGTCATAAATATTCTTCCTGTTGGTTATGTTTCTAGAAAAGCTTTTGGGAAAATCTTGAATTCTTAATAAATCATGTAAATTTTAGCAAAGACAGTAAGCATTTTATTTAACATAAGCGTATTTTTAAATGTTTTAAATCTTGTGTACAAGAATCGGGCAGCATTTGCTCCTTTTCCTTATAGTCTGCTTGGTCCCTGATCTCATGCTGTATAACGGTCCCCAAGAACGCTCCCAAACACTTCCGAGACCATGATTTGCCTGGCAGCGTTTTCAGACTGATCTGAAAAGAAAACAATGAGAAAAGGCTTTTGTATTCGGAGCGGTTCTGACAATTTCTTATTATGATGATGTTTCCAATTTAGCAATACGAGAAATTAATTTGGCCCATTTTCTATGTGAGATATCACTGATATCTGGGCAGGTTTCCAAAAGTTTCGTACAGGAAAGGTAGAAAGCCATCAGGCCTGGCTTTTCAAAGAATTTCAGTAACCTTAACTGGTAGAAATTGCAGTTCATGTCTCTGTCGTAAATTCTGAGGCATACTTGTAAATTTAGCACATATACAACTTCCATCACTGAATTATCTTATTCCTCAATTAACTCGATATTCATATGGAATATAGACATTAAAGAATGCCCCAATCACAAGTTGATTGTGGAAGAAGCTTCTCAAACAAGCTGGAAGATTTGTTCGCGACAGGAAGAATGCTTTAAGAGCATCAAAAATTTTCAGTATTCTCTCGACTGCAGGAAATAATGAGAGCCATCATGTTTTGCTGTAATTAAGAACCCTCTGATAATGAATATTAACAATCGTCACACTCCATAGGGGACAAAAAACCCGGACGAAACCCGGACACTCCACCGATCCCGGACTGTGGTTCAGAAGCTAGGGCATGTCCGGGGAAACGTCTGGTAACCCTACCTTTGAAGATCGCCACATCCTCGCATCATCAGAATACTTATTTTTTCTTGTTCAGAAAGGTTGATCATAGCGTTTGAGTAGATTTAACACAATTTCTGATTTTTTTAATAACAACATACGATAATCAGGGATAGTCGAAATTTAACTTTATAATAATGAAATCGACGTTTCGCACACGCGTGACGGTCGAAGTTCTTCAAATTCTTTGGAATTGATCTCAGTGTTCCGAAGCAGCGTTGCCAGATTTAGTAGTTTTGTTAAAGCCCTTATCCTTTGTTGGACATTGTTAAACAATGCACAAAACAATGAAATCAAGGACAAGCGCTTTAAAAAAGCTACTAAATCTGGCAACGCTGTTCCGAAGTAGACTTTGGATGTGTGTTTGTAATTTTAAAGTTCTTCAAATTCTTCAAATTTTCAAATCGTCTCTTATTTATCTTTTGGTTTGAACATACGTTGCGTCTATGTGCAGATTACATGAATATGGATGTTGGTAGTCAGAGAAATTATATGCACAAGGGCTATAATAATATTATAATAATAATAGGAGTTGCCTCTCATGAAAAGGTGAATTTGAATATTATTGTGATTTTATGGAGTGAATTAGTCATTATTCTTATCTTTTATTTATAACATATCCAATATGAGTTTCGGCTCTTGGATAGTTTTCTTTTCTTGGCCTTTGTCAAATTGTTTTATATTTTGATAAACTTCGTATTTACTTTATAACCTATTTTTAAATTACTTAAATTCATAAATATTTTACTATTACCCTATTAAATTTCATTGTACTTACTGTATATATGCGTTATTATTAAGTAGCGGAAGAATGGAGCTACTTATTGTTTTCACAATGCCCGTCTGTCTGACCGTCCGTCCCCTTCATAAATTCCGCATTTTTTGAAGTAGAAGGTTGAAATTCGGAATGTAGCTTACTATGGACATGTGCACCTTCACTATTTAGGTTGGTTTTGATTGGCCCACTGGGGTCGGAGTTTCAGGGGCGGAAATTAGAGGGGACCAAAAGGTCTACGCGTATTTATGCATATAAAGGAGTGAAATTCGGTATGCAGGTTCCTCTAAGCAAGGTCAACATCACTGTAAAGTTTGGGTCGAATTGTCCCGATAGGGTCGGAATTGTGGGAGTGGCAATCACTTGGTCTTTAAAACTTTATGGCAACATATAGTGTGTGATATATCATTCCTTCGAAAATGATGAGAAAGGAATGAATGAATGAATGAACTGTAAGGGGTGGTTACCATGAAACCAAAGTGGTTATACTAGAAACCGAAGTGGTTAAGAGGAAACCTGAGCACTGCGACTCTCTGAGTCTATTGTACTATCCCCAATAACGACTGCTACAGGAAACAGTAGCAGCCGGGACCGACGGCTTAACGTGCCCTCCAAAGCACGGGGGGCGATGGACATTTCCAGGTGGTCATCCAACCTGTGCTTAACTCCACCATTGCATTAAGCAAGGCGAGACAACTGGGCTACGGCTGCCCCCATGAGAAAGGAAAGAAGACAGGGTTCTTTTATATTTTCTAAATACAAGGTTCGAGAAAATCCAATTTTGATTTAAAAAATGGGGGGGGGGGGTTAACAGTGCAGATGAAGGAATAAAAAAAGTAGATGAACTCAGGGCTTCCTCTACTTTCCTATACCTTCCTCGGGAGGCTTAATTTCTTGTTATATTAACAAATGTATCCAAGAATCACCAAGAAATAAATGAATAAATGCATTAGGTGTAGACAGGAAACCAGAAATGAGGGTAGATGCATGCAAATTTTGGAGCGATGAGGAGTAGGTTATGAAAGGCGAGTGCGTCGTATCTCGTCACTTGTATGCAAACATTCAATGGAGTTGCAAGCAATCTCCGTTATGCTTCGTCCCTGTCACCAAACGATCTAAACAGATCATTATTAGTAAACATGGGTGTGGGATTGCCATTCCGCAGCTACCAGTTTGACTTCATCCCTATTATTGAAGATTGTTAAGACAAAATCGAATTAGTGTGGATTCGAATGTGTACAGGAGGTCACCTCGCGATGGGCTTTGTACAGACTTCATTCCTAATGGAGATTTGATATTCAAATAAGGTATACACTTAGTGAACTTTGGAGTTAGAGAAGAATTAGTATTGCGTTCCTCATTGAGAAATAAGAGTAATTGATAGACAATTAGTGATCCCCAGTGTTGATAAGGACATGCAAATGAAATTTACTATTAGCGGACTTTAGTATAAACTCTGTGAGAAACTAAGTGAGACACACGATAGAGCCGAGCCAAAGGAGTAATTAGCGATCAAGTGAAATCAAGTTCATAATTGTGGTGTGTCTGTAATGTTCATGTATATGTGGTCATCAAATTAGAATACCTGTACCTGATATGATCTGACAAAGCAATGAGTACATAATTTAGTGCATTGATTGAGATAATTATCCCCCTCTGCTGCGTCAAGATTATTCAGTTAGAGTCTAATTATTAGACAAATGATGAATAATAATAACACGACAGCTTGATTGATCAGTAGATAATGTTCGGATATTTTGCGAACAATTACAGACTTATTAGTATAATCATGATTTTTAAATGAATATACACTTAAGAGCCAAAACATTATGGCCACCTACTCAATAACGCGTTGCGCCACCTTTGGTCTGCAAAACAGCTGCAACTCGCCTTGGCATGGATGCCACAATTTCTTGGTAGATGACTGGAGACAGGTTGTACCAAATGTCTAAGCAGCGGTCACGCAAAGTCGAGATATTCCGACATGGTGATGTTTGAGCTCTGAGCTGCCGCTCCATGACATCCCAAATGTGCTCTATCGGATTAAGATCCGGTGAGTTAGGTGGCCAGGGCATTAATTGGAATTCATCCTTATGCTCCTCGAACCACTCCAACACAATTCGAGCCCTGTGACATGGGGCGTGGTCCGCTCTACCACAACTACGGGTCCCAGAGCCGCACATGAGAACGCCACCATCAGCCTGTGTACGGCCTGCTGTAGAGGATGGGGGGAGCAACTGTTCGCCTGGAAGTCGGCGTACCCTGACACGACCATCGACGTGATGAATAAGAAATCGTGATTCATCCGACCAGGCAACTCTCTTCCACTTATCCATGGACCAGTCTCGATGCTCCCGGGCCCACTGTAGGCGTAGTTGACAACAGCGGCGTAGTGAGAAAATTTTGGGCCCTGGGCAAATCAGCTTTTATAGGGGCCTAAACAAAGTTTACTCAAAAACAAATTTAACATAGACCTATCCAAAATCCAAGTGTGCCAATCGTTACTTCATTTTAGATTGGGACCATACATTGAATGGGGGCCCCTATCTACAGGGGGCCCGGGCAGGTGCCTAGGCGCCCCTCCCCTCACTACGGCCCTGTTTGACAATGACGCTTGGTCAACAGAGGCACACGAATGGGACATCTGCTGCGCTGTCCCATATTTAACACTTGCAACATGGACCTGCATTGTATTGGGCTGTCAGCTGAGCCACTGTCTGGCGCCGATCTTACTTTACCTAGCGGGACAGTCTCCGACGTCCTTTTTCTTTGATGACGCGTGGGCGTCCAACACCTTGGCGTCTACTGCTGGTTTAACCGTCATTTATCCACTTTGCATAAATACTAACAACGGTAGATCGTGAACCAGTCGTGCAGTTCCGAGTCTTTGGGCCATTACAATCTGCCCTCTATCAAATTCGCTTAGATCATCAGCCTTTCCCATCACTCGCAAAATTAAGTGCAAGACTGATACCTTACCTTCTCCAGCAGCAGTTAAATACCGTTCCCACTTAATTATGTGCCCTCCATGTGATCTAGACGAGTTCATTCATCAGTGTGTTTTGGCTCTTCAGTGTATTTAGTCAATTTTGAATTACAAGTATTTTTTGCTCAATTAAAGTATTCATAGTGTAGTAGTCATAAGAAGTATTTACTTTGAATAAAGATATCTGTATATACCGTATTTACCCAAATACATGCCGCGTTTTTTTGTTTTTTTCTTTTTTTGATAGAAAAAAGTGATTTCGGTTAACATTCGCGTGCGACGGAAAAATGTTTTTTGCTCTAAAAAAAGGAGATGAAACGATAGATGTGGATGGCAAAATGTTTATTTATTATTCTTATGTTTATTTATTTTTAAGTTATCACCCCGATTCCTGATTAGGAAATGTGAATGCGTTCAGCCTATGCTCGCTGACGAAACTACTGTGTTGACTGTCTGATACACAATTAGATGAATGTATCAAAATCGCATGGAATGGTATTTCCAATGAATCTATCGTTAAAGGGTTCTCACAAATGTGTTTCTAATAATATACAGGGTGAGTCTGAAACCCTGTCACAAACTTTTACTGTAGGTAGTATGGATGATTTTAAGCAAAAAAAGCTCATATAAATATGGGTTCGAATTTGAACGATAACCGAGATATGAACAGAAATGAAAATGCCGCCACTAAGATCAACAAATTAATAACTCAGGTTCTATAATATCTAGGATAATGAAGTTTGTGGAAATGATAGGGTACATAAAACTGTGTAAGCCGTTAAAATTTGATCGAATTCCAACGAGTAGTTTTCGAGTTACGTAGTCAACATCGTAACACCTGGTGGTTAGTACTCACATGTGAGCACGTGTTACGATGTTGACTGCGTAACTCGGAAACTACTCGTTGGAATTCGATCAAATTTTAACGGTATAGACAATTATATGTACCCTATTATTCCCCCAGGTGTTATAGAATCTGAGTTATTAACTTGTTGATCTTAGTGGCGGCATTTTTATTTCTGTTCATATCTCGGTTGTCCTTCAAATTCGAACCCATGTTCATATGAACTTTTTTGCTTAGAGATCATTCATACGACGTCCTCTAAAAGTTTGTGACAGGGTTTCAGACTCACCCTATAGACTCCACTGAGGACGACATTTTATAGACGGGGTGCATGTTTACAAACATTAGCTTACTTCGTGCCTAGACGTATTTCCGCTTTCGTGATAACTTCACTTCTAGCGTTGGGTGTGACTAAAAGTCTACATTATTTAGATTGACTGCCCAGTGCCACGATTTATCATTAATTTATTATTGAGTCGAAGATTATAAAACGGTAAACGGAAATCGATGAAACGTTACTTTACTCAATAATTTTGCCTTTTCCGAATTGATTGAATCGGGAGCAACACAATACGTCATTTTTGTTGGTTAAATTGTTCGATTTTTACTCTTTCCTGCCTCAGAAATTCTAAGGTCGGAATTGAAAGAAGGCACAGAAAGTGGTTCATGCGCGTTCATACATGCATCCTACGCATACTCCTACGCATCTCGTCTATAGGAGGAAGAAGAGGAGGAAAAATCTTCTCAAGTGATGAAGAAAGTGAATAACAAAATTACATTTTATTTTTTATTATTATTTTTCTAATTTATGGTGTTTAGTTTTGCAAATAAATTTTGTTTTTGAAATGTATGTGGTATATTTCAAAGTTTAGAATTGGTTTAAAAAATTACATAATGAATTACCCTCCACCAATATCTTAATTATAGACTGATATGACTTGTTTATTTTGTTGCTTCAACTTTAATAAACGTTTAGCTCAAGCTTAATTCGTCAAACGATTTATATCTTAGGGAGGCGATATCATATACAGCTTGGACTATTAATCAGGAGTATTTAGACAACCCAAGATACCATTTGGGTTTATCAAAGTGGTGACTATGTTATAATTTAGATCATTAATAGTTAATTTAGTAGTTAGCTAACCTAACTTAGTTTTAACGTAAACTAACCAATTTATTTCATTTGAATTGTTGAATATCTTTGTATCCCCTTAGGTGTCACATGTTGGTCTCTGACCATACCCGATCTAGGGGTTACAGTTGTATCCAAACTTTTTTAAATAAATAAATAAACCACTTGATTGCATTTGCTCTATATACATTACACTGGCATAGCCATGTCTATTCGCATAAAAGATAAAAATCATGTGGAGTCCTATTTGATTTTGTGGTCATTACTAAGTAATTCTTAACATTTACATTAACAAGAGGGGGAGGTCGTGGCCTAGGAGGCTTTCGCAGAGTAAGCCAGCTCTGTGAAGTTAAGCAACACCAGGCACGGCTAGTCACTGCATGAGTGACTATCAGTGGCATGTGATCTTTACCCCCCTGTGCTTCGGAAGGCAACCGGAAACCACCGCATTACTCTCTCTTCCCTAGTATATACTGGGCAGAACACTCACTACATTAACAAGGGGGTAGGTCCATTCGATATCGTGACAATACGAAATTCTGTCAGAGTTTTTGTCAAAGTTTAGGCAAAATAGAAAAAAGGGAGCCTCTCAATATCGCTTGAATATTAATTCTCGGAAGCAGGTAACAGATGTACAATTATCCTCTTACAAAAAATATATGTTCCAGACTTCATCAGGAAAACCGAGCAGTTTGATGAAGACGACGACAGCCGGATCGCCAAACGTTTGTGAAAGAACAGCAACAACATTCAACGAGAAAACGTTTAATGTGCAAGTAAAGCAAACACCTTGCTTCAATGCAATTCAAAAGCCCACCCGCAAAATGTAAGGAACAACCTTTTGACAATAAGAACAATTATTCCGTTCCTCAAAACTCCTTAAACGCAGTGCCAATATTAGCACAAGATCATTCTCTTTATCACCAATACATTAGTCGGAAGATGAATAAGCCTTTGTTAATTATTCACAATCACTGAAGGGTTATGAGCCAGAGTTATGTGGCTTAGACACAGGCTATAGAAAGGACAACGACCAACTCCGAGTCGGAGTGCATACGACTACGCAGCGACCACCATTCATGGATCACCAGCAATTCAGTGAACGGGATTTATGCATGGGGGTTTGTACCAGAGGGATTTATACCGGGAGGTTTTGTACCAAGAGGATTTATACCTGGAGGGTTTGTCCTACCCTCTTTATAGTGGCTTTGGGGTGGGGGGAGTCGACTGTGGCTTCCTCTCAGACATACGGGTTTATAAGCAAACTTTCAAATATCATCCCCTCTCCTCCATGATACCATTACACCGGCTCACCGTCATTTCATACTATGAAGCACGAGAATTTACGGTCAATATTCGAAAATAATGTAACAATAAACACATGTAAAATTTCAATCTTGGTGCTTCATAAATCCAAAAGTGTCAACATTTTAAACATTGTTACTATAACATTATTTGATTTCTTGCCTATAAAGCTCTTGTAAAAATATTTGCGAAAAATGAGTTACCAGTAGGCTATATCATGAATATGAACTAATAGTCTATAATAGGAACATGTTTGTTAAACACAGGCTGCAAACGCACAGCTGCCCAGCCATTCCCGCCATTTCATTTTGTGGCTTTGATAGTGTAAGTGTTTATTTATTTGCACTATAAATCATTCACCAGAGTATTCTAAAACCAATAAAAAATATACACCCATAAATAAAACAGTTCAATCGAAAACATTTCTGCTTTTATATTGATTTCTTTCATATACGGATCTTGAAAAAAACTATAAGACAAACGTGTTAACACTGCGTCATGCGCGTATCAGAAATATTGTTTTATGTACTGTAAAAACATTTTTACAGTCCCTATCCCCACTCAACACAAGGAGTGTCTAGAAATTGTTGCCCCATCCGACTTCAACCATTCCACCATTTCAAGACCAACCACTCCACCATTTCGTGGGTTTGATTCTGTGATAATGTAAAGTTTATTTACTTCCACTAAACTTACGTACTTCACTTGCAGCATCAGTGAAAGATTTATATATACCAGTTTCGTAATCAACTCTAATTGATAATATATAAACTTGAAACCAGTTGTATATCAATGAAAAGACGGAGAAAAACTTCTTCAAATTATTCGCAATTATTTTGTTACTTCCCCTTATTAAAAAAAATATCTATTAAATTTTACTCCTCCGAATCAAACATTCGTCTAAACATACATATTTGATATATCATCATCATGCCCGTGACATTCGTGAAGATAAGCAAATACATTTGAGATAGATTTTACGTTTTCTAAAATTAACTTAGACTTTAATAAATTATATGTAAAATTTTGAAACGAGAATTAATTATATGTTTCTCAGTCGGGAATGCGAGCTAGTAATTCAGATTACCTGCCATTTTCTGTCATAGACAGAATTTATGACATTAGTGTTATGTTAATATATATTTCTTATTTATGCTATAATCTCACAAGTGATTTTTTTTTAATATATGACACGGAATATTGGTCATCTTTAATATGTCATACATATATTTTTATGTACTGTAGAAACATTTGTTAAATAAATGCTACAGTCTTTCCCCACCCACCTATTTCCACCATTTCATGGCAACCAATCCACCATTTCATGGCTAACCAATCCACCTTTCGTGACTTTGATACGTGATAGGGTAGCCCTTTATTTATTTGTAAGATAAACATGTTTACCAAAATCTCTTCTATCAGTGAAAATTTTATGGACAAGAGTTTCGTACTTTTTTTACACAAGCCCCTTGTGCACGAAATCAATTTTTACATCACCAGACAGGCTGAGAAAAACTTCTAGAAATTGTTTTTATTTTTTTGCTACTTTCCTTTATGAAATAAATCTGTTAAATTTTACTCATCCGAATCGAACGCTCCCCTTACTTCAATTTTGATCTGCTGACATCCGTCACAGTCAATTGTTTCTCTTCTCTCTGTTTTCCGTGTCTGCATTCCCTCTTCCCTATCTGTACTCTTTCCTCTATGCTGATATGAAATTAATGGAGCTAACCAAACACATTCGCGATGTTCCGAAAATGCTTTTCTTCTGAAATTATATTAAATTTTAAAGAATCAAATATAAGATTTTGAAATGAAGAATTAATAATCTTCTCTTTTTTATCTATCAGCTGTGATGGCCAATCGGTCACATTCAGATAATTTCCCGATTTCAATTAATAGCATTAGTGTTAAAACTCATTTACAAGAACCGGGCAGCCCTGTTTCATTTCCTTAATAACTTTTCCAAGTAAAAGAAACCAATATGTAATCCTGTGACTGGAATTAGGTTCATATTAAACAATGTCGGGAAATGATTGATTTCCTATTCCTATGAAGATTTTAACATGTTTGTACAGATAGCACCTCATAACGCTTTTAAGCAAATATATGGACCCGTGGTCCTTAAATTAGCAAAGTAGGATAGATAGAGTATCCATTAAAATTATAGGAACAGTGATTAGGAATATGATTACACCAGTGGAGTATTTAGGAGGACGATTCTAATGAATACTCTCCTCCTGTAGACATACCTTTTTTTTTTCTTTTTACGTCTGCTTACAATACACTTATAAGCCCCCCCCCCCCGCAAATGGCCCCACCCCCAATTTATTACCTTTTAATTCCCCCCCCCCCTCTCGTGATGCGTCAATATTCGTAAAATAATAAAGCAATTAAACTTGGATTCTATAAATCTAAAAACTTGGTTGAAATAAAAAAGATACACTA
>JAHWFO010038587.1:636083-654884 GCA_023313115.1 Rhysida immarginata | reverse complement strand
GAGCTGGGAGAATGTACGGCCCAATGAGGCGATTGCCAACAATACCAGCCCACACGTTGACAGAAAATCGTTGCTGGAAGCGCCTTGTCGAAATGGCATGTGGGTTGATACGGTCCCAAACATGGATATTCTGGTGGTTGAAAATGCCTTCCCTGGTGAAGGTTGCTTCATCAGTGAACAGCACCTGCTGTGGGAATGCTGGTTCCTCTCTACAACGTGCAAGAAACCATCTGCAGAATGCCATACGTGGTGCAAAGTCAGCAGCTCCAAATGCTTGCACTCGTTGCATACGAAACGGATGAAACAGTTGGTCATGCAGAACTCGCCAAACAGACATGTGATCTGTGTTCATGATGTGTGCAAGCGCACGGGTGCTACATGTTGGTCTTTCGTGAACTCTACGAAGCACAGCTTCTTCGAATTGAGCGGTACGACGGGTGCGAGCGCGACCATGCTCTCCACGCATCACAGCTACACTTCCTGTTGCTCGTAGACGTCGCACAAGCCGAGCAAACATTGTGTGAGCTGGCTGACGACGTTGTGGAAACTGCCGTCTGTACAGACGACAAGCAGCCCTTCCATTACCGTCTGCAGCACCGTACACTAACAACATGTAAGTGCACTCGTTAAAGGTGTAGTCCATATCCGGATGCGATCACACACGTTAGATTTTTTAGTGTGCAGGATCTGCTTGCATGGTAATGTGATGGTGTGGTCATGTTACTTTAAAAATTTACATGACCATACCATAAATCAGAAAGGGGTGTGTCATAAGCCTGCATTGATGCTGAAGACGTCATTTTGAACAGTGGCTATAACTCTTAAACGATGCAGCTGTGGACCAATGTTCATAGAACAAAAAATGCTTATTTTGACCAGTTCTATCATTCCCCAAAGTTTGTAACACATCTTTAGTTACACCCTGTATACTAATCTGGTAACACTGCTCTCTTCGCCCGCATGCGGACTCCACGTGACTGTGAAAGCAACACTACTTTTAATGGCATTTCCTCCAATTGCGGACGATCCGCACTGCTCTGAAAGCGCCCACATTTACAATAGAACTTGGTCCCCGCGCGGAGTGTCCGCATGACTGTGAAACGGGCCTAAGGCCCCTTGTTCCTATTTTATTATGCACTGTCGACTGGTTGCCAGCAACCTCGAGACATAACTAGAATAGTTATCGTTTACATGTGGCTTCGGAAACCCGTCAGTTGCCGGAGCCCTGAAAATCAAGAGGAACGCATTCAGCGACTGGGAAGTTGTTCAACGCTGGGGTTGGCTTGTTTCTATTGACGTCTACGCATTGTACGAGCAATCACCCCTTCTCGGTTGTATTTTTTGCTTATATCTTTGAAATAAACAATCACGGCCGGCCCAAGGATAATGGTAACGGTGTGGCTTCTGAAGTCTACACGCCTTTATTTTCCACGTTACAAATATTTATGAAAGTAGGTCCCAAGAGCATTTAGCATTATGCACCAGGTCCCGAAATGAGGCCTCGCTTTTTCTTGGACCTTGTCATTATCCCCCTTTTCTCATTTCATTTTAATTTATTGTCACGTTCTCGGAAAAAATTTGACAGTGTTGCCAGATCAAAATGTCGAAAAATGTCGAAAACCGCCATCATCTACCTATAAAAGAAAACAGTTCCCCTCTAAATAAGCCATAACACCTCCAGTTTTACCTCCTAAATATTTTTTAAAATTATAAACCCCCCCCCCCCCCCCCCATAAAACCCCTGAAGACTGAAAAAATAAACCAACAGTTTTTGGGTTCCCCCCCATATGGCTATACTGAAATTTGGAACATGCCTTTATTTGGCACCTTGTTTTGCTAAGGTATCAGCGACCTCATTTCCAACTATACCTTTATGGCCTGGCACCCATTGTGACGTAACGTTATTTTGGAGAGCCAGGACCTGCACGAGTTGTCGACATTCCAAGGTAATTTTAGAAGTTATCTTGGAGGATTTTAAGGCCCTAAGAGCCGCCTGACTGTCACTGAATATGAAGATTTTCCTACTAACATAGAGTTTATCTATACATATTTGTAGACAGTAGATAATAGCTAATATCTCGGCCTGGAAGACCGTGACCCAACGACCGAGGCGACAGAAGCGTAGGGTTTTGGGATTGCCACAGTAAACACCCAGGCCAGAGAGTCCATGATGTCGGGAGCCATCCGTATACCAAATGATGACGCCCTGTGGAAAATGCAGACTCCCCTCTTCCCGCTCTACCACGGGGTCTATGATGACCTCGCTCGAGAGCTCAGGGAGGGTTCGAGTTTCCATTATATCGGAAGGCATTTGTAAAATTTTACTGGTCACAATCCGGCTAATGATGGTATGAGAAACCCCAGAGAAATCTACCCATAGCCCTTGATTACCCAGACGATATGAACTTTACTAGAGGGGGGGGGGGTGCATCATTGATGTCAAACTCTCCAAAACGAAATTTGGCATACCACTTGACATACCACTGCATATTTTTCTTTGAGCATCTGCAGCTCGTTTGCCTTTTTAAAATAATAGCAAAATGTGACGATAATGCTACTTATTCCCTTACATATTCACAGGTATGCAGCACGTATAATACTACTGCTACCCAAATCCAACTTCACAGTGTAGCATGTACTTTCAAATGTGAATTCGAATTCCACACGCATGCACTCTCAGCAATTTCCAGGTCGTAGGACTCATTTTATTAGGTTATAGCTCTCGGACTCGATTATAAGAATACAGTCTTCCGTAGATAAGTTTTATGACCCATCTTTAAGTGTTTCGAAACTCCAACTCATCTAACAATGACAAAATGGGAATCATTTCCTGTACAGCAAAGACGATCAATTAACTGATCGTCTCTGCTGCATAGATACGAAATCAAGTTACGAAAACATGGTGGATAACGAGTGGACGATTTCAACGCTCGTGTTTGTAAGATAGAATGTGGATGATTTCCTCGTTCGTTCTACTCTTATCTTTACAAAATGAGCCTTCCTCTTCAGCAATACGTGATAGCTTCCATTTAGCCTACCCAAAGGAATGCAAACGACAATCGACAATCGAACAGTGTAGTGAAAAAGAAAGACGCGAGTGGTCCAGGAGCCAAGCTCACTTTGCACGCTCGCCCAAAAAGTAAACCAGAGGAAGTACACTGAACTGGGAGAGAAGCCTGATGAACCTCTTTAGTCCTCCAGAGAATGAGTCCCGAGAAGGGACGAGTCAGATTGTGGATTGACGAATAGAGTCCCCAAAAATCAGCAGGATCTAGAAGATCCAATAGTTGGGGAAGACGGCCTTGTTAACGTCATCAAAGCAGACATCCAGGACATGGCGGGGTCTTCGAAACCTGAGGGGACCCTTAACAGCGAGTGGGTGGTCCAGGATAGCAGAAACCAGGGTGTTTTCATGATTTTCCATCTTGGGTAGCATGTTCTTCATAAGAGTCTGGACAAAGGTGCCTATGTGGGTCATCCCCAGATCCTCATAGATAGAGTGGTTGTTGGCAACTCTTCTGTCAAGTTGGGCAATGGACCGGAGAGCAACATTTTGGAAGGTCTGGAGATCCTTCCACCTAGACTTGCAAATAGAAGCCCAAGCAGGCATTCCATGAAGTAAGATAGTACGAATCACAACCTTGTATATCAAGAGTTTGTTATCCACACCAAGAGCGCTGTTTCGCCCCAGAAGTACAATTAAACTGAACCTCGCTTTCTTTGCTTTGTTGAGCGCGTATTGGACTTGGTCGTTCCAATTTAGTTTGGAGTTGATCATGACACCAAGATATTTGTAGCTTTTTACCCACTCAAGTTTCTTGCCAAATAAGAAGAGAGGCTTTGGAGGGTTTTTGCATTTGCGAGTGATAAACATGACCTTGCACTTGTTGACATTCAGCTTTAATCGCCACTTTGTGAACCAGCTCTCGCACTGATGTAAAGCTTTTTGTAGTCGAGTGATGACATGTGCTGGGTTTCGTGCCCAGGTCATGATGGACCCGTCGTCAGCAAAAAAGTAAAGATTACACTTTGTAAACTTGGGAAAGTCATGGATGAAGAAGTTGAATAATGCTGGCCCCAAGACAGAGCCTTGGGGTACACCAGCATTAACATCGCAGGGTTCAGACAAGCAGTCCCCAACCTTAACACGAAAAGTCCTCTTTGACAGGAAGGAGCGAACCAGAGCAATTAGATCGTCAGGGAACCCGTAGGTAATCATTTTGTAAATGAGCCCATCATGCCAGACTTGATCAAAGGCCTTTTGGACATCGAGGAAAATGAGGCCACCAAACATAGAGAGGTTGAGAGGACCGTTTAAATCAGCAACGAGCCTCCATAACTGAAGCTGACAAGAGTGGCCTGGACGGAAGCCAAATTGCTCACTACGAATGAGGTTGTTTGCCTCGCAGTAGTCGTTGAACCTCTTGAGTATAGTGCGCTCAAAGACCTTGGAAAGCATGGGCAACAAGCTAATGGGCCTATAACTAGCGGGAAGAGCAGGATCCAGTCCAGGTTTAGGAATGGTGATGATGACTGAGTCCTTCCAGGCACTAGGGAAATGGCCGCTAAGCCAGCAGTCATTCATGACCTTGGTGATGATGCAGATAACACTGGGAGGCAAATTCTTGAGAGCACTGTTGGTAATGGTGTCGATGCCGGCTGCCTTTTTGCTTTTGAGGCGCTTTATGATGTCCCATATGATGTCAATGACATCAGGAGAGCCAAGAGCGTGCTGTGTGTGGTCATACCTATCACGCACGTCTTTGACTTCACGAGTAATATTGACCAGATCATCCTCTTTGGGCGTAGAGAATTGGCTCTTCAGTGAATCGGCGATAATTTGTGCTTTGTCCTGGTCATTGCTAACGAAATCGCCACCCTCTGTAAGCAAAGGAGGAAGAACAATAGTCCTTTTGCTTTTAAGGGCCCTGACCATACTCCAGAGAGAGTTATCCTGGACGGACAGACTTTTAACTTTGTCGTTCCATCTCTGATTCCTTAAATCCTTAATCTGATCACTTACCTTGCGGGATAGCCTGTTGTACTTCGTCTTGAAGTGGAGTAATCTGGTACGCTGCCAAAGTCTTCTGAAGTGGTTTTTTTCGTGGATGAGTTGCCTGATGGAGGGAGGAAGTTCCAGGTGGTCTGGCCGTTTGCAATCCACCGGAGTAGCACTAGCATTTGTAGCCATCTTGATGGAGTGAGTGACCTTTTTGACATTTTCGTCAATGTCACTGTTGGTGACGGGATCCTGATAGGGAATGTTACTGTCGTTCATAAGTTCTCTAAAAAATTTCCAGTCCTGCCTAGAACGAAGATTTATTCTCAGGTCGATATTTATCCCCTCAAAATTTAGTGCAACTGGTAGGTGATCAGACGACAAGGCATTCACTGTAAAAATATTGTAGGGTTTGAAAAACCCCTTGAGAACAGCAATGTCGAGCACGTCACTAGCGGGTGAGTGATCACAGTAGTATGTATCCTCAAGAGGGCCAATAACCGAAGTGTCGATCTGATCTACCATGTACCTATAAAGTACCAAACCACTTTGATTAGTGCACCTGGAGTTCCAGTGTGGGTGTTTCGCATTCAAATCACCCGCCATAACGACTGGAGTGGGCCCAGACAGTAGTTCATCTAAGTCGTGAGGGTCTAACTTGTGCCTGGGTGGGTTGTATAGGGAAGTAAACTTCACCTCTCCAACATCAGCATCTTTGATGACAATGGAAACTGCTTCCATATTGACAAGGTTAGGTGTGACAATCTTAGTGTGCTTTATACCTTTTTTGACAACAATAGCTACCCCACCAGAAGCTGGATCTGAAGCTTTTTTAGGGGGCCTATCTTTCCGGTAAACATAGTACCCTGGCAGATTGAAAGCCCTACTCTGTTTGAGATGGGTTTCGCACAGAAAGGCAACATCGATGTTCCAGCTTGTGAGGAAATCGTGGAACTCATGACACTTGCGAGGGATGCCCCTCGCATTCCATATAGTGCAACGTAGCTTACCTTGATTTATAACTTTGTAGGGCTGTCTATCCATGATTATTTTCTTGTCTCAGTTTGAGTGGTCTGCGGCAACGCTTTGCCACTATCCTTTAACATATTCATTAGGTTACCCAGATACCTTTGAATTTTAATCAATTCGTCGTGGTCAGCGACTCCCTTACCAATAGAAGCAGAAGCAACCGATGCGAAAGATCTTCCCTCAGTTAGTTTGGAAGTTTTATTCCTCTTAACTTGAGGGTATTTGGGACATTTACTATAACTCGATGTGTGCTGGCCTTCACATCGAATACACTTAGGAGGATCTTTACCTTTTATATTTGTGCAGTCCCGTGACTGGTGGTCGCCCGCGCACTTGTTGCAACGCGGTGACTCTGTGCAGCCCTGGGACACGTGCCCAAAACGTAGACAATTGTAACATTGTAAGGGCTTCTTGTTGCCCCTAAACAATTCAACCGTTACAGCAAGTGGACCCACGCGTTTTAAATTTAGGAAAGATTTATTATGCTCAGTGTTTGGTAAGAGGACTAGGACCATTGGCATCTCAACTGCACCATTTGCTTTTTTAAGTCTAACTGACTTATCGGGGAAGTAGTTAGCGTTTCTAAGATCTGCGCAAAAATCTTCCATGTCATAGGTTATGTCCACATTACGGACAACGTATTTTAATAGCTTCTCAGACTTGAGCTGATGATGCTGGATTTTAAGCACGCCATTTGCTTTGATTCCTGACACGAGGGTTTTGTGTGTGTCCTCGTCGTGGCATTTTATCTTGATAGTGTCTGAGCGTCCGGTATGTGCAGTAATCTTGTCTAACGTTACGTGATTTTTTATCTCATTTAGCACGTCCTTAATCGGTTTCCCGTGATGTCTAACGATAATAGGAGGAATATAAATAGCTCTTTTTTCACTTACCTTAATCTGGGAATTTTCCGTCCTCGTCCCCCTTCTGGGTTTTTTGTTACGAACAACTGGCCAGGCACTGTCTTCCAATTCCCCATCACTTCCGTCGGAATGGCTTCTTTTGTTGCCACCGTTTGCCGAACAGTCATGTTCATCACTTGTTTCCATGGACTCCAGTCCATGCACTTTTTTATCAATGGGGATAGGTTGAAAATTTTCTCTTACCTTTTTTTCTTCCTTGGAGTTTCCCGCCTTTGGAGTCCCGGAACATTTTTCAAAGGCTATTCTTAGATCATTTATCTTGTTGATAACGTCTGCTCGAGAGTTTTGAATTTCCGTGTTGATTCCATTGAATTTCTCGTCAAAACTTGTCCGTAAGGAGTCGACCTTCGCCTCCAGTGCATTGTACTTGGTGTTTATGTCATTCCTGAGAGATTCCAGCATTTCATTAAATACTAGGTCAAATGCAGCAAACCTAGGATCTAAACAAGCATCCTTGTAGGCCCTTTCGCAGGACACACTTTTACCGTCAGGCGCCAGCAAAGACACCGTTGCCGACTTCAGCGTTGATACTTTGGACGAAGCCATCGTATTCTTAAAATATAGTTGTGTAGAACCACGGGGGAAGGGGGGGGGGAATAACCTCGTAGCTAGGTGTGTGCTAAAGAAGCCGTCCTAAGAAGGACGCACCTAGCCTTAAGAAAAAAGAACAAGTCAGGTTTGCGAGAAAATTAATTCTACGCCAGGGACCGACTCATGAATGATTAGAATAATAATAGATGATATGAAAAGATGTCCTTAGTTAGGTTTGCGAGGAAATTAATCCCAACGCCAGGGACCCAGAAGGATAATGAGCGTCTTGATGTACTGGTTTACGGGAATATTAATTCCAACGCCAGGGACTAGTACATAAGACGTAACAGAAGGTGAATATCGCCCTGAAAAGGGCGCACCGTGAAATAAGAATAATGAAATGATACCTGAAAAGGAGTAGAGGTGATTCCTTGAAGAGCTAGTCCGTAGAGATGATCGATGTCATGTGTGTCTCATGCAGGAATCTTGCAGTTTTATAAAGAGAACGATATAACAGTTACAACTAAAATATTCCCTTGTTTTTTGTGCAAGTGGATTCTGTTGGATTGTATATTATAAATGGATATTTATAAGAGAAAAGGACGAGACACAAAAACCCTGGAATGCAATGAATAGTTAATAAATACAACTGAAAAATAAAATAATTAACAACAATTATTTTAGAATTTAGCAACGAATTTATCATTAAAATCCTTTTTCCTGCCTACAAACTTGGAGTTCTATCTTCTGCAGGCGAATTTTGACTATAAAGATGATAAAATACAAATACAGATCGGTATACAAATGTAGCCTCGTGTAAATATCAGAATACACGTATGCAAAATTTGTGTAAGTACACGTGTATAATGTTGTAAATTTTTTTAAATACAAGTATGTGTGCGTATTTGTGTGTGTGTGTGTGTGTGTGTGTACATGTAAACATGTGTAAACTTGTGTATACAAGTGTGTAGATTTGTGTACATAAGTATAAAAATGTGTAAATGTGTGTGTAAACTTGTGTGAATAGGTGTATATCCGTGTGTAAACTTGTGTAAGTTTGTGTACATATATGTATAAATGTGTGTAAAGATTACAAGGATATAATTAAAAAGGGACTTAAAACTAATAAAATTTAAAAGGTTACTAAATAACAAAGCTTCTAACAGTCCAAGTAATCTCAAGTCCACTGTCCTGGCAATAATTTTCACACCTCGTAGAAACTGACTGCATTGTTGACTCGGCACTTGTTTAAAAGGTGACTATATGAAATGATAACGATGAAAAATTTTGAATTTTGAAGGTCTTGAAGAATTTGAATTTTGAAATCAAGGTCCGAAAAGTTCACAATAAAAATTTCGATGAAATGAAAATGCAGTCTAATAAATAGCCAATTATTTTATGATGCTTAAAAATTAAACATGCTACATGATCACTTAAAAATAAAAATTAAAGTTAAAACTAAGTAGTGACGTCAGTTCCTGGCTTGTTGCCTAGCAATTCCAAACTTATTTATTTTATTTAAAATTATATGCTGTCGTCCAAAGATGTAATTTTTTTATGTCTTTTAATGAAACAGTTTTTTTAAATGAAATAAAAAACTGAGTGCGATCGCGGGTGCAAACGGCCGAAATGAGAATCCTGAGAGAAGGATGTGGCAGGTATTACCCTATTAGATAGTGCAGAGCAGCACAATAAGGGAGTCTTTAGGTGTTGCACCACTACCTCTAAGCTTTGAGAGTTGCGTTGGTATGGCCACGTGATACAGATGCTGCAAACTGGTCTGTCAAGGCAGCTACTATTTTCCCAAGACAATGGGTAAGAGAGCAAGGGGTCGGCCTAGAATCGGGTGGCTAGACTACATGGAGAATCTGGGTTCGAGTCGATTGGGTATTATTATTGAGGGCATTCGCCTGATTGGGGAAGATAGGGAGCGCTGGAGATCCTCCATAGAGCTGTTCCTAAATCCATGTTTTGGCTTATATGGGAAAAACCATGCGGACATTGATTTAATTTATTTTATAACAAAAAATATTAATTTAAAATAATTATTATTTTCGTTAATATATTTAAAACAACTATACAAAAAAAGACAAAAGTAACGTAAATTACAATATAAAAGATATAGTTTTGAGGCAAAGATTTAAAGAAGCAGTCCTGCAGAGAGTTTCCAGGGATTTTGAGGATGTTCAAGAGTGCTGGAATAGAAATGCAGAGGCCATCAGGTGTGCTGGCAGGAAAATCTTGGGGGAAACAACAGGAAAATTCTGGGAAAACAAGGAGTTGGTGGTGGAACCAGGCTGTTGACGCTGTTGCAGGCAGCAGTACAAGAGAAGAGAAAGGCAAAAAAGAGGTGGGATTCAACACATGCCCTGGCAGATCTAGAAGTCTTTAAGATCAGGAATAAGGAAGCAAAAAAGAAAGTGGCACAAGCGAAGGCCAAAGCATGTCAAGTGATGTACGATGACTTAGAAACACCGGAAGGGCAGAAGAAAATATATAGCATTGCCAAACACAGAAGCCGCACAGCAAAAGATATCACATACATCAAGCAGATCAAGAAGGCCAAAGGAGAAATCCTGAGGAACACTGGGGAGATACAGGATAGATGGAACGGGTACTTTGAGGAGCTACCAAACAGAGAATGAAAGAATACCATGAAGATGGAATACCAAATAAGGGACTGACAACGGACATCACAAGGAGTGAGGTTAAGGTGGCACTGAAGCAGATGAAGAGAGGGAAAGCAGTTGGACCGGACGGGCTCTGGGCTGAAGCCTGGAAGGCCCTTGGAGAGGAAGGGCTGGACATGCTACGGGATCTCTTGGTGAAGTTCTACAGAGAGGAGGAGATACCAGATGAATGGAGACAAAGTATTCTCGTCCCAATCTACAAAGGTAAAAGGGACATCCAAATGTGTTACAACTTCAGAGGAATTTAGCTAATGTCACACACCATGAAGATCTTGGAGAAGATCCTGGACAAACGACTGAGAGCTGAAGTTAATATTGGGAGTCAACAGTTTGGTTTCATGCCAGAAAAGTCAACCACTGATGTAATCTTTAGCTTGAGACAAATGATGGAGAAGTTCAGAGAGAAACAACAAGAACTCCACCTGGTCTTCATTGACATGGAAAAGGCATATGACAGAGTGCCAAGGCAAGAAGTTTGGAGGAGCCTCAGAGTTAGAAGCGCACCAGAAAAATATGTCAGGTTAATTCAAGAAATGTATAGGAAAGCCAAGACGAAAGTGCGAACCTGCATGGGAGAAACGAGTAGCTTTGAAGTGAGAGTGGGTCTCCACCAGGGCTCGGCACTGAGTCCTTCCCTGTTCAACATAGTGATAGATGCCATATTAGAGAAAAGCGGGGAAGAAGCGCCGTGGAACATGCTCTATGCGGATGATATATTTTTATGTGCAAGATCAAGAGCAAAGGCCGAAGAAAAGCTAGAGGATTGGAGGAAAGCTCTGGAAGACAGGGGACTGAAAATCAGCAGAAGCAAGACAGAATACAGGGTGCATTATGAAAGTAATGCGCATAATTTTATTGTGACGCGACTATCCATTGCAGCGCGCTCGAACTGGTCGAATAATGTGGTGGGGGTCTGCCCTTCCAAACGCGCCCGGTCTCAGTTCACTCCGAGCAGTAGGAGCGGTAGGACGTGTCTTCGCACGAAGTCTGTTTTTCGATTGTGTCACAGCACGATAGAGCATTCGCTGGAACAGCGGTACGCGATCAAGTTTTGGGTGCGGCTTGGGAAGAATGCTAAAGAAACTGACATCAAAGACGTCTTCAAGCTCCACCACGACAATGCCTCCAGCCACACGGCCTTTGTCGTCACCAACTTCCTGACTCGGAGCAAGACAGGTGTAAAACTTTAATTTTACAATGAAACATTAACCGACCACAGAATTAGTGTCATTGCTCATAGACATTAATGCCCGTAAAAATTCCGATATGATCCAAGCTGTAAGATTCTCTGAATTAAGCTTTAGATCTTGTAAATATTCTTTCAATTGGTTATATTTATGGGAAAATGTTGTATTGTTTAATTTAATTCAATTATGTAAATTTTAGCGATAAAAATCCGCATTTTCAATTAAATTAAATGTATTTACAAATGTATTAAAACTTGAGTACAAGAATAGGGCAATCATTGTTCCTTTTTCTTAATACTAAAGGAAACTAATACTGAAATCCTGTGACTGGATGCTGTAACTCGTGGACTTTTCGTATATAGATTTTATGGACAGCAGTTATGTTCATAGTAAACATCCTTAGGAAGTGATCGTTTTCTTAGGAATATTTCCTCATGTTAATACGAATAGGTATTTTTTCCACATTGTGCGGGAAATATACTGAACGACCAATTTATTAGAGACACCCCGCTAATACGGTGTTGCACCTCCTTTAGGGAGAGAACTGCCTGAATACGTGCTGGCATGGATTCAACAAGGTGTTGAAACCGTTGCGGAGGAATAGCAGCCCAGGCTGACATCACAGCGTCCCGTAATTGGTGCAGGTTGGACGTAGAGTGGAAAGGTGCTGGATGGTTCTCTCTACTTCATCCCATAAATGCTCGATGTGGTTGAGATCGGGCGACCGAGATGGCCACTGAAACAGGTGGAAGTCCGCGTCATGTTCTTCAAACCAGTCCAAGACCATTCGAGCAGGGTGACAGTGAGCATTGTCCTGCTGAAACACAGTCATAATGAACGGGTGCACCTGATCGGCAACAAAATTCAGGTAGTGTGTCGCATTCAGGGATGTGTCTACGGATATCAGAGGACCCAGTGTGTCCCAAAAGAAGACACCCCAGACTAGCACTCCTCCTCCACCCGCCGGTATGGTTGTATGCTGAGAGGATAAGTCCATGGCCTCGTGTTGTTTGCGCCAGATGCGCAGTCTGCCATCCGTATGATAAAGTAGGAACCACGATTCGTCGGGCCAGGCGACCTTCTCCCACTCATCCAGTCTCCAGTGGCGATGCCTCTGTGCCCATAGCAGGCGCGCTTTCCTATTTTGCAGTGACAGCGACGGTACCCGTACTGGCCGCCTGTTGTTAAACCCAGCTCGGCAAAAGGTGTGCCACAATTTGTTGGGCACTGCGCTGCAATTTGTTGAGCTGATCCCGTCCTGTTGCTGTCCCAGTTGCCGTTGGCCTCGTTCATCCACGGCCCTGTTTCGTCCGGAGTTGTTTGCTGGAGGTTGATTTTTGGCATAACTGCCATTCACGGAATACCCTTGATGCTGTTGCATGGGAAAACCTGAGGAGCTTCGCGGTTTGCAAAATGCTCAACTGCGCTCGTCGAGCTCCAACGTTCATGCCTCGTTTAAAGTCGGTCAAATCCTTGGATTTCCCTATATTCAGTCCACTTCTGCTGCTGACTGCAACTTGTGATCCAATGCATCCCTTTTATACACCGCTTCGCCTGTTCCATTGTTTGGGTGTCACTGGGAGGCTGATCCATTTTCAGTAAGAGGTGTCTGTAATAAATTGGTCGTTCAGTGTATATGGTTCTTAAAAAGAGAATATGTGAGACAAATATGTTACCAAATGTATCATGATTGTTTAATGTAGTGTAGTAACATTTTTGTTAAATACAGGCTGCAGTTCCTTTCCCTACCCTCACCTATTTCCACCATATCAAGGCCAACCTAATCCACTATTTCGTGGTTTAGATTCCTGATAGCGTTTATTATCTTACACAAATACTACATACTTCACTTGTAGCGTCAGTGAAAAATTTAAACACAATGGTTTCGTGATCAACTTTGTAAATCAAGAAATTTAAAGTTGAACTTGAAATAAGTTGTAAATCACAGATAAAACAGAGAAAAATTTCTCCAAACTGTTTGTAATTACTTTGTTACGTCACCTTTTAAAAAACGTACCTGTTAAATATTACTCGTCCGAATCGAACCCTCATCTAAACCCATGCTTATTATCATGTTCGTGACATTTGTTAAGATAACCAAATACATTTGCAATGTTTCTAAATGCTTTTAAGCTTTTCTAAACTTAATTTAAGCTAGATTTTAATGAATCGTATGTAAAATTTTGAAACGAAGAATTAATTACATCCTCATTTATGTTTCTCAGCTGGGAACGCGAGCTAGTAATTTACAACTCGGATACTAATTCAGATAACTTGCCATTTTGAATTTATGACATTAGTGTTATGTCAATATTGTATCTCTAATCTGATTTGTTTAAGAATATGAGAAATAACTGGGAAACCATAATAATATGAGGATAAACCTATAAAGTAACGTCCCCAAGATGGCGGAAGTCGGAGTTTTATATATTATTTATAAAACTGTTTGTTCAGACTCAGAAATAGTTCGTTTACATTCCCCATCACTGCATTATTGCCAATTTGAATATCTTAAGCTTAAATTTCATCTTTTTTTTAATCGAATCAAACAAACGGTAATGCTTTAATAAAAACAGCTAATACAGAGCATCTAATTATTGTTTTTTGTTTATAAACAGTATTTCGTGAAATACATACTTCATAAATTACTATCAGGAATAAATGAACAAATTTGATAAATATATTATTTCATAAACTCCTCATTTATTCCTGTTATTCGCGGCCGCGGCCATCTTGGGGACGTTACTTTATAGGTTTACCTAATATGAGTATTTTTTATCTACTGTAGAAATAAATTTAACAATTTTAACACTCCCTCCCCGCCATTTCATGACCAACTAATCCACTATTTCGTGGCCATTAAACCTTACGTGCATCACCTGCAGCATTTATTAACGAAAGTTTCGTACTTTTTTTTACAAGTACTTGTAATTGAAACCAATTTTTTTCACTTGCGACCAGGCAGAGAAAAACATTTAGAAATTGTTTACAATTATCTTATACGTTTCTTCATTATTAAATTTTACTCATCCGAATCGAACGCTCCTCTGACTACACTTTTCATATGTTATCTCAAGATCCATGACTTTCATGACTTGTGCTTAGAGCCTAAGCTGCATGAACCAATCAGTCTTCCTATTTGAAAGTCTAGTTAACATCTCTTAATATGTCCGATGTCTACTCACTGCTGTCGAATATATTTTTATTGGACTTGACAACTTTTGCACAATCATTCTGATACAATAAAACATTTTTGAGATATTTTATACCCCCCCCCCTCCCGTTCTAAACAAAATTGGAAAAAAAGGCGTGTTTTTCACGTTTCGTGTTTTTGATGCATTTGTATGCTTTTAATCGTAATATAAAAACTACGTTTTAGAAGGTTTTTTTGTTCTTAATTTCAGATTTTTTCGGCTATAATCCGATAATAGTTTCTAAAATAGCTGTAACCTTGAAAAAATTCCTACTGGTAGAAAATTTAATGCAGTATATTTGAAAATTTTTACATAAATTTGCAAGTGGTATGACAAACTGAAAAAATAATAATTAAAAATCAATTTTTACCTTTTAAACAGTACGTTTTTAAGACTCCAGATGATATAATGATGTTAAAATTAGCATATTATAAACGTATTTAATCCTTTAATGTTTATAAATTTAAAATAAAATTTCAAAATGTGTATTTTTCAAAATAAGCGTCTAAATGAAACACTAAGTAATTAAAAATTCTGTGTTTTTTTTTAATAACGATTTTACTTGAAATTTTTATTACTTAATTTTGACCTGCTAGATTTAATAATTTTTGCATAACTATTTGTTCCATAAATTCATATTATCCATAAAATTAGACAATTTAGGATATAATTATAATTAATATAAACTAAACCATTGATTAGGTTATTTATCTAATCATTTATAAACAATATCATTTTCTTATTTAGTAACACTTAAAAGTAAAGTAACATAGTAAAGTAAATGACATTCATTTTATAGTAATTTTAATTCAGATTAATTTAAGTTTGTTAAAAAAAAAATTAAGACGCTTTCTTTGAATTTAATTTTCAAAACTCAGATTTTTAAGCAATTTTAAATATGACATTCATTCGACGGCGGCAGAGTGAGACATGGGTCAAAGGTCAAAGCCTTTCTTCACACTCTTTGGTTCATGCAGCTCAGGCTCTAAGCACAAGTCTTTCACGGAGCTAACCAAACACAATTTTGCAAAGGACTTTTTTTTCTAAAATTATATTAAGTTTTAAAGAATCATATGTCAGATTCTGAAATGAAAAATTGATAATCTCCTCTTCTTTATGTATCATTTGTGATAGTCAACCAGTCTTTCAGATAACTAGTCATTTTCACTTAATAACATTGGCGTTGAATACGTCTAATCTCAAAAGTTATTTGTTTAACTAAGAGTTTAAATTTAGGATTTCGCTAATTAGATATTTGGGAAGCGTTCGTTACATAGTAAACGAAAGAGTACGCCGGCACGGTTCTCGTTTTGTTTTGTTTTTTCCTAACAAATATTAGTGTAATAAAATTCAATCCATAAGTCTTCTAACCACCCATACTCTCAACAAAATGGCAGCTTTAAAATCTCATATATAAAGAATGAGCAACAATCTATTGGATCATCAAGAACAAAAGAAAGAACTTAATATTTTAAATCAATTGGCCATTTCAATGGTTATGGCAATAACATTATCAACAAATCAATCCAATTAACCAATACTAAAAGCAATCATCTTAACTTGTTTTGGATCACAAGTTTACAGAATCTCAAAATAGTTTAAAAGATTTCACTTCAACAGTGCCTTTAAAACGACTAACGCCAGCAAAAAATACACTGTAATGAAGAAACACGAACTCAAATTTTTAAAAAAAAAAAAAAACATTTATCTTTTAACTATATATCAAAAGTGGTAAATTTTCTATAGAAAAAAAAAACAGAGTAAACTCAAACTTCGTTGTAAAGAACATATTAATTCTATTAAATACAAGGTGTATCAGGTTCGATGGTCATAAAGTAGCTAGCGTGATCCTTTGCATGATGACAAACTTAAAGTTCCTTATCGAAAATGTCGAAAACTCAAAATTGAAATTGCGTCTTTACGTCATTTATGAACTTTCCGCACCAGCAGTTCGTTAAATTCAAAGGGGCGATTACAATTAAATCGGCGGCAATTGTTGAGATTAAATGACGTTTTCGACAGGTTTTCAGCAAACTTCACGTGATGTTTAGACCCTTAACATTTGAGTTTTGAACATATTGCATAAGGAACTTTAAGTTTGTAATCATGCAAAGAATCATACTAGGTATTTTATGACCATCGAACCTGATACACCCTGTATATGGATGATTTACAGATCAACATATGCTAAGCAGATTTTAAATACAAAACATTAGCTACATGAAATTATGGAGCTTTAAAGGTATTAAGATGTACATGTACTAAGGACTGTCATTTTAGAAGGTTTAGAAACTTAGAGCCAAAAAATCACAAGCAAATGGTTTTTAAACAGATGAAAATATCTGGAAGCTGGCCTATTATGGGAACAAATTAAAAACAATCTTATATTAAATTAAACTTTACACATTCGAATCGAACCCTCGTTTAAACATGCTTATCATCATGTTCATGACATTTGTTAAGATTACCAAATACATTCGCGATGTTTATAAATGCTTTTAATCTTTTCTAAACTTAATTTAGATTTTAATGAATCGTATGTAAAATTCTGAAACGAAGAATTAATTATATCCTCGTTTTTATTTCTCAGCTGGGAATGCGAGCTAGTAATTCAGATAACTTGCAATTTTGAATTTATGACATTAGTGTAATGTCAATACTACATCTCTAATCTGATTTGTTTAAAAAATCAACTAAATAAATCAGAGAAATAAATGGGTAACCAATGATTTTATGAATTAGATCATCTTCATATCCCCCTGATGATATGCATCACTCAACGCCCAAAAAATTGAATGTGATCCCGACAGAAGCATTCTCTGACCTTTAGAGCATACAAAAATAAAAATAAAAATAATATACTCTTAATTAATCCATACTTTTACATAAGCTTAGAAAAAGAAAATGAATTGATGTTTATATGGTGATCACATTTTTCACGTGAAAAATGGAGTGGGATACGGGGGGGGGGGGGGGCATTTGGTAAAGGTGGTAATGTGCCCTCCCCCTTTTGTTTTTTTGTAATAAAGTTATAAGCTATCCTAAAACCAGATATTATATAGTACAAAGAATGTGGTATTATTTTGGTATGAAGTACTATTTTTTGAAATAAATAAAATGTTCAAAGTTTTTGAATAACCATGTGTTTTTTGTGGTCAGTCCAAACAGATCAGATGAGGTCAAGTAGGTATTGTAGGTTAGAATATATGAAAAAATACATACATTTAAACTCACGAATAAAAAAAAATAAGATCAACATTCAATAGTGAATACATTGAAATTAGCAATTAAAAATATCTACTATCATCTAACAATGAAACTTGTTTTCTCTGAACTAAAATAAATATAATACTATATCTGGTATAAAAGACTAAATATTATCAAATCAAATAATTAGAGTTTACTTTTTGCAGAAGGACACTCCACGCTTGCATTATTTTAAAAATACGGCGAATTACAGATATACGAGGGCATATTGAAAAGTAATGCCTCCATGGCTGTAACCTTTTTATTTTTTAACCGATTTTCAAAATTCTTTTTGTATCTGATACTTACATTTCTCCTCTATGTAATGGACTATTCACTTTTCGACATAGTCCCCATCCCTTTCCACGCATTGCGCATGGTTTCACCTCGTCGTCAGAACGCAACTCATGCCCCTTAAGGTGCTCTTTCCTCTTTGGGAAGTGGTGAAAGTCGCAAGGTGCAAAGTCTTTCATTTTTGAACTGCAGTTTTTCATCTTTGAACTGTAGGCGCTGCAACCCCCTCTGATGTGTGGCGATCGTGTGCGGACGGGCATTATCGTGCTGCAGAAGAGGATCCAAAGCTGCCATTCAATCCTCGTGTCGACGACAACCCCGGAATTCCTCTCCGACGGGTTCACCCAACTAGTCCACGCGTTGGTGTAATGCGTGGAAAGGAATGGGGACTATGTCGAAAAGTGAATAGTGCATTACATAGAGGACAAATGTATGTATCAGATACAAAAAAAAATTTGAAAATCGGTTAAAAAATAAAAAAGTTAGAGCCATGGAGGCATTACTTTACAATATGGCTTCGTAATAATGCTGCCCTCCACTTTCGCCCCTTCCACTTCGCCCCCTGCAAAAATACTTTTAAGACCCACTTTCATAAAAAAGACCCTGCAGAGAGGTTAACAAGTCAAATAGAAAACTAAGAATTCAGTTATTTAGAATACTTACTTAACCTAACCCACGATATTCTCCTTTAAATTAAGAACGATTTAA
>JAHWFO010038587.1:624744-635983 GCA_023313115.1 Rhysida immarginata | reverse complement strand
AAATTAAAGCTTTCCTAAAATCTAAATTGTTTTAAATGAAATAATAGAGTTTAGAAAATAAAAAAAAAACGCAAACGATGTTTTAAAAACAAGAAAAAGATGATTTATTAACACATTTTCCCTACACGTCTGTTAAGTGTAACAAATGACTCGCTGCATCAATATATTCAATGAGGCTTATGTCCCATTGATGAATTGATTCCTAATATTTTGATGTATTGTTTCAATGACTCTGTACTTTTTCTTTTGTACTGACGGATTTTGCCCTAAATATTTTTGCCCTAAATATAATGTACCTTTTCAATATGATTCAACTATAAGCAATATTAAAAAAACAAAAAACAAATTAAACTAATGATTACTTAAAAATCAATCTATAATCACAATAATTATAACCTAACCAGTCTCTTTTGAACATTTCTATAATAATTAAAACAAAAAACATTTGACAATAAAAACTTTCGTACATATCGTGCATTCATAGAACTGCTTTACTGACAGATGAGTCAACGGGAAGTGATATTTTTGCTTTAGTTATTGTAACTGCTTATTTTTTTACATGGCATTAATAACACTGCGTGACACGATTTTTGTACCCAAAGAACAGGTTAGCTTTAATAGTTTGCTTGCACTAATAGAAGTGAGCTGAGCACAAAATGTTTCTATCATGTTTTTGAGGTACACGTCGATAAAATTTTCAACCTACTATCAGTAGTTTTGAGAAAACTGTCTTTAAAGGACAAGTGCCGTACATGTACTTTTATTGTGCTCCTTGTATAACCGAGCGCCGTGTACAGCAAATAAAGTTTTTGTTTGTTCAAATCTAACCACGCACGTCTACGGTATGATCGTTGGGTTTGTAAACCGCGTGTCGACGTTGTACGGTGTTAGAGTTATGTTTGGAGCACGATTGATATACCGGTACGTTTCTGCTTTCTAGAGGAGTGTTATACTAGTAATATTTATATCTTTTTGATTTTTTGATTTTATTTGTGTTATTTTTGACGTAGCCGTCCAGCGCGCTGAACATAGGCAGCCCGCGCCCCGTCCTGTAAAGGTTAAAGATGAATGTGCTGTTGAGTGTACCTGGAAAATAGGACGTGATAGGAAAAAAAAACTGTATTCAGGGAATAGGGTTCTCCCTATTCCCTGGTGTATTCTTAATAAGAGAGCAATTTCATAAAATAAACAATAATTTGAATAGAGTACTCGATTTTCCTTTCAATTTGTAAGGCAGTGTAATTGATTTATTAGGCTGGGGGGGCGGGCGCCCCAGTTTACCAACAGGATGATGTACCCGTTTACCAACAAGCTGAAAACTAACAGCTTGATTCTACTCCCCAAAATAAGCAAAAAGTTAAAATGCCCCGAAAGTTTGTTAAAAACTCCGCCTAATTTTATCAGATCGACTCGGCTTTTCGCTTTAACCGTATGTTCATTTTTGTTAGATAGAAGGAGAATAAAATGATTCGATCTAATTTTTATTAAACAACATACTGCTTACTTTGTAAATTAAAGAACGAATAAATTATAAGCATGTAGTCTAATTTGTATGTTTCTAAATAACAGGGTCTACTTAGTTCATTAACTCTTATTATTGTATTAAACTTTCAGTGACTCAAACTCTCTTTCTACCTAACAAAGAATGAACCGGGCCGTTAAAACAAAAAACCGAGTCGACCTTATAAAATTAGGCGGATTTTTTTTTAACAAACTTTGAGGACATTTTAGCCTCAATACACTTACGATTTCGATATTTTCGAAGAGGAATTTTTTGCTTATTTTGGGACGTAGAATCATGCTGTTAATTTTAAACGCTGAAATAGATTTTAGTATTCTTTGCTTTTCATTTTACAGGCAGTTTTTGTCTCATAAATTCATGTTTTTATTGTATTTTAATATTCAAAATAATTCATTACTATAGTTAAGTTGGATTATAGCGTAAATCACGAGGGTTTTTTTTATATTTAGTACAGGGTGATTCAGTCAATTTCTGACCATTTCACTCGAATGACGTGCATTAGGGATAAACAATTGAAAGAATATGAGCGCCATATCGAATTTCTAAATAGTTGGAGTTTGTATTGTTGCAACGGCGCTGCATGAAAATCGTATTGTTGAAAAATGGCGCCCGCTTTATCAACATAGCAGAAATGCAAGGTTGTCGAATGGCATTTCGAGACAAAATCACCGGTAACCGTGCAAAGAAAGTTCCGGAAGGAGTATAAGTGTCGAGACGCACCAGGCAGGCAAGCAAGCATGGATTTTGTCAAGCAATTTCGTGCCACTGGATGTGTTAAAGGCATGAAAAAAGGCGGGAGCGAAGCTCGTGTTCGAACGGCCGAAGTTGTCGAAAATGTTCGCACAAGGTTGGTCGATTCCCATACCAAAAAAATCTGTTCGCCGCCAATCCATTGAAGAAGGGCTGTCGTATACCACGACGTGGCGAATTTTGAGAAAGGATTTACACCCGTTCCCGTATAAGATCCATGTTTATCAGGAGTGAACAGACACTGGAAGACAGAAGCGACAACAATTTGCGATGGAGTTTGGAGCAGAAATGGAAGCCAATCGGGACATTGTGGACAACCTGTGGGTGTCAGATGAGGCCTTCTTCCATCTGTCAGGTGACGTTAATAAACAACGTTCGTTTTTGGGGTTTCCAGCACCCTCATGAGATCCATAAGTCACCTCTTCATCCACGAAAGGTTATGGCTTGGTGCGCGAATTCCAAAAGAGGCATCATTGGCCCGTTCTTTTTTGAGGGCACCGTAACGTCACAGGCTTACCTTAACATGTTGGAAACCTTCTTCATCACCGAGCTGCGAAGGAGGCGTATACCGCTTCGATATCAATGGTTTCAACAGGATGGGGCTAGGCCTCACACCACTAATGAAGTGCTAGACTTTCTCAATCAGAAATTCGGAAATCGTGTCATTTCAAACAGGTTTCCAGATCGATTCGGGGGTGGCTTTCTTTGGCCCCCGACGAGTCCTGAACCTAAACCCATGTGATTTTTATCTCTGGGGGTTCCTTAAAGACAGTGAGCTCACTACAGCACCAAGAACCCTAGACCAGCTGCGACAAAGCATCGTCGACTGCTGCACCCTTGTGGATGCAGAAATCCTGGATAGAGTTATGAACAACTTCACCATACGGCTGCGAGCAGTTCAAAACGTTCGCGGTGGCCACATTGAGGATATCATCAAGACTTTTCCACGGGAATAAAAACTCCGAACTGCCTAAAATATCAAACTGAAATGCTAAGTTTGTAAACATTAATGGGTCAATAAATCATATTACTGAAATGGTCAGAAATTGACTGAATCACCCTGTACATAGAGTCGAAACTGAAAAAATCTCCATCCCATCCCACCAAACCTGTTAGAATAAAAGGTGTTCCCCGGAATGGATTAGGGTTGCACATTTCGACCATTTCATAACCAACTATTCCACCATTTCGTGGTTTTGATACGTGATAGTGTAGCCTTCACTTGTAGCAACAGTAGAAAATGCATAGGCAGTATTTTCATAATCATTGTTTACTTTCTTATACAAATTCCGAATTTTGCATAGGTTGCATTTACAATTGAGCTGTTGAAAGTAAAAGTGGTGTAAGTTAAAAACTGGAGTTTTGAGATATTCAACATTTTAGGGAAAGTTCTATAAAGTTTTTGGCAAGGAATAAACAAAGTTCTATAAGTTTTTGTTCTTCAAAGTTTTTGGTACAGCTTACTTTCTCTGTTAAAACTAGTCAGTCTCAAGCATATACAACACCACTTTTACACAAAACAAATTGAACATACAGCTATTAGAAACTGTTGTAAGTCAGAAATGGTAAAAAATGACTTAAACCGCTTTTGCTTTCAACGGCTCAATTTCCGAATAGGCAGATAAACACTTTTTCACATTGTTTACAATTATCTTCATACTTTCCTGAATTAAATAAATCTGATAAGCTTTACTTATCCGAATGGAACGCTCCTCTGACTATAATTTTGATATGGTATCTTAAGAACCTTGAGCATGGTTTGTTAATTTTTTCAATTAACAAACCATGACCTTGAATTATTGATAAAACCTGCATCGACCATTCTTGAGTTATTCTTTCATGACCTTGCGGTTCATGAGCTAATGAAATACATTCGCGATTTTCACAAAATGATTTTCTCTTTCTAAAATAATGTTAAATCTTAAAGAATCATATATAAAATTTTGAATTGAAGAATTAAGAATCTCTTCTCTGTTCATCAGCTGCGATGGCCAACCAGTCATTTTAGATGGCCATTGTCTAGTTACAGCATTAGTATTGAATAAGTATAATCTCAAAAGTCATTTGATTACGTAATAAAATTTTACTTCTACTTTATTTACTAATAAAAACCAAGATTTAAGAGAGGGTGTTTTTAATAAATTCTCCAAGTTAATTCTGCATACAGAATTTTAAAGAATAAATGAAGCATTAACCGTCCACAAAATTAGTATCATCACTCATGGACATTAATGTCCGTAAAAATTTCGATGTATTCCAAGCTGTAACATTCTATAACATAAGCTTTACAACATACAACGGCTTTTTTTCAACTTCACATGAGGCATAAAATAAAGACAACTGTGAATAAAATGATTTTATTACCAGGAGTCAAGTACAATTTAAGTTCTTTTTCGTAAAGATTGAGATATAGGTCATACCGGAGAGTTTTCCAATATCCTCTAAATAGAAAGATAACTTTCCCTACAATCTCTCCGAATTTCCAGTTCCTTACTTTAATAGTTCCCGAGTAATCGAGTTCTCGAATTGGTTTATTAACTTTTTTTTATCTGATTTTTTGACATCTTTAAGTTACTCATTTTTGACCCATTTGTGAAAAACTAAATTTAAAACATTTAATATTTTGAAAAAAATTATGGAATCTTTTTGCTGCTTATGTGCATCATATAAAATTAAACCAAATATTAGCTTCTTAGCTATCATATAACTTGAATTATTAGCTTCCTCCACCAACACATTTTTTTTCTCGTGGCTAAATAATAACAATCCGATAAGTAACAATTCCTCGACCATTGGAAGTGATTTGGAAGGCAGCTTTGGCAAGAATGAAGTCAGGAATCCATCAAGCAGGCAAAAGTTAGTGCACGAGTATAGTCGTGTGACAGCTGAAACATCGTCTATACAATAATAATTACATAAAACTTACATAAAATGTACAAATAAAAGCCCGGGTTTCAAATCGAGCTTTTATGGTAAACGTCTTTACTCACGTTTGAAAATACGTTGGACGTCATTACAAACGCTGGACGTTTTACCTGTAGGAAATTGTTTTTGTTTTTTTAATGTTTTAAAAAAATTTTAATGAAACAAATTTTGTATAATAAGAATGTGATAATATAATTTTTAATGTCGTCCATTATATTTTTTTGTTGTTGTTGCTTTATTACTGTTGAGGATAAAAAATTGATAGTCTCAGATGATTAAATTCTAAAACTCAATCCGTAATGCGATTATAATACGTGATCCGTATTAACAGAATAATTACAAGGTAATTTTAATTACCTCCCGGTAATTATTAATGCAATACATGGAATGTGGCAACAGTTAAGGCAAAATTTAAATAGAGCTTACTTTAGTCTTAAAAATATATTTTTAAAATTTTTTAATAATAATTATTATTTTAATGTTGAATTAAATAATTATTTAGTTGAATGTTTACTGGAAATTAGATTCCCTTATCGTACATTAAATGTAAATAAAATAAATAAATAGATAGTTCATTAAATAGTTAATCAAATTATAACCATTACAACCTTTACAGCTTTGATGTTTCCACGACGATCTGTTGTATTCAAGTTCTTCCAGTCCACTTCCTTTGGTGAAATCCAGTCCACATTCAAAGAATGGTTGTAAATCAAACAACAGGGTGAACTCCAAACTCAGAATGGTTGCAAATCCAATGATATTGTTAATTGGATGAGAAAGGAACAATTGTATTTCTTTCTTTTCCAATATTTAAATTACTGATCTCGAATTTGATACAATGTTATTATAAATAAAATAACCTAAAAATTGAGAAACGTCTGTCCTGTCATATACGAGGTGCGATCAAAATGTTCTGGGACTGGTTGCGCATCTCGCCAACAAATGGCAGCACATGTCCACAGTAAATTATAGCCCCTACCTTTATAAATCAGTTTTACAAAGGATTTTGTTTCATTGGGGAGTGAGAAAATACTGTATTGTAATAACGCGTGTGAGATCTTCTGTGTGCGATATTATCCTGGACATTAAATTTGAGAACGAGCAAATTAGAGCAACGAGCAATCTGAGGGAGGACGTTCGGAGAAAGTGACCAGATCTGTAGCGTGAAAAGAACTGGGCAATGCACCCTCTCACTGAGCTCTCCTCACAAGTGAGTCTCTTGCGAAAAACAACATGATTTCGCTTCCACACCTACCCTACTCGCCAGATTTGGCTCCTGCAGATTTTGTCCTCTTTCCGAAAATGAAGATTCAGTTATAAGGTCGCCGTCTTGATATGATTGAGCAGATCCAGTGCGAATCGCAGAAGTTGCTTGATTCGTTTCAACAAAAAAGATTCCAGGACACATTCCTGAAGTGATAGGAACGCTGGACTCATTGCATGGCTTCGCAAGGGGACTAATTTGAAGGAGACACTGTGTAAATGTATTTAAATAAAGTACTTTCTCTTTACATGAACCAGTACCGGAACTTTATGATCGCACTTCGTAATTAGAAAAATACATCAAATAAATAAGAACGGCCCTCTTTTTTATTTTGTAGATAAAGAAACGTAGACAATAGCGAAGAAAATTTCTGTGGGGGAAAAACGAACTTTCTCGCTGTGACAAATCTATTACGATTACAATCTATATAATTAATTCTATTATTTGTATTTATAATTTAAATTTGTCATTCTTCTTTCTTCTGAAATAAGGTATCATTAAAGATAATTTTAAAAATCTTAATTCAACAAGAACAGACAGAATATAAAATTTAAATAGACCAAGAGAATTAAATAACTTAATGCGTTGTCTAACACAGACACTATTTTAAAATTTATACTTTGATCTGAACTTTTTGGGTACACAAGAAACATTTCTAAAATATTACTTTAAACCAGGATAGATTTACCAATGTGGGCATTTAAGAACGTGTTCAATTATATGACAGTGCACAAAGAGTGCAAAGTAAATATAAAATAAACTGTCACATTAATTTCAAAGCTAACGTTCATGTTGAAAACACAAAACCGAAACAAAAAAAAATGGATTTCTAAAACTGACCTGAATGTTGACACCGCTGTAGAAGTTCCAATAAGTAAACTCCACGGGATCAAAATCGTCCTCTAGATGAGAGTATCGATGGGCAGAATTCACTACGAGAATGTTATCGAGTAACCAACATCCTTTGAAAGGTGCTCCCATTACTTGTTTCTGTTGCCATTTGAAGCTAATACCATAGTCCCGAGCATCAAGAGGGAGCTTCACTATGTGAACTTCAACAACAGGAAGAGGACTTCTAAAAAAATTGAGAAAATAATTTGTACTGAAAAGCTTTGAAAATCAAATTAATAAAAATTCAGTTAAGAAAAATATTCCATTTTTAATAATTATTTTTTAAATGTAATATACGAATATGTAGAAAAGAATATTATAATAATAAGTAATTTTTTTTTTTTACTCTAATGTCCACAAATGCTCCCACTCGATTTGATTATTACGCTGGTAATATATGTCAATTACTGGATCATCAACTGAAGATTCACATGTACCAGATGCTGAAAAAAATAAAAATAAAAAAAAAAAAGGTTATTTTTCTAAAAATTTATTTTAAATTAAATCTTACACTATTTACAGTTTTATGATTTTTTTATTAGCTCCAATACCTAATGAAAACTGCAGAACGATTGCTGTCGTTGTATTTAAAGGTTCTGAAATCTGAAAGATTATTTTTAATGATATTGATCATTAATTTACTTTAATTAATTTATCACGGAAAAAGCACTACCAAGTTTCGTTCAGAATTTTGTGAACAAAATTCAACTGCATTTCCAAAAGAATCTAAGGAACACTGATTGCCAATTGCTCCACCTACAATGTTCTTCCTAATAAAGTAAGAAAGACCAATGCTTAGCGGCATTTTATTAAAAAATTGAATTTTAAAACATATTTTTAAATCACCAAATTTGATTCTGCATATTTGGACTGGAGTCAAAATTTTCCTTTAATATAATTTCTTGTTCATTCAAATTCAGAAAGGGTTCATAAGTCACCAATTCTAAAAGCAAACAAAATATTTGGAATAATCGTATTGGCCTATTTATGACAAATGTATTTAAAATTACACTACTCACCATCTTGTTCGCAGATCTTTGTCACCAATATATCTTTAAATATCACCCGATCACCTAAGGTAGCCGAAGCTCTAACAACGTAAAAGGGTTATATCGAAGTTAATTTCAAAGTAGGTTAATGTTTCTAATGAAAAGTTTAAACATTACTCACAGAAAATCAACACATCCTGATCCTTTTGATGGAGCTATCCAAGTGAATGATAGATATTTGTGTGGACGTTGGCCCAAGTGCGAGTGAACGATTGAACACATTAACCCGTTACCCACGATACTAGCTGCACCTGTTTCATTAAAATACTAAGTGGAACAATAGCAAGAAAAAGTAAAATTACAAAGCGTTAAAAATAAATTGAAAACATACCAGAAAAAGGAATTAATGATTTTGAAATCGCATGTGGTGCTGTATACAAGCCAGTGACCAAAAATCCATCAAAATCGACGCTTGATGATACCAAAACTGAAAGAAAAATAAACATTCATTAAAAAGTTATTTTGCATTAATATGTGGAAGTTGTCAAAACTGTTTACAGTTGCTCTTGAACAAAACGAGAGATAAGGACGCAGATCCCTTGCATAAACTTAGTTCAAATTTCGCATAAAAACTGATCCTCCAAAATATAAGTTACCAAGAGCACTGTTGAAAGGAACTGTTATCGCTCATACAAACACACTATTTCTACATACAGGAAATATTTGTGTGTATTATTATACAATTAAAGAGAATAAATCGAATTATAAATTGAATTTAATAATATTCTATTATTATATTTCGGGTTATTGGTGTATACATACACTGACAGGACAATTGCGTTTTGGACTTTTGCGTCCCATTATATGTATAGGTATTTCAAAATTTGTAAATTTCTTGTGGGTCCATTTGTTTTCAAGTAATTTTATCCAGTGTAAATGCATTAAAAGTATGTTTGTCAGCAATCCATCGTAAGAAGTTTTCTAATATATACGTTCGAATATACAAGGGTGGCATAAATTATTGGAACCATAAAAAACGCTCATAACGTTACAACTAGAAAAGCTATCTCTATGCGGTTTGCGACAATGAAAACAGAAACTCGGTTAACAATGTGTGTGCTACGGTTATAAGAATTAAAATCCCCGATTAAAATTCAATGACGTTACAGTTTGGAATATGTAGAAGACCCACCTGATAAGAGATCATTAAATCCCTGGTTCAAACAATTTCATTCATGTCGTGTCTTTCTGCCTGACGGAAGCCGAAACATGACTTGGAGCCTTATCGTCCTGAAAGTAACAATCGTCGGTACCAAAACATTCTCACAGCGTAGGAAGCACCCAATCGTCCAAATGTTCTTCTGAGTTCAAAGGGTAGTGTGCTCTCTTAAACATTCCAAAACAGACAAATCACTAAGATTTATAGAGAAAATTCTTCTACCGATCACAAGCAAGTCGACGACAGTATTTTGTATTATCATCCATTTGTATTATACGAAATAAACTAATTATATGAACTATTATCTCTGCAAAGGAGTCATTAAACATCCAATCGAACAAAATCGGGTGATAATTGGCTTTAGGGTCTCCGATTTTTCTAAAACTTTATCAGTGTATTCTAGTGGATAAAATATAAGGCATGCATAGTTTCGTTTGCCAGATAAAAATATATTTTAATTATAATTAATTATCAAAGTTATCAAATTTCGCGCATCTCATCACATAAAACGAAGCATAACTCTGGCTATATTCGTCGTAGAGAATTGTCGTATATGTCAAATTGAAGCTAAAATGAATCACTTTTTTCTTTAATTTACTTTATGAACTTCAAAACAAAATATGAGGGGAAAATGCATTATACTTTTATAAAATCATATATTAACCTGAAAACTATGCTCTAAAATTATTAAAAAAGTATAATTCCCTCATATCCATTGCATAACATTACGAAATTACGGGATGAATTCCAAATAGTTCAATCAGTAATAAATTATTTATGAGGTCAGGTGCGCTGCTTTGATGTGCGAGCAGGAGCAGCAATACAAGAATGGCTCAGGCGACGTCCTTGAAGCGACGATCACGTCATGAGCAGTTAACATTTTTAATTAAATTACATTATTTCACATTTATTTTCTATACTTCTAAAAGGAATTCCACTTTTAAATTTGGTTGGCCATTAGAATAAATATCAAGAAATATGCTCAGTGAAATAATCTGAAAGCCTTTTTACAGATTTTTAATATGTCGTTTTAACTTAAAATTTTCAAAATTAATATTAAAATCATGTTAAATAAATTTTTCTTTAATTTCAATTATATCTGTAAATATATAGTTTAAAAGCCCACATTTTAAGCTTTAAAATGAGCTATGAATGAAACCTGTACGGCGTACAGTTTCAGAGAAACATGTTTATAGAACACCTTAACCGGTAAATTTGACTGCGAATATTTTTGTAAGAAATTATGTTAGATGAAAATTAACACCGTGGGGGTTACTTACTTTGATGTGGGAATGTATAAAACAAGTTTGAACCTTTGATAAAAATATAGTGTTCTTTAGGTGCTTCATTTCACGTAGAATGACTCAAACGAAATTCCATTGTATACCAATTCCTGACAAAATCTCTAGTCTGCTATCATCTCTCATAGTGAAAATAAGCGTCCGAGCAGACAGTAGAGAAAGAAGTGGCACAATGCAAGTTGACAAAGGCAATACGTTGTAAATATTGATAAATTATCATAAATGAATATTAATACATCAGATGATTATAGTAAGCATGAACAACAAGCAAATTAATCAATTAATTTCTTCCTTTATAAATACACCTAGTTAGCTGCGGAAAAATCAATTAAAATAAATTGCAATGGCGGATTGGAACATTCGCACAGGCCTACCACG
>JAHWFO010038587.1:597915-613189 GCA_023313115.1 Rhysida immarginata | reverse complement strand
ATAATAATAATAATAATAATAATAATAATAATAATAATAATAATAATAATAATGCAGACTTTTGCTCTCAAGAAATTATAAATACACCTCTTCCAGAAGAGGTACAGCCAACTGTAGTAGGCTACAACATATGCAAATCAGTCCGTGGTACACCTTAAAGGCAAACCACACAGTTTTGTGTTGTTGCAAACGAAAATTCCACAATACCACGTGGTACACACTTAAATCCAGTAGAAGCGAGAAAAGTTTACTTTCTAAAAGAACAAGGGAAATCATACAGATATATTGCAGCAAAAGTGGGATATTCTTCAAAAAAGGTGACCAATATCGGAAAAACAAAAGGAGTGGATGAAAGCCAAAACTGACAGAAAGGGCCAAGAGGAAAGTTTTTGATCTAGCAAGCAAAAAAGGAATGTTGACATGGTCAATTGCGAGTGAAATAGGTTCTGAAGTGTCACATGTTACTACTGTGGCAAATGTATCGAAAATCAACAAAAATATTGCATACATCAAACTTCAAGCCAAACGAAAGCTGACTGCGAAACATAAACAAGCGAGGCTGGAATGCGCCAAAACACACATGGACTGGAAGGATAAATGGAGCTGTGTACATTTTTTCCGAGGAGAAAAAATTCAATTTAGATGGGCCAGATAGTAATAAGGGATATTGGCACGATTTAAGAACGGAACCTAAAGAACATTTCAGTAGGCAAATGGGTGGTGGTGGTGTTCTGGTTTGGGCTGCATTCGGCTCGGTGGTAAGACAGATCTTGTTACAGTGAATGGAAGGTTGGATTCTGAAGCGTACCAGGAGAGGTTATACAATCACTTGATACCCTTTGGTCCTTTAATTGGTGGAAACTCTTGGACATTCCAACAAGACAATGCTCTATGCCATACATCATACTCAACAAAACAGTGGTTTGGAGAGCAACAAATAACTGTCCTCGATTGGTAATTCAGAAGTCCGGACCTAAATCCAATAGAGAATGTGTGGCCAATGTTAGTTCACCTGGTTTATGCAAACAACAGGCAATTTTCACATGTCAATGATTTAAAAGTAGCTATTTATCGTGCATAAAACAAACTGAAGGGCACGCAGTTAAAAAAAAAATCAGCTGAAGGCATGGCTGATCGAGTATTGAAGTTGATTGGAGCAAAGGGTGGCTTCATTAAGTATTAGCAGCATTAATTCAATGTGGTTGGCTAAGTTTTGACGGGTGGATTTATAATTTCTTAACAGCAAAATTCTGTATTACATGTATTCCTATTTTTTCCATTTATTCGTAAAACTATTTGCCACAAATGTGTGTGATATTTTGTTTATTTACTGTGCAGACATTCCAAATGTAATTTCTGTTCATAAAACTATTTTGTTTGAAATAAATGTTTCAAACCCCTGATTGCAGACGTGTATTTATACTTTCTTAACACACCTTATTTGTCCCACACATATAGGGTGATTCAGTCAATTTCTGACCATTTCACTCGAATGACGTGCATTAGGGATAAACAATTGAAAGAATATGAGTGCCATATCGAATTTCTAAATAGTTGGAGTTTGTATTATTGCAACGGCGCTGAATGAAAATCGTATTGTTGAAAAATTGCGCCCGCTTTATCAACAGAGCAGAAATGCAAGGTTGTCGAATGGTATTTCGAGACAAAATCACCCGTAACCGTTCAAAGAAAGTTCCGGAAGGAGTATAAGTGTCGAGACGCACCAGGCAGGCAAGCAATCATGGATTTTGTCAAGCAATTTCGTACCGCTGGATGTGTTAAAGGCAAGAAAAAAGGCGGGAGCGAAGCTCGTGTTCGAACGGCCGAAGTTGCCGAAAATGTTCGCACAAGGTTGGCCGATTCCCCTACCAAAAAATCTGTTCGCCACCAATCCATTGAAGAAGGGCTGTCGTATACCACGATGTGGCGAATTTTGAGAAAGGATTTACACCTGTTCCCGTATAAGATCCATGTTTATCAGGAGTTAACAGACACTGGAAGACAGAAGCGACAACAATTTGCGATGGAGCTTGGAGCAAAAATGGAAGCCAATCAGGACATTGTGGACAACCTGTGGGTGTCAGATGAGGCCTTCTTCCATCTGTCAGGTGACGTTAATAAATACAACGTTCGTTTTTGGGGTTCCCAGCACCCTCATGAGATCCATAAGTCACCTCTTCATCCACGAAAGGTTATGGCTTGGTGCGCGATTTCCAAAAGAGGCATCATTGGTCCGTTCTTTTTTGAGGGCACCGTAACGTCACAGGCTTACCTTAACATGTTGGAAACCTTCTTCATCCCCGAGCTGCGAAGGAGGCGTATACCGCTTCGACATCAATGGTTTCAACAGGATGGGGCTAGGCCTCACACCACTAATGAAGTGCTAGACTTTCTCAATCAGAAATTCGGAAATCGTGTCATTTCAAACAGGTTTCCAGATCGATTCGGGGGTGGCTTTCTTTGGCTCCCTACGAGTCCTGGCCTAAACCCATGTGATTTTTATCTCTGGGGGTTCTTTAAAGACAGTGTGTTCACTACAGTACCAAGAATCCTAGACCAGCTGCGACAAAGCATCGTCGGCCGCTGCACCCTTGTGGATGCAGAAATCCTGGATAGAGTTATGAACAACTTCACCATTCGAGTGCGAGCAGTTCAAAACGTTCGTGGTGGCCACATTGAGCATATCATCAAGACTTTTCCACGGAAATAAAAACTCCGAACTGCCTAAAATATCATACTGAAATGCTAAGTTTGTAAACATTAATGGGTCAATAAATCATAGTACTGAAATGGTCAGAAATTGACTGAATCACCCTGTATGTAAAAATATTAGTCCCATGTAGTGGATATAACTCTTCATCTATTCCTGCGTATAATTTAATCAAACAGTAGGAAAAGAGTGGCGAGTTTAGATGAGCCATGGATCAGCTTAAGCAACTGCAGTAAGAATCGAGCGATCTTTTATCGCAAAAAAAGAGTTCAAACGTCGAGGGGACTTAGAGCGACAATGCTGCAAATAAATGTTTTCTAAAGGATTCGCTGGGTTTAGTTATAATGGGAAATTAACGCTGCGCAAAGTTTCACCAAAATCAAAAATTAATGCACCTTTCATCGGAAACAATTTATTCTGACATCCCACGTCTCTACAGTGCAGAAAAGACTCAAGTTTGGCTTCACCATAATAAGGTTTCAAGACACACGGCAAAATCGACGATTGCCTTCACGAACAGATGACCGTAGAAACAGGAATCAGGGCTATTAACCTCAGTAACATTCCGATGAATCGTCAGAAGCTACTCCTATGGACTATTGTGCTTTTGGTCTGCTCAAACGGCCTTGGGAAATCGACTACGTCGCACATTGGATTATCTGTGGAAAGCTTGCACTGAAGCACGAGACACCATTCCACTCTGTGCACTTCAGGGCGGATGTCGTGCCATAACCACGATGCAAGGCCAGGCATAGAACACAATAAATGGTGGCGCATGGGGTTTCAATGGCAGTACAAAGCATTCCAATTTGGTTCACATAAACGTTACAAATGCTAGGTTATAAAATACAAAGTAACTCAGAATCATCACAGACTTACATCACTATACAACTCCATTTCACATAAATGGAATATTCGCGTGTTTTCAACATCAAACTAAACTTTGGAAGAATATTGTTGGAAAAGTAGTTTACTTTTTATAAAATGAAATATAGCATTTTATTACCCAACATTTCACCTTAAATTTCTAAAAGTATATTTTAATTTTAAGTTGAAAATTAAAGAGAAAACAAATGGCAAGAGAACCACTCCTGTTTCATGAAAATGGAATAGTCGGAAAACCGTTTCAGGGTAATGGAATAATCTATTTTATCAATTATATATCTGCGTATTAATGGAAGGGTCAGCTTTTTATTCGAGATATAAGAACTAATTTATGCAAAACTTTTAAACTCTAGTTGATGTAAGTTCTATTCAGCGAAAATATGGCACGAAAAACGAGACTTATCAAGTGAGGCAAAGAAGAAGATTGTTTGTTTGTCTCAGGTTGGATTAAACCATAGTGAAATTGCTTCAAAAATCCATTGTAGACAAGGTACAGTCTCCAAACTCTAAAGAGATATAGAGACAGTGATCTATGTCAGCCGAAGGAAAAATATTGGTCATAAACGCAAAACAAGTGATCGCAAGAATAAGATGCTGAAAAAGATCACAATTGAAAATCGTTTAAAAGTCTCCGTTAACTAACCAAAATATGGAACAAACACGGGATTCATACATCGACAACAGCCACTTGGAATCGGATGAAGGACTTGGGTTTTCGTTCTCGAGTCCAAAAAAGGAAGCCCCTTTTAAATAAGGTGCAATTAAAAAGGCGACTCCTTTTTGGCAGAGAGAAGCAACACTGGACATTAAAAGACTGGAAACGAGTAGTTTTCTCAGATGAATCAAAATATTCGCATATCTTTGGCGATCAAGATCCTCGTGTTTGGTGTCGCAAAGGTGAAACTTACAATTCTAGCTGCCTAAAGAGATCTATGAAGCACACAACAAGTATAATAGTCTGGAGTCTGCCTAAGTACGTATGGTGTTGGCCGTCTAGTTTTATTAATTCCACCGTTGATGCTAACGTCTACCAAGACATAATCGAGTACTTTTTGATCCCATCAATTGAAGAGATGTACGGGGACGGGGGTGCATATTCCACCACGATAAGGCACTTGCTCACTCCGCAAAATCAACCAACCTTTTCTTGGAGAAGCAAGATTTGAATGTTCTCGATTGACCGGGCAATTCCCCTGACCTTAATCCAATCGAGAATTCAACTGCAAACTCTGCTACCGTCCACCAAGGATGAATTGAAACAAAATATTTAACAAGTCTGAAGTGAAATCCCAGTAGACCAGTGCAAGTTTCTGTTTGAATCAATGCCTCGAAGAATTCGTGCTGTAATTCGAGCAAAAGATGATGCTACTCCGTATTCATGCAGTGTAGAGCCTACTCAACAAAGTCCTATTTATTTCTTTATATAGGATGTTTATTTTTGTAAGATTAGAACAATAAAATTAATCCTCCCGAAGAAGGTATAGGAAAGCAGCGGAAGCTCCAAATTCATCTATTTTTACCTCTTCATCTGTACTTTTTAACCCCCCAATTTTTTTTAACAAAAAATTGTTTTTCTCGAACGTTATATTTAGAAAATATAAAAGAACCCTATCTTCTTTCCTTTCTCATCATTTTCGAACGAATGATATATCACATGCCATTTGTTGCCATAGTTTATTTAGCTTCTACAGGGCCGTAGCCAGGACGTTATCTTGGGGGGGGGGGGGGGGATTTTCAAAAATTCCGGACCTTTTTTCAAAAATTCCACTAAGTCGGACTTTTTTCAAAAATTCCACTGAGTTGGACCTTTTTCCATATTTGGGAGGAGGACCTTTTTCCATAATGGGTTGGTCGTCGACCCCCCCCCGAGCGCCCCCCCCCCCCCCCCCAGTACGGGCCTGTTCTACCTTTATCCAGTCATTGTAACCAACCTATATTACTCATTGACTTTGTCAAACCATTCGTTGTATTTTATCCAATCATATTATTCCATTGTACCATATGTCTGTATATAAGGGCGTGAAGCCTCTAGTGTATATCCTTGATAAAGCCGAGAATAAATGGCGAAACTAGTAGGAAACTGTTCTCCCGTATTGTACGTACTGCAAAATCTCTACCAATTTCATTGCTAGAAGCAATACTAAGGAATCTTACTAATTTAACGATCTTGTAAAAAGTAAACTACAGTTGACTCGCGATAATCCGACAGTTACGGGACCGAGGGAGTGTCGGATTATCAAAAATGTCAAATTACCAAAGGTTGATTTTAGAACTTGAGTGTGTGCGTGTCTGTGTCTGCAGCAGTGACTTCATCCGACGCGGCGTCGGACTACTGAGCGTGGTGTCGGACTGTCAAATGTCGGATTATCGCGAGTCAACTGTACTTGTTTAATAATACTTTTCCAAAGTTCAGTTCGATGTTGAAAATGCGAATATTCCATTAATGTGAAATGGAGTTGTAAAGGCATGTTTTAAAAAATCACGAAAGTTAATCAGTTAATGTTAACAAAATACGAAATAGGAACCAACCCTCCATCCCCTTACAGCGCTCTACACGGCCAGAAATATCCAGACAGAATTTGTATTTTAGCAATAGTGGATAATTTCACTAACCCAGTCACAAATTAGTAGACTTTCCTGGGCCCTTCTCACTATCTGAGAAGCGGCGGAAAATATTGAATTTTATACACTTTTGAATCACTATTCAGTATTTTTTTTATAATTATAGTAGGTATTCGAATATGCTTAAATCTGTTTTTAAATATTTGCAATATTAAAATTTACAGTATTCGTATGTATCAGGTTTTTGCCGAAAGAAATGTTAAATTAAAATTTAGTTACTTTTAAACTCCATACTAAGCGAAAAATGACTTAAAAGATTGCTATGTAATTGAAATGCGCAACAAGCTTAAACCATAGGAAAGATGTTAACATCCAAGCATTATATACAAATCTAACCTTCATAAGTTTTCCCAGGTTCATAGTATTCTGGATTTCCTCTTAAGGAGACAGAGATGGTGATTTCCTTATGATTGTCATTGGCATCGGAAGGGTTTGCGTTGTAATGGCAGAGAAAAAAGAAAGGTTGTGCCCTGGGCTCCACCGATGGCATGATCGTTGAGCAGGATGGCATCCACCACACGACAGTCATCAAAAGACCCCACATGACGGATTTAACGTGTACGAAATCTCTTTTCACGGAATACGGTTTGAACAGAAAATCCTCAAAAAATCGTTAGCTTCAATTAAGCGTTTCCATGCGCAAACAATTTGAAGATCAACGAATAACTGTTAACTAATCAACAAAAAAAAAGTGCTTCGCTCATGAACGATTGGAAATGGCAAATGCCAACAACCGTCGGGAAAGTTACTGGATCTCCGTTTTAATCTGCTGCAAAGGAAGTACTAACTAGCGTATTAGCCCTATCAGTAGATTGCTTTATCAAGAATGTTCGCAACCGCTCTCCTTCCAGCTTGAAAGAGCTTTACAACCAAGAGGCACAAACTGTAATATTCAATGAGGGCAATGGAAAACTTTGTTCACTTGAAATGAATGGATTTTTTTTTAATGTTAAAAGTTAACATGATGATAAACGTTTAAGTTGGATGATTAAACAAAGCATTACCGACTGCGTACGAAAACGCACACATAAATAATTTATTTTAGACTCCCAAGTAACATTAGATGCGCATAATAAAAAAAACATTATAAAAATATTAATCTTCAAATCCCAGAAGTTTTCAGATTTTTCAGCTTACCGGGGTAGTGTTTATAAAATTTGGTTAAGTGATTTCTTTTATGAGAAGTACTAAATTCAAAGAATTTCTTTCAAGCGAGAAATAATTTAATAAGAACGGAGAGAATATTTAAAATGCTTAAACTGATAATATTTGGATCATTCTTATATGATAATAGCTAACGACTATCTACAGTAAGTGGTCAATTTATTAGGCACAACCCCTCCTAAGAAAGTGGTAATTCAATCATGTGACAGAGGAGACCGTTGTTTTTGGTTATACAGGGTGTTTCTAAAGGTAGTTACCAAACGTTACATACAGTTAGGGGACACCAAAACAAACAGTTTTTACCATAGCATGAGGGGGGGGTGTCAGAACCGTACAATTGTCCGGTTATGGGAGAGAGAAGTGATCACAATCACTAAGTTATGATAATGAATGCAATGACAAAAAGATGTGCATGCATTAAAAATTACTGATAAAAGGGATATTCACACAACATTTATGGTCTGAAGACAATCCACGAGGCATGGTTATCCATTCAAATCAGCATCGATTCAGTGTCAACATATGGGCTGGGATTGTTGATGATGTAATGGTTGGTCCATACATTCTGCTAATTCGCCTCAGTGGACATAATTGCCTTCACTTTATCGTTGATGTGCTGCCCGAGCTCCTGGAGGATGTACCGCTGGATATTCTGACACCGATGTGGTTCCAACTTGATGGGGTGCCCGCACATTTCACCCGTGTTGTCATCTTAATGACACATTCGGTAATTGTTGGATGGGTAGACTGGACCAGTTGCATGGCCTCCCAGGTCACTGTATCTTACTTCCCCTGATTTCTTCTTGTGGGATCACATGAAGGCACTCGTCTACCACACACATATCACTACTATTGAAGAGCTGGTTGCCCGCATTGCGTCGCCAGCGATGAAGTCCGTGAAATGCCATGACTCTTTGAGAACATACGGGGGTCAATGTTGCAACGATGCAATGCATGTATCGAAATGGCTGGTGGACAGTTTGAGCAGCTTTTGTAAGCGTTATTTTCACGTGTCAATAAACTAATTGATATTACATTGTGTTTTTTCATTTGCACGTTACATCACTTCTCTCCCCATAGCCAGACTGTTTGTAGAGTTCCAACCCCTCATGCTATGTTAAAAACTGTTTGTTTTGGTGTCCATTAACTGTATGTAACGTTTGGTGAAACGCCCTGTATAACCAGTTGTTCTGAATACTTCGCACGTGTTAGCGGTTGAAGGATGAGAAAACATAGGATCCTACCGACTGTGAAAGAGACATGAAAGTTCGTGCAAGACGCACAGAATCCAGGATCTCCGAAACCATCAAGGTTTTTTTAAACAACGACTGATAAAGTGTTTCGAACACTGCAGGAAGCTAAAAAACGTTTAGCCAGAAGAAGGTCTGCGATCGGAAACGGTTGCTCTTTGAACTTGATGGTAAAATCAAATTCGTCAAATAACCAACAATTCATCAATAGTGTGGGTGATTGCCTGGTGGAGAGGTTATTCTTTGCTGACGACTTCATCTTCCTGCGTTAACCTTCGCGAACCAACACCAGAAAGCTGTGTAAACATTATTTGGAAAGCGACAAATGGAAGAACATAGTCAACTTGAGTGAGGCTTCGATCTATTTATCGAGAGATGGCAAGACACGGGCAATTTTTTATCGACAACAGAGTGATACGACTCGATCTGACTGGGTGCGTCAGTGAACATGCACTGGATCGGTTTGCAACCAAATGTAAACAGACCGGAATGAAAATCAGTGTGGCTAAGGCTGAGGTTCTGGTCCTATCAAAACAGCCTGCTCAGCGCGCTCTCCATGTTATGGGAAGTTCAAGTATCTCGGGATTGCATTTACGAGTGATGGGCGGCAGGACAGAGAACTGGATGGCCCGTATCGGTGCCGCAAGCTATGTCAGACGCGATGTGTGGTGATTAGTGGTAACGAAACGTGTGCTAGGAAATAAAGTCAAGCTCTCTGTTTTCAAATCTTTATCCCCATTCTCACCGGGTAATGATCGAAAGAGTGTGTTGGCGGGTGCAAACGGCTGAGATGAGATTTCTGAGAGGTGTGGCAATGCAATAACAGAGACGTTAGGCGTTGAGCAGCTACTTCTCCGCATTGATGCTGCAAACTGCTCTTCCTAGGCAGTTGCTATTTTCCAAGCCGGTGGGTAAGAGAGCAAGGGGTCGGCCTAGAACTACATGGAAAATCTGGGTTCGAGTCGCTCGGGTATTACCATTAAGGACTTACGCCTGATGGCAGAAGATCGCGATAACTGGAGAACCTACCGGGTGTTTCAAAAATGACCGGTATATTTGAAAAATCAATAAAAACTAAACAGGCAGCGATAGAAATACACCGTGTGTTGCTGCAATATGCTTGGGACAACAGTAAATTTTCAGGCAGACAAACTTTCGAAATTACAAACGGTGTATTTCTATCGCTGCCCGTTTAGTTTTTATTGATTTTTCAAAAATACCGGTCATTTTTGAAACACCCGGTAAATGAATAACGGATTTGAATAGTAAGTAAGGTCATTTAATGAAGAAGTCTGAGTTGCTGAGAACACCATAACTAAACAGTTTAAAACTGCAAAGTTAAATATGCGAGACTCTTTCGCTAGCACCCACTTAAAGCTTTTGTCAAACAATTCTGCTATTGAAATCAGGTGAATATTTATTTCCCTTTTCACATAATTTTTAGAGAATTCTCTACTCTTCCGAAGTATTAAATTACACAATTATCCATAATTTACTTAAGGTCCGTCCTGTCCTCTTTCAGCGCACGGCTTCAGCTGTTGGCAACGCTCCAAGCGTTCCTTGTTAGGAGCTGTAGCTAAATGCTACTTATAAGAATGCACGCTTGGTACTCACGTTTATCAGGCTGTCCGCCGTTTGCACGATAACTTGATAACGGATTATTTTTTTCAAATTCTTGCTCGGCTGTGTTAACTTTTCAGGCTTTTTAGTGGACCCTTTTAAGTCGATTGCACATGCTCTAACAGTGACTGGTATAAATACCAAGATAAAGACATGTCATATAACAATCGATTCGTAGTGATGAGTCAAGAATGAGTACACTGTTATTTTTGTTTATCTTTTAAGCATTGTTGGCATGGATATCCGCACGCGACGATCGCTTTGTCGCAGTTAAAGCTCCTTCCAATAAGAAATTAATAAATGGAAACTGGATATAATGCTCCAGTTTCACGCTCGTTGCCTCTACCAATTGGGCTAACGTGGACATGGTGCAGCAAGGCTCTCTCCAGGTGTCCTAAGGACTAAAAGGTAGTCAAGATGGAAGCCCAATGGAAGCCTAAATTACAGGTAAATTTCTGTAAGTTACGTGTGAACTAATAGAACTAATATGAACTAATTTTTCAAAACTACGGATAGTTAACATTCTCTATTTTGAGAAAATGGGATTTAAATGCTTCATGACAAGCTGTAATGCAGCATTCACATCATGTGAGGAGAAAACCTTCTTTATATCGATTTACGAAGGATCCCGATCTTTTGGAAAAGTGACGACCAGCCATACATCATAAAGATCGTATTCTGAATGCAAATGACCGAGTATGTGAGTTACATTTTGAACAGCATTTTGTGATACAGCAAAACAAATATTTCAGTTGAAGAAAACAATTTCAAATCTTTGTGATGTGGTGCAATGAATAATGCAGAAATTACAGAGGGTGTTTCTGCACAAGACATTTTTGAATAATGTATCTGAAATCCCATTCATACATTATTCCAATGACATATTTGTGTAGAAGATGGAGATTTAGGGATAATCTTTTTTCAAAAGCTTTGCTCAACAAGGGCGAAAATGTGCATTAATTTAAGTAAGTGTTAATTTATTTATTTTTTTATTTAACTTAAAGTAAAAGTGTGTCCTTAAAAGTTTTATTTTAATATTTTATTAATGTTTCAAATTAGTGTTTCTGTTGAATTTGTTAAAGGTTGAAAACAGTATCTCCAGCCTTCAACACCTGTGGCGACATCTGGCGAATGTCCTTGAAACGTGACATAATGGTACCTCCATTTTCCGTCGACTTTCCACACCTATTTGACTTCCACCATGGTTCCACAAAGGACTCCCTCATTTTAAGAGGAAATATCTCGGAAACGGAGATCGATAGAAGAATGAAATAAGTGGTATGATTACAAAGGGTTGTTAGGGATCTATGGTAACAAGTTAGAGAGGGCCAGAAATGCTGGAAAAAGCCTTTTGTCACCATCGAGTGTGTTCAATCTGATAACCATGCATCGCTGCTATTCCTCTGCATCCCAGTTTCCACTGTAGGAGGCTAGAGCACAGAACACAAAGATCAATTGGTAACCACTTCTGCTTTCCGAAGACCCTCCACTGTTCGCGGTCGTCTCTTTCCGAGGGCTCATTTAACTAGGCCAAAGCCACAAAAATCCATAGACGACTTGATGGGTATGTCTCTGAATGGATTCCGGTTATCTTCTTGCATGCGTTCCAGGAACAGGCGAGTTGACGCGGCGGAGTAACTCGACACCTTGTCTAGGTGCAGCCATACCTTGTACCGGGAATGTCATGGATAAATATGGCGGTTAGAGCGTTAGTCTGATAGTAAATGGGGTTGACTTTGTCCTCTGTGTAAAGTTACCTTGCTGCATCCCGCCACGATCATGAAACCTTTTGAAAATGTTTCCTTGCATTCACGGTACCACTTTCTAAAGTTCTTAGAACCCCTTGGGTGGTAAAAAAAAAAAAAATGGTTCAGCTCTTGTTGCAGTCGCTTAAATAAAAATACGCCTCATCTAGTGTGACCACGTATTTCCGCTTTTCATCTGCCAGATATCGTTCAGACAGTCCGTCGCTCTTGAACATGGCGCAGCAACAATTTATGAACGTGGCTCTTGTGTCGCTTCTCCAGTTGTAAATCACAGTTGATAATTGTGTTTATCGTGTACACAGATGTCCCTACCTTCTGTTCAATGGCATGTTGTATTGGTGGATTACATCCGGTTACGAGAGCCCGAACTATCCAGACGACGCCAGGAGTACTAATGGATGGTCAATGGATGGTCAATTTGACGTGGAAAGGGTTGTTATGTAGTCCTCTCGATATCTGTCAATTTTCGGTGGCATATCTCAATGTTTTTAGTTCGCTGTTTGAATACTATTTTGATACCTGCCCTAAGAATACTCACGTGAAATGAACACGCGTGCCAAATTGAACTCCCTTGAATAGACTAGTGCTATACGAGAGTCTTACTAATCAGTTCGTTGGCACTAAGCGCACGGTGAAAACAATATAGCAAGTGGCAATGAAATCCATAATAGCAGACTCTAATAAATTAATACAGTATAATCTGACAAGGGGCCAACCCCAGAGTCTTTCTGTTTGATTTATTAAATCTTAGTTTTAAATTTCCTGTTCCATTTTTTAAAATTATTTTTGTGTTCTTTTTAGTTTTCATATTCAATTCCCTAGAATTATTGGATCGGTGCGAATGAAGTGTCCTAAAAATGAGCAATACATTTGGACACAATTAATTGAAAATTATGATATCTTCCCTAGACAAAATAAAATCTTGCAGAGACAGTAGAGAGAATGAAGACTGGACAATTTTCACTTTTCTCATACTAAAATCTGTAACCGTTTTTATCGGTGTCCTGTGGATTTTGATGATCAAACTTAAGGGGCTGTTATTCTATGACGTGTATCGGTTGTTATTAAGTGACGTGTGCTTGTTCATTGAGCCCTCTTCCGGTTGCTTTTGGTCCCTTTGCTTATTTTATTGCATCTTTATTTATTTTATTTGTTTATCATTATGAATTATGAAATATATCTTATATTACAACTAGCTGATATGCCCAGCGTCGCTCGAGCTGTTTGTTTGATGAAATTTTGCAATATCTGAATGTGAATATAAATAAGAACACATGAAAAATCCATAATAAGTACTGTATATATTCAGTTTGGAAAAACGAAAAGAATTATTTAAAATGCTGTCACCGGAACTTTGTGTCGAATTGGGTTTCCCCAGGAAAATTCGACATTGCAACCTTAACATTTTAGAATATCAAAGAAAGGCTATGAGTATTGAATTATTTCTGTCTATGTTAAAAAATACTTCACAGATGGGTTGAGAAAGTTGAGGAACTATGTTTACAGTCTCATCAACACGTAACCATTTCAATAGAATTGCATTCGTTTACAGAGCGTGGAGTCATGTCCTGAAAGTTGTTGTTTATATTGACAGTATCAGTTTTAACAGCAAGGATTCCTCTCTCACACAATCAGTTGAGATCTTTATAATTTTTTAATATGTTTAGGTAAACATTATCTATAATTCTCTAAAGTAAGTTACTACGTTACAAAAACCATATGAAAAATAAATCTTCTCCAGTTATTAGCACATTAGGGAAAGTACCATCACCTTTTCAGCAAAAGCTTGAGCAGATGCACGCCCTAGAAGTGCATTCTCTTATTTGTTTTAACAATTTCTAAAGATTGGTAAATCTCTCCAAAAATTTTAAGAAAAAAAGAAATAATAATGATTTATTACTTTTTATTTATTATTTTTTATAATTGTCCCCCTTGAAACGTGATTCATTAAGGCAAGCATCGCAGCTGAAGAAAAAGACAAGCCCTGGCTCTGAAAATCACTTGATCTTCTTAGTCGTGGCTCTGAAAAGTCACTTGATCTTCTTAGTCGAAGTAGCAATGTAACCTTCATTGTTTCCATCTTGGATTTTAGGAATCAGTATTTTTTCGTTTACAGTCTCATCATGAAAACAATGAAGGTTACATATTGCTTGGAACTTGGACTAAGATGGTCAGGTGACTTTTCAGTGCCAGGACCTGTCTTTTTCGTCGGCTGTGGCATGTTTTAATTTCATCAACTTTTGTTCACTCAACATACAAACACGACCAGCCGATTGTTGATGCAAACACGTTGGGCTGATTGTTCACACATGCAAACAAACGAACATAAACCAAGTCTGTTTCATATACAGGGTGTTCTCGAATAACGTGTACAAACTTGGGGGTGGGGGGTGATAGAGTGATCAAATCTAAGCAACCTTTCCCTCTTTCATATTTTTCCTCTGGGGCCTTGTTTTTGAGATTAAAAATGTTGGACGTCGCGTAGACGTAATATGCCACTCAATCCGTGCGTCTGGAAAACGTCAAAATCATGGTCAATCATGTAATAAAAATAACAAAAATACATTGCATGCAGGCCGGCCAGGTGGCCAAGAGGGCTAGGGCATAGGCTTTCTAGTTCTCGAGTCCACCTGGTCGTGGGTTCGAATCCCGCCATGGGCATGGATGTTTGTGTTTGTCCCGGGCTGCGTACAAATATAACTTGTGTAAAAGGCGCAAAATGACCTTAGTAGTCGATGCCAAAAATTCTAATAACATTGCATACAGTACAATAATGTGACTTGTCTATATATATATAAAGAAGGATGTTTGTGGGTCTGTTTGTTTGTTTGTTTGTATGTTTTTTATACAAATCTACAGTTTTATTTCGATCTTGATGAAATTTCGCATACATGACCTTCAAAGCATGAGGAAGGTCACTGTCTACTTCAGATTTCGAAAAAATAATAATTATTGATAAAAAATCGATATTCATGGTTATAGCAGGGCATATTAATGAGAAATATCGCATGACCAACAATGCAAGACAAAGTTTTTGCAACAATGGTATCAACACGCAATTCACAAACACTCTGCACGGACCAACAATATATATCTCATGACCAACAATGCAAATAAAAGTTTGTGCAACAATAGGTATCAACAATGGTTTCAACACGCAATTCACCAATAACAATGAGCTCAAAATGATGATGCAATGATAAAGCAATCCTTTCCAAGAATTATAACAATGAACATAAAATGATGATGTAATATGG